>CM027868.1:34879256-35314471 GCA_016097605.1 Eucalyptus guilfoylei | reverse complement strand
CTCAATCAATTCCAATCAATTTAGGGTAAATCCTAAAATATCACAATATATTTAATTACATGCAACATAGAGCTCAATTAAATAAATGGACTGCGCTTTACGACAATCAGCACGAGATTCCGGTCGTCGGCCATCTCAACCTTAATTTCCGAAAAATAAATAATTAATTTCGAAAATTAAATAATTAATATTAAAAATTCAATTTAGCTTAGAATAAAGCCCGATTAAATAAACGGACTTCACCATGGTCATCAGCATAATTTTCCGGTCACTTTGGCCATTCCAGTTGAATTTTCGGAAAATAAATAAATAAATAATTTAATTCCGAAAAATAATATTTAAATACCAAAAATTCCACTTAGGCCCGAATTATCAAATTGAAGCCCGATAAAGGGTCGAAAAAATCCCGGGCTACCTCAATAAATAGTAGACCACGTCTACTTGTTAAATGCACATTCAATTTGTCTAATTCGCATCACAATTGACTAATAATCACTAATCTACTCTAATCTAACCACCTAATTGCATTTAATTAAACCTAACCAACCTTTAAGCATAATTAGCAAACTAAGCAGGGATTAGTGAGATTACTCACCGGAATCGCGCGCAAATCGGATCAATCCGACGAGGACGGCGCGAGAACGATAAACCTCAAAGCGGGTCTCGGTCCGGGGCCTAAAAACGGCCCAAAAGCGGGCCCGAAAGTCGCTGGATACCCACTCGGGCCACTTGCCGATCACGACCGGCCGAGGCTGATCCGGCGGCTAGGGCGGCGAGGAGGCGGCGGAGGGCGAGAGGAGCTCCGGCGGTCCGAACGGTGGCCGGAGATGGAGCCGGGCGGTCCGAGGTGGGCGGATGTCCGAGGTGGCCGGACGAGTAGGCGCGAGGCGAGCGGAGACGGGCCGGTCGCGGCGCGCGGCGTGCGGTCTAGCTCCGGTCTTGCGCGGTTGAAGCTCCGACAAAGCTGTCTTCGTGCGGCTTCCGCTTTCGGTTTTGCTCGAAGAAGAAAGGAGAAGAAAAAAAGGGGAGTTCAGTCGCGTGGGGGAGGAAGAAAGAGAGAGAGAGGGAGAAGAGAGAGATAAGGATTGACCGGTCAAAGAAAAAGAGAGAGAGAGAGAAGAGAGAGAGAAGGGGGGGGGGGAGCTGTCCGCACGAAGGGGAGGGGAGAGGAGAGAGAAAAGAGAGAGAAAAGAGGGAAAAAGAAGAGAGGGAAAATAAAATAAAAATAATATAATTATTCTTATTTTATTTTATTTTCTTTCCTTTCTATTTTCTTTTGGTCTTCAATTTTTCCTTCGATAATTTCTTTATTGAAATTCCGGACTCGGCAATAAATTGACGGACGATGAGACGGCATCCAAAAATGAATTATGACATACCTGAATATTCGATTCCCGGAACCGAATTCAATTTCATGGTTAAAATCGGCCAGACACGATTTTAGTCCAATCCAACAAATTAAGTAGCTTTTAGGGATTTTACCCTGGATACGTCCCTTAACAGCTTCACTTAATAGGTTAGTTAACTCGTGAGTGATCAACTCAGAGAAAAAGGACCATAGGTGCGTCGACGAAATGCCCATTTCATTTTATCGAAACGGGGTCGAAATTCAGGATGTCACAACTCTTCCCCTCTTATAAAAATTTCGTCCTCAAAATTTAAACCATTACACACTTTGATCGAAAAGGCGGGGGTACAACTATCCCATCGATTCTTCAGTCTCCCAAGTTGCTCCTTCAGTACCGTGGTGTTGTCAGACCACTTTGACCAACGGAATGGTCTTTGAACGCAGCACTTGCTCTTTGCGATCGACAATTTGAACCGGGCTTTCCACATATGACATACGGTCATCCACGTCTAATTCCTCGAAATTGAGTACGTGGGTCGAGTCAGGTTCATACTTCTTTAACATCGACACGTGAAAGACGTCATGCACTTGCGCCAATCTTGGCAGCAATGCAAGACGATACGCTAGGTTCCCGATTCTCTCAAGAATCTCAAACGGACCTACGTACCTCGGACTCAATTTGCCTTTCTTACCAAAGCGCGAAGTTCCCCTCATTGGTGATACTTTCAGAAAAACGTGATCACCAACTTGGAATTCCAAAGACCTTCGGCGCTTATCTGCATAACTTTTCTCGCTCGCTTCGCGCTTGTCTTTAGTACATCTCCGATCAACGCCACGGCATCCATCGATCTCGGGACCAACTCGGGCTCCGTTATCTTTCTTTCCCCAACTTCATCCCAACATACCGGAGTTACGCACGCCCGCCATACAACGCTTCGAATGGAGCCATCTGGATGCTCACGATAACTATTGTTGTAGGCGAACTCCACCAGATGAAGTTGATCTTCCCAACTTCCTTTGAAGTCTATTACACAAGCTCTCAGCATATCTTCTAGAGTCTGAATTGTCCTCTCAGACTGGCCATCCGTCTGAGGATGATAGGACATCTTATCTTGAAGCTTTGTAGGAAGAGCACTTTGCAAACTTTTCCAAAAAGCAGTGATAAACCTCGGGTCTCTATCTGACGTTATCGTAACCGGCACTCCATGCATACGAACCACCTGACGCACATACAGGTCTACGTGTTTATCCAGACTCAGATCCTTTCGAACTGCTATGAAGTGAGCCGACTTTGTCACTGTCGACTACTACCCAAATTGAATCGTTTCTCTTTGACTCATTGGTAGTCCGGTCCACGAAATCCATCGTGATATGCTCCCATTTCCATCTCGGAATCGCGAGAGGTTGCGAAGTCCTCCCGGCTTGCAATTTGGGCTTTTACTTGCTGACACGTCAAGCACTTGGCGACATGCTTGGCAATGTCCGCCTTCATACCTGACCACCAGTAGTGTTGACGAAGGTTCTGATACATCTTGGTGCTTCCAAGATGAACACTGTAACTGCTACGATGTTCTTAAGATAGAATATCCTCTCTAAGCTCTACATCGTCAGGTACAACCAAACGTCCACGGAACCTTAGTACCCCATCATCGAAACTTGAAAATCAGCCTTTCTTTTATCGGTATCTTCTTGAAGAATTCTCTTCGTACATCGGATCTCGTTGATTGGAATTGCTTGATTCTGACTTGAACATCCGGTTCAATTCTGAGGGTGGCCATAAGACTCGAGAGGCGGCCTACCTCAAATTTGAACACCGAATCTCGCGCTCTTTCGATCAAGTTCCACTCCTTAATCAATATATGAGCCACTGAAGACTTTCGACTCAAAGCATCGGCAACCTTATTTGCCTTTCCTGGGTGATATAGAATATCACAGTCGTAGTCCTTCAGTAATTCCATCCATCGGCGTTGTCTCATGTTCAACTCCTTCGAGAGAAAAGGATACTTGAGGCTCGATGGTCCGTGAAGATCGAAACTTTTCCCGCACAAGTAGTGTCTCCAAATCTTCAACGCAAATATAATGGCTACTAGTTCTAAGTCATGCGTCGATAGTTCAATTCATGAGGTCTCAACTGACGGGAAGCGTATGCAACAACTCTGCCATGTTGCATCAGCACGCAACCCAATCCCCTGAATGACGCATCACTATAGATCTCAAATCCTCCAGGACCAGATGGAATTGTCAGCATAGGTGCGGTAGTCAGCTTTTCCTTCAACTCTTGAAAACTACGCCGCACTTGTCCGTCCATATGAACTTTTCGTCTTTCTTCGTGAGCTTTGTCGGAGCGAGGCTAATGATGAGAAACCTTCCACAAACCGTCTATAATAATCTGCTAATCCCAAAAACTTCGATCTACATTCTTGTTGTCGGTCTCGCCACCGGATCACGGCTTCTATCTTGCTCGGTCGAAGAGATTCCTTCTCCGGAAATCACATGACCTAAGAACGCAACACGAGTCACCCAAAACTCGCATTTGCTAAACTTAGCATGCAATCGATGCGTCCTTAAAGTCGGAGCACTAATCTCGAGATGATTCTCATGCTCTTCATCACTTCTCGAATAGACCAAGATGTCATCAATGAACACGATCACAAACCGATCCGGATATTCCTTGAACACTGTTCATCATATCCATAAAGGGTGGAGCATTCGTCAACCCAAATGGCATCACCGTGAACTCGTAATGACCATACCGAGTACGAAATGCCGACTTAGGAATATCCTCCTTCCTTATTCTCAATCGATGGTATCCCTGTCCTCAAGTCGATCTTCGAGAATATTGATGCTCCTTGTAGTTGATCAAACAAGTCATCAATCCTTGGCAAAGGGTACTTGTTCTTGATCATTACCTCGATTGAGTTGCCGATAGTCGATGCATAGACGCAACGAACCATCCTTTTTCTTAACAAATGGGACGGTGCTCCCAAGGTGATACACTAGGACTAATAAATCCCTTATCCAAGTAATTCTTGCATTTGTACCTTTAGTTCCTTCAATTCGAATAACGACATCCAGTAAGGTGCCTTTGAGATCGGTTCATCCCGTGCTAGTTCAATTACGAATTCAATTTCTCTTTCGGTGGTAACCTGGCAATTCCTTTGGAAAGACATCTAGAAACTCCTATACCACCGAAATGTCTTCCATTTTGGATCCTCAACCGTTGTGTCCACGATAGTTGCTAGGTATCCTCGGCAACCCTCGTCCCTAACAAACGAGTTGCTTCCGGTGACGAGATTAAGGAAATGAGGGTCCTCCTCGATTCCCCGACAAATTCAAAACTCTTACCCTTAACAGGTCAACCGAATCGCTTTACGATAATGATCCATTTTAGCTCGTTGCTTAGTGAGCCAGTCCATGCCAATTATCAAATCGAAATCATACATGGCTAGGACTAACAAGTCAATTTTCCCCACTCACTCACCAATCTCTAACTTGCACCCCGAACATCCCAAAGCAAAAAGAATAACTTTATCTTTCAAGGGTGTAGATATGCAACCGCCGACTCAACAATACGGGACTCAACCCTAGCATCCTAACATATTGTTCGGCAATGAAGGAATGGGTTGCTCCAGAATCAAACAAAGCATAAGTAGGTTGGTCGTTGAGTGAGACCGTACCTGTGATCACGTCGGCGCTTCCGCCTCGACTTGGGTAATCGCGCGTACACGGTGCCCCGGGAGGTCTCTCGTCCTCCCTGTGGCACGTTCTGAGGGGCATACCCTCTTATCTGTCCTCTCGGTGGTGGCGGCGGTAGCAAAGGTTGTCCTCTAGGCTTCCTCGGACAATATCTGGCTATGTGGCCCTGTTGGCCACATTCAAAACATGCACCCGTTCTAGCTAGGCACGATGCTGTCCCGTGTCTTCTCCCACAGAAACGACACGCATCATTCCTAATAGGTCCTAACCTATTAAATCCACCCTTCTTGCTGGGCGGGCCTTGGAATCTATTTCCAAGCATCGGCCTCTTTCCTTGGCGGATGTTGTCTCTATGAGAGCCAAACCTCGATCCGAGATGAGGAGCCTCTATCGTTCGATCCTTCTCAATCTTTCCGAGCTCTCCGATATAAATCATTATAAGTCCGCAGATCCACAAGGACTAAGGCACTCCTCACTTCCATTCGAATCCATCTCCGAACATTCTCGCTCGATTCACGGGATTCTCAATTAATTCGAGGGGGCATATCGCGAAAGTTCGGCGAACTTCGCTTCATACTCATCAACGGTTAGGGAACCTTGTCGAAGACGTTGGAATTCCGCCATCTTTACCTCTCTCGCGTCTCGAGAGAAGTACTTATCATTGAAGACCGCACGGAAAGTATTCCACTCTTGGACGGCGCCTTCCTGGGAAGATCGTTTCACGAGTAGTCATCCACCAAGTGTTCGCAACTCCCTCCAGCTGGTAAGTTGCTAAGATCACCTTCTCCATCTCGTTGCACATCAGCAGTGCAAACGCTTTCTCGAGCTTCTGAACCCACGATGCAGCGGCCTCGGGATCTCCTGTCCCTGTGAACAGAGGTGGGTGCAATTTCAAGAACCGATCCACTAGCTTATGGATTGGTCTTGCAGCGACCTCCATCCCCGGTGGACCTTCAACGTTGTCGGCGGCTGGAGTAACGGCAGGTGCAACTGCAGGTGTGGCAGCAGGGATGGCACCAGCGGCGGCGGCGGCAGCAATTGTAGCGGCCTGAGCAGCGGCTTCCACAGTAGCAGCTTGCTGATCCAATCTCGTACCCAATGCTTCTAGAACACGCATGATCCCATCAAATCTAGGATCATCGTGGGTCTTACCCCAACACCAACGAGTGGTAAGGTGGCGCTTCATCACTAGCGCTAGCCACGGTGGCGCTTTACCACGATCGCTCGGCACGCCTAGTCGGCGTTCTAGCCCGAGTCACCGAGGATAAGGTCCTCTCGCCTAGGAGTCTCGGCCCGATCGCTCATGGTGTCACTTTAATCTCATCGACACTGCCTCCAATTCAACATCGAATTAGAAACGGAGCGATTCAAACAACGAACACTTTTAGCATCCATTAACACGACATGCACCGGCATGAATTTAAAGGCCTTTCCTACTAACTATCCCATGGTCAACGCTCCTTATCACTCCAATCTTAAACTTCGCTCTGATACCACTTAAACTGGATGTCACGCCTCGATCCTCGAGCACGGGCACATCCCTTATCTTTGGTCGATTTTATAGTGCGATATCCCGTGACTAAGTATCGCCGACCTTTCGTTTATTAAGACATGCGGAAGACGATTATAAATCCCGCACAATAACACAATGGGATAGAAAAGTAAAGCCATATTTTTCATATAGAAATCCACAACCGAACTTTTACACAAAGCATAAACCAAAGTACTTCACAACTATTCACATCAAAATGGAGTTCTTTAAAGAAGATAAAATCTCAGTCCATCCGGGCCATACTCAAGGCCCCTCTCGGAATTATCTTCTTCTTCCAAAATTCTTCTCCTTAGGTTTCACCTCAGAATTCTCCTTCTCAGATTCCTCCTTTTCAGCTCCTCATCGGGGTCCTGAAATGTTTTCCCCAAACCGGGATGAGACTACGTCTCAGTGAGTTCTACCCCACTAAGGCCTGATTAGCAAACCATTATACTATAAGCCGCCTAAACACACATAGGTCGAGGACTTACCTTGGCCTCAAATCCCACCCGCTATGATCAAGATAATCCATAGTAGGCACCCAAGCAATCACATCAAAGATCGATATTCGATCAAATCGACCTAGTCGATTACATGTCACCTCACATCATTCCCCACAATGCTGGAATATCTAAAAGCCAGGCCACGTGCATTCTCCAGGATGACATCCCAAGTCTCCGAGTCACGTGCCTCAAACCTTGGGCCCACGTGCATTCTCTAAGGCAACCTCTTTGCCAAGGTGGTACATCAAGTCACCGAGCCACGTGCCCTTTTAGATGTCATTCTAATCTGGACCACGTGCATTCTCTAAGGTACTAGTTCACCAAAGGACGATCAGATCCCAGCCACGTGTCCTTTTAGATGCCATTCGAACGTCGGCCCGTCGCATTCTCTAAGGCACTATTTCGCCAAAGTGACGATCAGATCACCGAGCCACGTGCGTCTTTTTAGATGCCAATACTTAATCATCGAGCCACGCACCCTTCTCCAGGTGATTTACTTTCTACCGCTCTACTCACTTTACAACTCAACAAAGCATTATAAATGCTAAATAAACATATTCGGCTATTTACCAATCAATAATTCAATCTCAATCAATTCCAATCAATTTAGGTAAATCCCTAAAATATCACAATTTATTTAATTACATGCAACGTGAGAGCTCAATTAAATAAACGGATCGCCACGACAATCAGCACGAGATTCGATCGTCGGCCATCTCAACCTTAATTTCCGAAAAATAAATAATTAATTTCGAAAATTAAATAATTAATATTAAAAATTCAATTTAGCTTAGAATAAAGCCCGATTAAATAAACGGACTTCACCATGGTCATCAGCATAATTTTCCGGTCACTGGCCATTCCAGTTGAATTTTCGGAAAATAAATAATTAATTAATTTAATTCCGAAAAATAATATTTAAATACCAAAAATTCCACTTAGGCCCGAATTATCAAATTGAAGCTCGATAAAGGGTCGGAAAAATCCCGGGCTACCCTCAATAAATAGTAGACCACATCTACTTGTTAAATGTACATTCAATTTGTCTAATTTGCATCACAATTGACTAATAATCACTAATCTACTCTAATCTAACCACCTAATTACATTTAATTAAACATAACCAACCTCTAAGCATAATTAGCAAACTAAGCGGGATTAGTGAGATTACTCACCGGAATCGCGCGCAAATCGGATCAATCCGACGAGGACGGTGCGAGGAACGATAAACCTCAAAGCGGGTCTCGGGTCCGGGGCCCGAAAACGGCCCAAAAGCGGGCCCGAAGTCGCTGGATACCCACTCGGCCACTTGCTGATCACGACTGGCCGAGGCTGATCCGGCGGCGAGGGGAGGCTGGCGGAGGACGAGAGGAGCTCCGGCGGTCCGAACGGTGGCCGGAGATGGAGCTGGTCGGCGGTCTGAGGTGGCTGGACGAGCTGGGCAGAGGCGGAGCAGGGCTGGGTCGCGCGGCAGCGAGCGGCGGACGCGGGCAGGAGGCGGCGGGGTGCGCGGCGTCGTGCGGCGTGCGGTCTAGCTCCGGTCTTCGCGCGGTTGAAGCTCCGACGAGCTGTCTTCGTGCGGCTTCCGCTTCTGGTTTTTGCTCGAAGAAGAAAGGAGAAGAAAAAAAGGGGGAGTTCAGTCGCGTGGGGGAGGAAGAAGAGAGAGGAGAGGGAGAAGAGAGAGATAAGGATTGACCGGTCAAAGAAAAGAGAGAGAGAGAGAGAGAGAAGTCGGTGGGGGGGGAGCTGTCCGCACGAAGGGGAGGGGAGAGGAGAGAGAAAGAGAGAGAAAAGAAGAGAGGGAAAAATAAAATAAAAATAATATAATTATTCTTATTTTATTTTATTTTCTCTTTCCCTTTCTATTTTCTTTTGGTCTTCAATTTTTCCTTCGATAATTTCTTTATTGAAATTCCGGACTCAAGCAATAAATCGACTCTGACGATGAGATGGCATCAAAAACGAATTATACATACCCAAATATTCGATTCCCGGGAACCGATTCATTTCATTGGTTAAAATCGACTCGCACGCGATTTTAGTCCAATCCAATAAATTAAGTAGCTTTTAGGGATTTTACCATGGATATGTCCCTTAACAGCTTCACTTAATAGGTTAGTTAACTTGTGAGTGATCATTTTCGGAAAAAAGAACCATAGAGGCGCGTCGACGAAATGCCCATTTCATTTTATCGAAACGGGGTCGAAATTCAGGATGTCACAGACTATCCGTTCATCCATCCTCTTATCTAGAAAGAATATGATTTTCTTGACCAACTTCGATGGTTATTATGGTACTTAACCAATAAGTACTTAATATCTATTGAAATTCCAACCAGAAGGTTTATTGCCAACCTCACTAGGATATTCGGACTCGGCAAAGGAAACATTGAAAATGAAAGTGACAAAAATCTCTTAGATTTCCTTAACTGGTTTTATCCTCCCACCTACTGGAAATATGTTTTGTAGAAAGAACTAAGAACCACACAACCAAACCCTAAGGTCCATACTGTTTTGTTTTTTCGACGACCATGGGCTTTTGTTACAAATAATGGCAACATTATCAATGCCCCCTGAGTATAGGTACCTCATCCTACAAACCTATTCCACACAGTGATTTTAAGCCCGGATTCACAAATCTTATCTAGGACCTGTTGGTTGTTGTGAGCACCAATATCGAGAACTCCAAAATGTTTTATGCCAAGAAAATAAAACCATTCTTGAAGATGCATGGAACTATAATGTACCGACTGCATGGGATCATTATAACCTTGCACCAGAAGCTAAAGAAGCACTCAAGGAATTCATACAAGCTACATCATCAAAGGAGCATGAGATGGCAGACACCGATGACATTGTATAGTCCTCTCAAGACCCCTATGCTAAATGGGGAGGTCCTCTTTCCCGAGATCCCTACAATCAAGAACCTTTGTCCTTATCTCCAAGCATGGACACTGTCACGCCCCGATCCTCCGGTCACGTGCCCATCCTTCATCTTTGGTCGATTTATTAATGCGATATCCAAGGACTACGTATCGCCGACCCTTTCTTTTACCCTTATGCGCATGCGGAAGCAGTTATAAATCCCAAGACAATAAAACAATGGGATAGAAAAGTAGGGCCATAATTTTCATACTAAAATTCACAACCACACTTTTATACAAGCACCTCATAGTATATAATGCAATACTATTCACAGGGGTCTGATCTAACACTTATTCACATTGAATCAAGGTCTGACGAAACAGGATAGGATCTTAATCCTCATCCGGGTCGTACTCGGGATCCTCCTCGTGGTCATCTTCTTCTCCAAAATCTTCCTCCTCATCTGGTTCCACATCAAGGTTCTCCTCTTCAGATTCCTTCTCCTTAGGCTCCTCATCAGGGTCCTGAAATGGTTATTCAATAACCATTGAGACCACGTCTCAGCAAGTTCTACCCCCTAAGATTCGATTAGTAAACTAATACGCTAACCGAGCTGCCTATGCACGCACGGTTCAGAGGACTTACCTTAGCCTCAGATTCCACCCTGCATATTAGCACAGTTCAAATAGGCACCCAATCATTATTTCACGGATTGATATCTCGATCAATCGACCTAGTTGATTACATGCCAAACAGACTATTCTTGGTCATTTCAATCAATACTGTCAATTCTCTAAAATAACCCATTGGGTTACCAAGCCAGTATATTAAGATTCATTTTCCTTAATGACATACCAAGTTACCGAGTATATTCATCATAACGTCCATTCTCCAAAATGACATATTAAGTCACCGAGTCGTTATGGCATGTCATCCATTCTTCAAAATGACCTATAGTCACCGAGCCGACATTGTATATCAAGTATATTCATCATAACGTCCATTCTCCAAAATGACATATAGTCACCGAGCCGACATTGAATACCGTCCATTCTACGAAATGACATATAGTCACCGAGCCGGTATATAACATGATACTTCGAACGTAAAATCAATTTGTCATTTTATTCATTTCCGACAAAAATACACGTGCGTGGGCACACGATCGGCCTTAACCAAAATATTATAGTTTCCTTTCCACAAATCCCACCATTTTCTATAGTCCACCAAAATATTTTTGGCACTGTCAACCGATGCCCGGTTATTTTTCAATTAATAACCAAAGATTATTTAATTTAGGAATAAATCCTAAAATCACTCATAAATCAATTTAGCACAAAATAAAGCTCAATTAAATAAACGGACTGCACCACAATCATCAACACAAAATTCCGGTCACCGGCCATCCCGGTTGAATTTCCGGAAAAATAATTAATTAAATAATTAATTTCGAAAATTAAATAAATAAATATTAAAAATCCAATTTAGGCCCGTATTGCCTAATTGGAGCCCGAAACGAGTCGGGAAAATCCCGAGATGCATTCAATAAATAATAGTACATCTCTACTTGCTAATAACTAAGTCTAACCACCTAACATGCATCATTAAGTCACTAATTAAATTATTCTAAACTAATCTAACCACCTAATTGCACTTAATTAAATCTAACCAACCATTAAGCATAATTAGCAAACTAAGAAAGCATTAGTGAGCAAAACTCACTTGATTAAAAGTGGGACTGGATCACCGCGATGACGACGCGACGGCGGCCGAAATCGGGCTTTCGACGACACCGGCGGGCTTGGACCGGGCCTTAAACTTGGCCCAACAAATCTCAGCCCAACTGAGATTTGTCTTGTACTGGACTGGGCTTCACTTGACAGAACGGGCCTTGAATGGGCTGTCCTCGCGGGCCTCTAATTTTGCTGGGCTTCAGAGCTGAATTCACTGGGCCTGATTGGAATTGGGCCGAAGGTGATAGCTTCGCTGGGCTTGAAATTTAATTGCTGGAATTGGGCTTGCCAAGTGGGCTGTTGGATTTGAACTTTGCTGGCTTCACGGGCTGAAGAAGAAGAAGGCCCAAACCGTGGGCTTTAATGGCCCAATTGCTGGGCTGCTGGACCGAAGACAGAAGCAGCTTCGGTGGCTGATCTGGGGAAGACGCGGCCCACGGATTTGCTTCGTGGAAGACCTCGCGAATGAAGGCAGCTGGCTTCGGTCACGTTGAGGCGTGAGAGAGGGCAGCGAAACGTGAAGCGGTGGCAGAGATGATGGTCAACAACCGGCAAGAAGGGGCAGCTTCGTTTGACCAGCAGGGGACGCGTGGAGCCTTGGATGAAGACGATGGACTTCGGTCTTGCTGGCGTTGAGCTGGTGGAGAGATTCACGTGTGTTGTTCGGTCAACAAAGAGGCTTCAGTGCTTTCGGTTGTTGACTGAAGAGGACGCCTGGCAGAAGACACTTGATGGAGGAGCAGCTTCGCTTGGGCCAAGAGAGACACGCGTTGAGAGGAAACGGACGAGGGCATCTCCTTCGGTGGCTTCGGTGGACTTCGTGGACCCGCGCTGGACGAGGCAACCGCAAGGGACGTCACACGTGAAGCTGCTTCGTTTGTTGTGGGCCGGTCGGTGGGCTCTCGGGCTGAAGCAACAACGAGAGGGAGAGAGAGATGAAGTTGTGGAGGGGGAGATTGGCGAGCGATGATGAAGACCGAAGATGGAGCGCACGTAAAGGAGAAGCCAGCTAAGAGGGGGGTGAACTTAGATAATCCTTAGCCATTACATTGAATGATTTGGCCCCACAAGCCCACAATCTCATCCCCTATGTCTCTCAATCACTTTCAAGCACAATATTCCACCAATAAATCAATTTAAAGTCCAAATTAATGCTGCCCTCCTTTAAATCCGAATTTCACAATTTTTCGGGACATCTATTTCTTCGACAATTTCCCAAATTCGACGTCCAATTTGATATAGAAAAAGTCTGCATAATTTCTATAGGTCCTCTTTGCCATAAAGCTCAGTTTACAAGTCGAAAATCTCTTCAATTCGGCCAATCCGCATTTCCGTTCGATTTTCCGTAAAAATCTCGTAATCTCCGAAAATCTTCTCGAGATCGTTAGCCGACACTCCTGGGAATTTATCAGCGATACGACAGATCTTCAATTTTTGAAATCGGACTCGAATTCACAGTTAATTTCCATTCGACGCGTTTTTAGCGTGACCTAGACTACCGGGTAGTTTTCCGAAATTTTTAGTGCAAATGACCCGTGATCGATTTTCTTCGAGCCACAATGAACCCACTCGACACATTGGCGACTCTCGATTGTCGTGAAAATCTCGAGTATTCAAATACGGACACAGGGTACCAAAACGACAGAAAAATCAAACTAGTGCCGGTCGACGAGAATTTTCCAATTTAGTGGAGTCACCCACGATTAGCCACACATTTCGCCGAACCGACCTATCTCGATCTCTAATCGATTTATATCTGCGTGCCGTAATGATCTCGGTAGATAAAGACGATTGACAATGATTCTTGATCGAATTCTCAAGTCTATTTGCCTTAAAATTCTTAATGGCTTCCCAAATAGTTTAGTTATCTCGAGAGTGATCACTCGAGAACGTTACTATAGCGCGTCAATGAAATGCCCGATTTATTCAGTAGAAGACAGGATTGAAAATCTGGGATGTCACAGACACATCCTACTATGCTCAGCCATCCAATTGGCCTCAACCAAGCATTCCTGCCGACACTACAAGTCTCTCCCAGAATCAAGCAGAAGCATCCTCATCATATCAGCTAAACCAGATTCTCTCACTAGATGACCTTGCAAGACTTGAGCAAAAATACGAGGAAAGTCTTGTGGCAAGTCACAGTTCAGATGACTTAGACTACGACTACAATGTTCGCGACGGATGAGACCGCTGACCGTTGTCCGTACAAGTTCACTATAGCAAACTACTGTTCACTTTTGCTATAGCAGTAAGCTAGGGAAATTATTGTTCACTGTCATTGTTCATACCGTGCAAATAATTTCCCGTCGAGATTTTCGGATGCCTCTATTTGTTTTAGGACCCGTGAGCTTGGTCATTGTTTGTGAGTGACCTCTTATTGCCTATAAAAGACGAGGATGATGTGATGTGTTGGGCAGAGTTCCTTGAAGTAAAGTGAGTGTTTTGTGAAAATTCTCTATGACTTTCTAAAACTCTTCTTCTTCTCCAACCTGGTAGGATCCTTTGAGAAATACAGCTCGGATAGTTAAAAATGTTACCATCTTGGTTCTACCTGAGTATCTCTAGGCTCTGAACTAAAGGGCAGAGAGGTTTTCTACTAAAAGGCTGTCCCTAAAGGGCTTGAACGAGAGATTCGTCCACTGTGGGAAGGCATACCTGTAAAAAACTGACTTCATCCTCCCTGGTTCTAAGTCTAGTTCCATTCAATGAATGAGCCCTTATTTTATAGAAAATGAATTATTTTAAAAAATTCAAAATTATTCGCTTATGTTTTTACAAAAATGAATTAAGACCATTTTCCATCATTCAAAAAAGTATTTAAATATGAAATGTTGTTTATAGTGAATTTTTATTAATTAATTATTTCAAATAATGTTAGCAATCATTTAATTTTTTTTTTCAAAATCATTAGTTCATTTCCCGCTCGCGGCTCGATATATATGGAGGAAAAAGTCGGTCCCTGGGGGAAGAAAAGGTCTTTCCCAATTTCCCGAGCAAAAGCTGCCTTCGCCTTCCTTCGAATTCGCTTCGACATTTCTCTCTCTCTCTCTCTCTCTCTCTCTCTCTCTCTCTCTCTCTCTCTATCTGCTCGCGATGTCTCTGCAGTCATCCCTCACGTGAAATCGATGGCGGCATTCCTGATCCGCTTCTACTCGGACCAGCTCCGCTCCATCGCTCTCTCCTCCGACCCCAATCTCCACTACCCTCTCTACATCGAGTAATCTTTCTTCGATTCGATGATGATGACGATGATGTACGACTGTCCAAGTCCAAGATTTTCTTCTTGAATCCCTCGGTTTCTTTCGACTCATTTTGCAGATTCGCAGAGCTCGTGGATTACGATTCTCCTCTCGCCCGCCTCGTCTCCTCCCAGCCTAGTTAGTACTTGAACGACTTCGATGACGTGGCCGTTTGGGCTCACGTACGTGGCTTCACCCCCTTTCTTATCCCCTCCCTAATTCGATGGTTGGATCCTTTGCGTTGCCCTAAGTGACATGGTATTCTGAAACGCGGTTGAGAAAATTGTAATCAACTTTGTAGCGATTGGGAGGGCAATACGGATGTTTTCCGATGGTTGTGGAGGAAGTTGTCGCAGTAGTCCCTTGTTGTCTAAGCATTCATGTGCGTTCACTGGCTGTCTCCTTTGTCCTGTCTTGAATGGATCGGTTGTCTGGTTGGTTTAGAGGAGTTAATGCATTGCGGTTGTTTACCTGTGTAGCCAAATCTTCTGCATAGTATGGCTTAATAGTTTTGCTCTGAAATTATATGTGATTGCGAGACTCAAGTCCTACGTAAGTTATGGAAGATGCTGTGAAGTGAAGTATGGGTAGAGAGTAGTGAGTCATATTCCCAGAACTGCCTGAATCTATCGATCCAAAGCTCACAAGCCTCAAGGTTTTTGTTGCTTCTAATAGTCAATTAAGAGATTCCATACCAGCAAGGTTAAGAGGATGCAAAAAAATTGGCATTGCTCTTCGGGTCGGTTCTTTTGTCTGTGTAGGCGATTTCCAGTTTGCCTGTTATCTGGATTTATCAAATAATTTATTCAGCGGGGATATGCCAAAGAGCTTCACTGATTTACCAAATTAGAGAGACCACACCTCTCTTCAAGTGACTGCCTTTCAACTGTTCCATAAGACACTAAGCTGAAATTCCTTTAAGTACAAACATATATCAGATTTCCCATCGACGTTGGATTTAAGTTACAACAAGCTGACTGGACTGACTTGGCCAAGCTTTGGCGTCCTTAAAAGCCTTCAAGTATTGAACTTTGCATACATTAACGTGTTGGGCACTATTCTAGAGAGTACATCAGTGACGGAAAGTTGGAAAAACTGAACTTGTCTCGTAACAGATTGTCAGGATATATACCTTACTCCTTGACTCGGTTGAATTTCTTCTCGAGTTTCAATGTCTCTTACTCCAGAAGGTCAGTTTTCGACTTTTCCAAATTTGAGCTTTGAAGGAAGCATCGGTCTTTGCATCAAACCACCCTATGGCTCCAGCCGATCAGAACTCCCATCTATCGAGTCTTCAACTCAACTGATGAAATCACATATTTGCGGCTGCCCTTTGGGATTGGAGCAGCAGCAGGCTTCATCTTAACAGTTACGTTTGGCTCCTGTCGAATGCTTAATCTGTAAGTATCAACTAATTGCTTCTGAATACATGTGTCCTGGTTAAATTCCCTAAGTTCTAGTTGTTTGCTCAGATGAACATCCACTCTTTCCAGCTATATATGTTTAGCATCCTGAGATCTAGGGCGCGTTTGGTAACGATTATGTTCCCAGAAACAGATTCTGATAAAAAAATTATTCTTTTTTATTCTATTCCTAGAAACAATTTCTAAGCATTTTAAGCAATTTGGTAACTGTACAAAATTTCTAATTCTGGAATAGAATTGAGTTTGGTACCGTGCTTATTGATTATGTTCCAAATTAATTTCTTATAATTTTTTAATAATTTTTTACTTTTCTTTTCTTTTCTTTTTTCCTTTTTCTTCCTATTCTTCTTCTTCTTCTTGTGGCCGGTCGTCGAACCGGCGATTGGCCGTACGAGGGTCGGCGACCTCACCGGAGCGTTGCCAGCCCTCGGCGAGGCCGGCCCCTGTCGGCCGAGCCTCACCAGCAACTGGGCGAGGCTCGCCCAGCCTCGCCGGCAGCTAAGCAGGCCTCGCCGAGGCTAGGTGAGCTCGCCGGTGGCCTGGCGAGCCTTCGACGAGCTCGCTAGACCAGTTGACGGCGGACAATGGCGGCGGGCGACAGCAGACGGCAACTGCGGGATGGCGGTCGATGAAGAAGAAAAAGAGTTGGTTTTGATTTTTAGATTTGTTCTCGGAACAAGAATCAACTTTTTTTTATTCTTGATTCTGCTCCAAATCTAATTTCAGGAACAAAAAAATAGAAATTTGTTCCCGGGAACAAAAATTTTACCAAGCGCAATTCTGTTCCCAAACTATTCCCGGGAACAAAAAATCAGAATCAGGCATTGTTTGGATGGTTACCAAACAGTGCCCTAAAGTATGGTGACTCGTAGATCTTCCTGTTCACTTCCCTGATCTTCCTTGCCAGATGGAACGGCCCCTGGAGGCAAAAGTTAAGCACAACAGCAGATCCGAAGGCCACCATCATGCCTTCGGACCATGTTAAAATGGGGAAAGAAAAGGCAGATAGAAATAGACAAGGAGATTATCCCAGAAGGATGGAAATGACCATCTTTTGACTCGGTTTAATTCTCTCATCATATCTTTGACTTGCATCTAAAATAACTTGAACAGTGTTTGACATGCATAATTGACTAAAAAGGATTCTCAACTTGATGCCCACACTTAATTGGTCGATATATCTCAGACTAAAATATAGTGTGCACTAGGTTTTATATGCTTTTGAAATAGGATCGAGTCCTGCTATTTTTAGTCAAGATGCTCAAGTAATGAGAGCTCATATAATGGTTACTGTCACAAAACTGATTAGAGAACTTGCGGCAAGTAGCAAGTAGCAAGAGAGAAAGAAGAAAGAGAGAAAAAAATAGAGAGGAGAAGAAGAAAGAATGAGAACGTAAAAACTAAAGAGGGGGTTGTAGGTTTTTTTTTTTCTGTGTAACAGAAGCCTTACGCCAATTGTGTTTATATTAAATATAAATTATATATGACCATAACGCCCTTATGTAAGTAAAAAGAAATAAAACCCAGAAAATAAAAATAACTCAATTATAGTAATGTAACACTCCCTCTCAAGCTGGAGCATATGGTCACCCATGACCAGCTTGGAACAACCAGCAACAAAGGCAGGACGAAACAACACTTAGGTGAACATATCAGCAAACTAATTACTAGAGGCAACATAAGGAGTAGCAACCAACTTATGCTTCACAACATCATGAACAAAGTGACAGTCAACTTCTATATACTTGGTTTGCTCTTAAAAAATAGGATTCTAGCAATATAGGTAGCTGCCCGATTATCACACATCATATCAATTGGTTGATTGATAGAAAATCAAGCTCCTTGAGAAGAGATTTCAACTACAACAATTCAGCCACAATATGTGCCATAGCACGATATTCAACCTCTGCACTAGACTTGGTAATGATAGTCTGTTTCTTGCTTCTCCAGGTAACCAAATTACCACCAAGAAAGGTGCAATACCCAGTCGTAGTCCATCGATCACACATTGACCTGGCCCAATCAGCTTCAAAATAGCCAACTAGAGTGGAAGAATCATTAAGTTTATAAATTAGTCCCTTACTAAGAGAACTTTTAAGATACCGAAGAATGCGACAAATAGCCTCCCAATGAGCCTTCTTAGGTGACTCCATAAACTAACTCACCACACCAACAACAAAAGAAATATTGGGACATGTAATAGTAAGATAAATTAGTTTCCCAACTAGATGTCAATATTAATGCTTATCGCCAATATCATCTCCCCAATCAACTCCAAACTTTTGATTTGGATCTATAGGAGTATCAACTTGCTTGGAAGCTAATGTACTAGTCTCAAATAAAAGATCAAGGACATACTTTCGCTGAGACAAATTAATACTTTTTTTACTTCGTAAAACTTCAATACCCAGAAAATATCGAAGAGCTCCCAAGTCTTTAATCTGAAATTCCCACTGAAGAAAGGACTTAACCTAAAAAATGCCAGGCACATCGCTACCAGAAACAATTATATCATCCACATATACAACAAGAATGGCCACCCCCGATTCCTTCTCGCGAAAAAAAAAAAAAAAAAAGAATGATCATAATAACATTGGTGGAAACCACACCCGGAAATCACTGAACTAAATTTCTCAAACTATGCTCTTGGAGACTGTTTCAATTCATAAACGGCCTTATGTAGTCGACATACTTTATTATGATTCTCCCTCTGAGTAACATACTTGGGAGGTTACTCCATATATACTTCTTCAGACAAATCACCATAAAGAAAAGCATTCTTGACATCCAATTGATATAATGGCCAATCAAAATTCATAGCAAGAGAAATAATAACAGGAACATAATCGAGACATTCTACAGGGGGAAAAGTCTCAAAATAATCCACCTACATAAGTTTGAGTAAAACCTTTAGTAATGAGCTGAGCTTTAAGGCTCTCAATTGAGCCATCTGGATTGTACTTGATATGTACACCCAACGACATTTTACCACATCTTTCGCACGAGGAAGGTCAACCAATGACCATGTTTGGCGGGACACCAAAGCTTCCATTTCCACATCCATAGCTTTCTTCCACTCAAGGCGAGACAAGGCTTTGGTGGTAGAAGTAGGAATTGTGTGAGTTTGTAATGATAGAGCAAAATAATGTAATAGAGAAGGAAGATGTGAGAGACACATAACGCTTGATAGGATAAGCCAAAGATGATTTTTGTGTACAAGAACGCATTCCTTTACGAAGGGCAATCAGAATATTGTTTGGACTAGGAGATAAGGAAGATGATTGAACGGAGGGCATGGAAAAGCTAGATACTGGTGATGCTGTAGATTGCTTTCGCTACTAATACACCTGTAAGGGAGGAGGTACTGGATAAGGACTAATAGAATCTAAGGGGATAAATTGTGAGATAGGAGGATCGGCTACAATGCCAGTTGAAAACTCTTTACCCTTAGTAGAATAGTATGTTGTGTCCTCGAAAAAAGTAACATCAGCACTAATATATCGAGTACTAGTTATAGGATCATAACACCGATATCCCTTTTGAGTATGTGAATACCCGAGAAAAACACATTTAAT
Organism: Eucalyptus guilfoylei; assembly: GCA_016097605.1. Classification (NCBI taxonomy): domain Eukaryota; kingdom Viridiplantae; phylum Streptophyta; class Magnoliopsida; order Myrtales; family Myrtaceae; genus Eucalyptus; species Eucalyptus guilfoylei. The sequence continues at coordinate 35,294,555 of CM027868.1, read as the reverse complement.
GGCACGAGGAGATAGTTATCAGCATCAGAACGTAGGTTATGGACAAAAAAGACACACCCAAAGATGTGCGGGGTAAGAGGGAATAACAACTTGTCAAGGATACAACACTAATTGGTGACTAATGATTTAGGACAGTAGAAGGCATATGATTTATGAGATAACATCTAGTAAGGATAGTATCACTCCAAAATGATTTTGGGACATGCATATAAAATAAGAGTGAATGAGCAAATTGTAGAAGGTGACGGTTCTTTCTCTCGGCCACACCATTTTGCTGAGGGGCATAAGTACAACTTGTTTGATGTATAATGTCAAGATTAGAACAAAACAAAGAAATTGATACTTTTTTTTTTTCCCTCTCTTTTTTTTATTTTGATTTAGACTTATATTATGAAATTCGATTTTTAGCAAAAAAAAAACTATGTATATTCTAGAGCACTATCTGTTCACAAAATTTTAAGGGATGTATTAAACTGATTAGTAACCTCACGATGAAATAATTGAAAAACATGTAAAAATTTAGAACAGTCATGGAGCATATAGAGCCATATTAGACGAGAATAATCATCCACAAAAGTAACAAAGTACTTAAAACCATTTCTACTAGCAATGTAGGAACGCCTTCAAATGTCCAAATGAACAAGTTCAAGTAAGGTAGATGTATGAGAATTACTACCAGTAGGAAAAAAACTACGATGATGTTTCCCAAGTTCACAAGCCTCTCACTCAAGAGTAAAAATTGATTTACACTCAAGAATTATTTGTTGTAACTTAAATAAAGATAAATGTCCTAAAGGGGAATGCCATAATAGGGGAGTAATAGAACTAGTGGCTAGGCCATTGGCGTCGGTAGTGGAGACATCATTTAGATAGCAGAGTCCATTGCGTTTATGCCCTCCACCAATTATCTTCTATGTTTGAAGGTCTTGAAAAATGCAATAAGATGGGTAAAATGTAACTGAACAACGAAGAGCTTTAGTTAACTGACTAATAGATAACAAATTCAAAGGAAGTTGGGAAACATATAGAACATAGGACAAAGATAAGGAAAGTGTAAGGGAGATAGTCCTTGATCCAACCACTTGAGTAGAGGAACCATTAGGTAAAATAACTTCTAATGAAGGACTAGAGTTAAAGTGGGAAGAAAATAGTTTTTGTTTACCCGTCATATGACTAGAAGCTCCCAAGTCAATGACCTAAGAGATTCTAGGAGACAAAGCATAGAAAGAAACCATGTTACCTGTACGTGCCAGACTGGTAGTGGACGAGAAATTGGAAGCCTCTACTTATTGGACACACTTGATGAGTTATGCAACCATATCATCCCGAGTCGTAAACTCAGAGAACTACCCCCAACTGGGATAGATGGGTTCATACAATTTCTAGCACTCCCTTCGAACACAACAACATTTGCAATAACTAATCATTGAGCTCACTTAGGCTTGATGCTTGGCCCGACAAGTGTCAATAATATGACCAAATTTACTACAGTACATAAACTAACAGCTATCTCGATCAGAACTTTGTCCACTACATCCACCACCACGGCTATGACCTCCCCCTAAACCACAACCACAACTACCACTACTAGTCATAAATGCTTAATTGTCTTTAGATGATGTAGAAGACGAAGGGACAATGCGCTAAATTTGACAAAATGCTTCATTCATAGAAGGAACTCTCTCTTTAGAAATAAGCTGACTCTTCACAAGCTACAAGTTAGCATTCAAGCTAGACAAAAACTTGGCCACTTAAAATTTAGCTTGCCGTGTCTTAAGTCTCTCGAGATCAGCGGTGATGGGCTGATAAAGATTGAGTTATTCCCAGATACCTTTCAAAGCACTATAATACTCTCCAAGAGACTTGTTCCCTTGTTTAAAATTAAAGATCTTCTCATATAGTTTATAGACTCTAGACATATTATTGTCTTGTGTGTAACTCTCTATAAAATCATTCCACACTCCCTTGGCAATTGTGTGGAACATAACATTAGTAGCAATGGATGGTTCCATGCTATTCCATAACCACACCAAAAGTGTATCATTCTCTCTCATTCAATCATTATAGTCTTTAGAGTTTTTAGCAAGGGTTTCTGTAGTAAGATAATTGAGTTTCCCTTTGGCATTAGTGTTACTCATAATGATAATCTCAATATAAATATATCTACCATTGATCAAAAAAGTTGAAACTTTAGTGCAAGAACTAAAACAGCAGTACCAACGTATAATCAGATGTAATTGGCTGCATCAATTAACTAAAGGGATGGTGAAATCTCATAAATATAGGCTGTCGTATAGAAGAAAATATCTGACAAGAAATCTCAATTCAAATAATTATATTTTCGACGGAAATCCAGTAAGACCAATCAACCATAATCAACGAAGTACTCTGATTCTTAAATCCACTAATCAGTAAGTGTTGTAATCCATGGTCACAAACCAAACTTGATGAATTTGATATTTTTTTGGTCTTATATATATTGAGATTTGGAGAGAAAACAGGTAAAAATTGCAGCTTTAAGTGGCTGCACACCAGAGAAGGAGTAGGGTTATTAGGGGACTCTCAAACCAGCAATAGGATCAAGGAATCAGGTAGACAAATCTGCTCTAATACCATGTCACAAAGCTGATTAGAGAGCCCACGGCAAGTACCAAGAGAGAAAGAAGAAAGAGAAGAAATAGAGAGGAGAAGAAGAAAGAGGAGAACGTAAAAATCAAAGAGAAGGCTCTAGGTTTTTTCTATGGAACAGAAGCCTTACGCCCATTCTGTTTATATTAAATATAAATTATATATGACCATAACGCCCTTATGTAAGTAAAAAGGAATAAAACCCTGAAAATAAAAATAACTCAATTAAAGTAACGTAACAATTACTAAACGTCATTAATTGGCCTTGTAATTGTTGTGTGCACAGTGCTATCTTGTTTAACTTGAGGATAGTAGCTAGTGTCAATAATTCCCTTTGGTTTCTATTTTGCGTTTTAAAAGTTACAAATGTTGTTCTTATGGAACATGGTTAACTCATCGTGTTTGGGATTTTGTAAATTTATATGGCTAGATCTAATTGTCCTGTGATCTTGATTATGAATTATGATTAAGTAGTAGCCTATCGCCATATGCTTGTGATCATATTTCCAAACTTGGTCTGGTCAGTTTTCAAAAGGTGGATGCTTTCGTCCTTTGAACGTAACTCATTTTTTAGCATTATTTTCATCTAGGGGAAATTGTTTGAGTTCTTAATGGGCAACGTCAGGGGAGATGCAAGCAATGAAAAGAGAAAAAAGTAAAAATATTTTTTTTTCTCTTTTTATTTGCCAAAGCTGTTATTTCATCGAAAAGAAATTTTAAATTGCTCAAAAGATCATTGCAAGCAGATTACTTATTACTTTATTCTAAGCATTACAATGGGTATTCTCGGTAGATGCAAGTAACGAGATGGTTCTACACTAGAAGTCGAAAGCCAAGGAAACAGATTGCATTTTGGATGTGCCCTTTTAGTTGAAGAGCGTGAATATATAATAAATACACAACAAATGATGAAAGTCGTTAGTGGTAGGTAATGGGCTCTCCTTTTCTTTGATTCTTTTTCGTTTTTTATTGGGGCGTGATGGTCATTACAACAAAGAAAAAGATCTGATTTATCTTTTGATGACTTTTGTTCTGAAATATCATGATTACCAAGTTTGTCTGTGTCATCAATTTCTTGAATTCAAAATCGAAGGCGTCGTGAGTCAATGTTCCTGTCTGGTTACGCTTGAGCAACCCCATCTGCTATGATGCTCTAGTTCCTACATGATGGCTAAATGTCTTATCTTTTCTCATGGCCCGAACTTTCCTTCTTCCTCCTCTCCAAGCTTAAGTCTCTTGCTTGCCAATGGGATCGTCAACTTTCTAAGAAAAAAGACACTAGAAATATCATAATTTTCGTATGATGCCCATTCTAGTGCTAAAAATTTTCTTAACTGAATTTAGCTGGGCTATAGAGAATGTTGGTGCTCACTCCCATTACTCCATGATGTCTCCTTTTACGTTTTCATCGATTTTTTACCCCCATTTTAACATGGTCTTAGGTGAAGTTTGTCTTATGGCTCGTGGATGGAGATTTCAAGCATTTTTGGGTTGAAGACTTGTGTCACCAATACCTGCAACGGTATCAAACTTGATGGCATTTCTCATTCCTCTCTGCTGCTGTTCTCTCAATCTAGTGCCAAGTCTTTCCACCCTCAAACGCGAGGATATCATGACGTCATTTCTGCCGTGCAGTCAGAACAAAAACGAGAAGATATTAGGTACCTTAACAGTGCCACGCAATCCGTGCTCTGATCCATTCACGTGTCGACACCTGTCCGCTGGCAGGCTCCCTCTTCTCTTTTGGAGTCTTTTCCTGTTACAGGCCTAACTCATTTTCTAGTCCTTTCGTAGTTTGTACCCTAGTTAACCGAGGCTGGTCAGTTGTATATTATGTTGTGTTTGCTTAACTTACAGGGAATTTTTTTAGTTTATACAGATTTCAGAGCAAATGCCTGAAACTTGAACAATGAGGGCACATTCATTACTTTTTTAAGGGTTTAGCTCCAGCAACCATGACATAATTGATTGGAGCTCAGATTTTGCATCCAAACTATCTTGCGACTTTTGACCTGCCATGAGGCATAAGCCAGGTTGTACTCCTGCATGAGTCATTCGCATCGTGTAGTAGTGATGCCCTGGTGGTTATTAGATAAAAAAGTCTTCAGAGATGCTGTCGTCAAGAGGTAACGAATCAGTGTACCGATGGAGATGCGAGCTAGCATACGCTTTTGGGTATTCTCATCATCATTGACCGGAGCAGAAAAAGGCGAATTCTTTATGTTCTGTGCATCACCTCCTACATTCGCTATTCTATTGGCCATGATTCAACGCGATGATGAATGGCTCTTGAAACCAAGAAGCGTCACCCTAAATAATATGATCAATTTATTTTCGTTAATGGCTGCTCAGCATACATCTCTAAATCCTTCACAAAAAAAGCAGGTGCATTGCCCATCTCTGAGGGAGACTGAAAAATGTTTACACTTAATTCATTTGCGATGCCAAAAAAATTGGGAAAAGAGAAGGCCTTACAAGTAAAAAAGCATTGCCCATTCTGTAATAGAACAGGCCCTCAAATTCGAGGGCGTTAAATATACACTCGCAGCCTACACATCCCACACTCATTAGAAGACGTACGCCCGTATAGCCCTTCCCTCTCACCAAGTAAACAACCACAGCCAGCAATCTCTCCAAACCTTCATCCTCAAGCACTTCTCGGCTAACTTGGGGTGCCATGCAAATTCCCTTTATACTAACTTTTGTACAGGGATTTCCACTGGCAATGGAGCGGAGCACAGAGGCGGTCATCATGGTTGGCTCGGTATATCTTGAGTAACCAGAATACGTAACCTGGCGGAGGCGTCGGCGTCGGAGTCGGGGGCGACGGACTCCGATGCCGACGGAGGCAACCGGCGGAGGGGCGTCGGCGTCGGGGTTTGCTGGAAGAGAGGCGAAGGAGCGTCGGCGTCAGAGTCGGGTCCAGGGGAGGAGGCGGAGGCTGCGTCGGCATCAGAGTCGAGGGCGACGGAGGCAACCGGCGGAGGCGGAGGTGGAGGGCCGTCGGCGTCGCGTTTCGCTGGAAGAGAGGCACGACTTCGCGGAGGGGGGAGAGAGAGAGCAGAGCAGAGGTCGCGAGAGGGAGGCGGAGGAGCGTCGGCGGCGTCGGCGTCGGCATCAGCGTCAGGGTGGGGGATGATGGAAGCAACCAGTAGAGGCGGAGGGGAGAGAGACAAAGAGGAGAGAGAGGAGAACGGGGAGAGAGACAGAGAGAAGAGAGAGGAGAGAGACGATCTGCAGAGGAGAGAGAGCGTCAGAGGGCTTATGCTCGAGAGAGGAGAGAGAGAACTTCCCGCGCCGTTGGTTTGAAATGGAGAAGTGGACGACGTGGACTGACACCTGTCCAGGTGTCACGCTCTAAATGATTCAGAGCACCGATTACGTGGCACTTTGAGGGTACCCAATATTTTCTCAACAAAAACCATTTGATACAGATTCTGATCCCTTTTGGTACTTGGTAGTGCCAAAGAAGGAGAGAGAAGTGCAAACTACCAAAAAAAATGTAAAAGAAAATGTGCCACCAAGTGGTCAGGGCAGTGCCGGTGACCACCGGTGGTGCCAGGTTTGGGCCGGTTTAGAATCGTTGGGAATAGTCACAAGATCAACCCTGGTGAAAGGCAAAGAAAGGAAAAATGATCGTTATGAGTTGAGACAGACGGATAAAGACATTAGTATAGTTTTCCTCCCATCAAACATGCTTTTGTCCCGTTCTATGCACCTGTCCATCAAATGACCCTACACGCTTTCTGGGGACACGGCATAGTCTCCACTCTCTTTCTCTCTCCTTTTTTAAATGACCAAGACAGCTCTTTTCTTACTCACATCAACCAGTCATCTTCGAAGATGTAGAATTATTTACGGTTTGTTCTCCTTACTCCTGTTCTTTCTGCTATACAAGTCAAGTCAATGGTTGGCTTCACTCCCAATCTATCATCATGCTCGGAAGACAGATTATGTGAACCATATAATCTCGACCCTAGTTGCTGCCTGCCGCTATCACTTGCCAGCAATGGAATACTCAACTTCCCGTTTAGCCTTCATCTTTCTGGCTATCGTTTGCAAGGCTCATATAACCAAAAGCCAGTATGTGTCTTGCAATTCCAATGACTTAATGGCGCTGAACGGTTTTCGCAAGTGTGTGGCCTCACCTGTTGATGGCTGGGGTGCTAATCCTGACAGTGAATGTTGCTCTTGGGCTGGAGTCACGTGTGATAACTCCACCGCGACACAAAGGAGGGTTATTGGCTTGGATCTTCATGGCAGAGGACTTGCCGGGGAAATGTGTGAATCCTTGGCAGATTTGGACCAGTTGAGCACTCTTAATCTTTCCCATAACAATCTCCGTGGTTTTCATCCAGATAAACTCTTTCAGATGCAGAATCTCGAGGTCCTTGATTTGAGCGGGAACAAATTCATGGGCTCCTTTCCTCTTCACATCCACCTTCCCCGTACAAGGATTTTGGATGTCTCAAATAATAACTTGGTAGGTTCTCTCACGTCTCTCACGTCAACAATTTGTGACAGATCACACTCTATCGAGTCACTCAATTTCGCTGAAAATTGGTTCCGTGGAGAAGTTCCTAGGAATTTTGGCAACTGCACTTCTCTTCAGCGCCTCTTCCTCAATGGGAACAGTCTATCAGGGAGCTTGCCGGAGAGACTGTTCCAACTTGAGCGTCTGCGTGAACTCCAATTTCAGGACAATGGCTTTTCAGGACCGCTGCACGAAAGAATTGATAATCTTTCTAATCTTGTCAAGATTGATTTGTCTAACAATCTGTTTTCTGGGATACTTCCAGACGTTTTCAAGGGTCTTTGGAAGCTTGAGCACTTCGCTGCCAGATCAAATAAGTTCTCTGGTTGGTTGCCGCCTTCATTGATGAGCTCTCCACCCCTTTCCACACTTGACTTGAACAACAATACTCTTGCTGGTTCTATCAGTATCGACTGTTCTTCAATGGCTCGTCTTACTTCTCTCAACCTCGGTTCCAATTTATTCCAAGGTCCGCTTCCCGAAAATTTATCTACTTGTCATAGGTTGAATGTTCTAAATCTGGCCCGTAATAACCTTAGCAGAATGATTCCTTCCAGCTTCCAAAACCTCCAGGCAATTACACTGCTATCTCTTTCAAGAAATGAAATTAGTGATCTGTCTAGTGCTCTGCATATATTACAGCGATGCAGAAACTTAAGTGTATTGGTCCTTTCTACGAGTTTTCGAGAGGAAGAAATGTTGGGACATGCCGATTTGCTGTTTCCATCTCTGAAAGCGTTCGTGATTGGCAACAGTCTATTAAAAGGGTCGATACCGGTGTGGTTAAGGGGATGTGAAAACTTGCAACTGTGGGATCTTTCAGGGAACGCATTAAGAGGAAGCATTCCAAGGTGGATTGGCGATTTTCGTTTCCTCTTCTATTTGGGTTTAGGGAATAATTCATTCACCGGAGACATACCAAGGAGCTTAAGCGAACTACAAAGTTGCATCAACAGTAGCAGATCGTTCCCTCCTGCAGGCTCCCCATCGAATGTGCCACTCCTTTCGGGGAAAGGAGATGGAAAATTTTTGACATACAACCAATTCTAGAACTTGCCATCAACCTTGGATCTAAGTTACAACAATCTAAAGGGACCGATTTGGCCAAGTTTTGGAAACCTTAAGGGCCTTCAAGCATTTTTCTTAGATCACAACCGATTGTCGGGCAATATACCGGATAGCTTGTCGGGTATGCAAAGTTTGGAGAAAGTAAAGTTGTCCCACAATAGGTGTCGTGACCTAAATTTTGGGTGCACCACCTAAACTAGGTTAATAGATTACTAAGTCCGAAGACTTGGTACGGACTCTCCCAACTCCTACCAATCGCGACTTAATATTAAGAAATTAACTAATTTAAAACATGCAATTATATTTCAAATTGGACCCGCCACTAACCAATTAGGGTTGATTAGAAAGCCAAGTAAAGTATGGGAGACTACTTTACTTTTGCGAACCAGATATTCAATAGATTCGGAGATATGGTTACGCTAGATTAATCTAACGCCCTTTCGATACCTTTTATTTTTAATTTCAAAATATTTTGCAGGCATTATTGATTAATTTTAACATAAGTTACTAACATGCAAATGATGGTCATACGGGTGCACAATCAATAGAATAACATTCAATAAAAAATGCTAATAAAAATGCATGCCCTAAACATGGTTTCTAAATGACATGACACCTAATTTTTATTTTTCTTTTAAAAATGTTAATTATATGCAATCTTAATTTAAATTTGGTATGCATGAGTTTTATTTTAATGACATGTGAGATGCATGTTCATATGACATAATTTGAATCATTACAATATATATGCAATCTAATTTATATAATCCTAAATATGCATGCGTTTCATGATATGGGGATGAATGACATAATAATTCTATATGCATGTTCTTTTTATGATTCTTTTTTTTTAATGTATGCAACCTACACTAAACAATGATGACATAAAATGGGATTAATTATGAACTAACCTATTAATTAACCAAGTAAATGACCTTTTGTGTTTTAATTTTTTTTTTTTTGAAATGACCTAATAATTTTTATTAAAAAAAAGTAACGTAATGATGCAATGCTAATTTTTTGGCATTTTTTTTATATTTAAAAAAAATACTATATGATGAGAATGTTAAAACATTAACCTATGACCCACTAACTAGAATGCAACATGTGGTGTGCACATTATGAAATCTATATAACCTAAATAACATTTTTTTTGTTCCTTTTTGTTTTGGTTTTATTAAAAGAAAATCATCTTAATTTTACGTGAATCTTAAAAAAAACTAAAATGCGTTGCTTCAAATGTGAAATGTGTATAGACCTAAATACCTAATATGATGCATGATATGTGATGAGCAAATAACAATAACACACCAAAATAAAAATCCATCCATATAAATCAATGGCATATTATTTTACTATGAATCAATGATGCATAGCAATTCATGAATTTTGCCATAAAAAGTCGGAATAATCAAAAATCTAACCTGACGTCTCGCGGCTCAATATTTTTGATTATCATGACTTAATATGACAAATTTTCTAATTGGATAATAAAGCAAAACAAATCAAGTTAGAATGAAAATAATGAGTTCGAATATTCGAACTAAATTTAATCTAACAATTTACCTAGTCTAACTCACAGCCGCCTTGAGGAATGGTGAGAAATCAACGGTGACCGAGCCGTGATGGTGGTTCGGTGATGGGTCGCCGTTCGGAATAGGGGCTGTTCGTCGGAGCTCTGGCGGGATTCGGGTAGTAACTGGACCTGCAACAAAAACAGGGGATGCAGCAGGTGGGTCGTGGGCACGGCAGCAGGCTCGGATCAGGAGCGGCGGCGTCGGTTGCTGCAGAGGTGCGGATCGGGCGGCAGCAGCAACAGGGAAGCGTGGCTTCGGTGACCGGCGAGCAGTGGCGCGGCGGTGCTGGTGCAGGGTCGCGGAGCAGTGCAGTTCGGTGGTTTGCTGGCGCGCCGGCTACCGGCGTGAGAGAACGAGTGTCAGTCGCCGGTGTCGGGACTTCTGGTGCTGCAGATCAGCGACGACAGATGCGGAACAAGAGCGTCGAGAGTGCTGCAGAAGTGGCGCGGTGGTGGGTCCGGGCCTTCTGTCGTCGGGGCAGAGGGGCTTTGCGAGCTGCAAGATTGACGGCGGAGGTGGCGTCGGAGCTGGGTCGCGTCGGCAGGGGGCGAAGCAGCTAGGGGCGTCGCCGGCGTCGATGGCTTCGGCTACGGACTGGGCGCGAGCTTCCGCTGGTGTCGGGTCGCTCGGGAGGGCGAGTGGCGCGGTGCGATGCGGTGCTGGCGAGGCTTGGTGCTGCTCGAAGGTCCGCGCGACAATCTGGTGGAGGCCGACGATGCGAGAGCAGCGTGGGTGAAGAGGAACCGGCGATCGGTTGCAGCTGCAAGGCAGCCAATGTGGGGGAAGACAATGAACAGTAAATGTCCAATCACTTCCCCCTCTGCTGCTTCTTCTTTTACGTTTCCCCCTGTCTCTGTACTCTCTCTGCCTTTTTCTGCTTTTCTCTTTGACTTTTTTTTCTTTTACGTCTCCCACAAACCGAAGCCCTCTTCTCTTTCCTCTCTCTTTTACTTTTTCCTTCTGTGTTTCTTTTTTTTCGGCCGAATGAAGAGAAGAACCCCACCCCCCCCCCCCCCCCTTGCTCGGTTCCGAAGCCTCGCATTTTATAGTGAAAATTTTCAAATTTTGTTGAAAATTTACAAATATTCACTCAACCATCCAATAGTAAAAAGGCTCCAAAATCACACAATCGAAATTTTTTAAAATTTGAAATGAAGATATGTGTTCAACCAAAAAAACGTTTCATTATTCAATTTTTTTTTTTGAAATCTCCCTCCACAAATCCAAATATTTTATTTTATTTATTATCCTCTATTTTATTTTCTAAAAAAAAATTTGATCCTAAATTAGGTGTCAACAACAGGTTTACGGGAGAAATACCCGCGTCCTTCCAGAAGCTAACTTTCCTATCGGCTTTCGATGTGTCATACAATAAGCTCTCCGCAGTTCCGTTGGGAGGCCGTTTTCGACCTTTCCGACTCGAGCTTCAAGGAAACATCGGCCCTCGCGGTAGTAGACCAAGCTTACGCTCATGTCAATCACAAGCAAAACCCCCATCCGATGAGCTTCCAAACGACGAGGCTTCGACCGACGGAACCCCATATTCACGAGATGGCTTTCGGGATCGAGCAAGTCAGTAGGTTTCACCGGACAGAGGCCTCCGCTTCCTGTCAGGTTGGGTGCTTGACAAGGGACAACGTAGACGGTGAAAAAAAGGCCACATTGCAGCTGTCGACAATATTAGGATATCAAAAAATCTTTTAGAGGTATTTATGATATTTTCTCTAATTTTTTATATCTATTTTGATCATACAGATTTTATTTGACTTATTTTAATCTCGTCTATCTAGACTTATAAATAGACTCTCTATATACTCTTTTCAATGCATGAATATATAGTTATGTCAGACTTTCCTCTGTGTCTTTACTTTTCTAAGCATAGATATGGGGAACATGAAAAAATCCATAGATGCTTAGGTACTTTTCTTTTTTTTTCATAGAAAGGAAATTTTGTGAAGAATAGCATAAAATAAAATTAAAAGAAGAGGGAAAAAAAAATCGAAGTGCTATTGACATTGCATATAAGCTTAACACATACACTACCCAATTCACTAGCCACTTCATAGAGACTTATCATGAATTTTTATCTTGCGATTTAGTAACTAAGTAATATTGAGTATACTAATAATAATCTACTTGGTGTGACATATAAACATATCATTTAGAAAGATTGATTGTATTTCATATCAACTGCCAAATTAATTTATCAATCTTAATATGTGAAGCATATCTCTAATCTAATTTGTTTCGTAAAAAATGAATAGTGTAGAAAAAATTTCAAAATTAATCACTTATATTTGTACAAAAATGAATCAATGAAATTTTTTTCATCATTCATGAAAACATTTAAATATTAATTGTTGTTTATAATAAAAAAAAAATTATAAATTAACTATTTCAAATAATATTAGCAATCATTTTTAAAAATATATTTTCAAAATCATTAATTCATTTCCCGCTCGCGGCTTGATAAATATATATATACTATATAGTCACCCTGACAGAGGAAAAAGTCGATCCCCAGAGGGAGAAGAAAAGGTCTTTCACAATTTCCCGCCCAAAAGCTGCCATCGTCTTCCTTCGAGTTCGCTTCGACATTTTCTCTCTCTCTCTCTCTCTCTCTCTCTCTGTGCTGGCGATGTCTCTGCAGTCATCCATGGAGCCGACGCCAATGGCAGAGAAACCCTAGGCCTCACGTGAAATCGATGGCGGCATTCCTGATCCGCTTCTACTCGGACCAGCTCCGCTCCATCGCTCTCTCTCCCGACCCCAATCTCCACTACCCTCTCTACGTCGAGTAATCTTCCTTCGATTCGATGATGATGATGATGATCTACGGCTGTCCAAGTTCAGGGCTTATTTGTTGAATCCCTCGGTTTTTTCCGATTCATTTTTGCAGATTTGCAGAGCTCGTGGATTGCGATCCTCCTCTCGCCCGCCTCGTCTTCTCCCAGCCTAGTCAGTACTTGAACGATTTCGACGACGCACCCCCTTTCTTATCTCCTCCCAATTCGATGGATGGATCCTTTGTGTTGCCCTAAGTGGCATGGTATTCTGAAACGCGGTTGAGAAAATTGTAATCCACTTTGCAGCGATTGGAAAGGCAATACGGATGTTTTCCGATGGTTGTGGAGGAAGTTGTCGCAGTAGTCCCTCGTTGTCTAAGCATTCATGTGCGTTCACTGGCTGTCTCCTTTGTCCTGTCTCGATTGGGTCGGCTGTCCAGTGGGTTTAGTGGAGTTAATGTATTGCAGTTGTTTACCTGTGTAGCCAAATCGTCTGTATAGTATGGCTCAACAGTTTTGCTCTGAAATTATATGTAATTGCGAGACTCAAGTCCTACGTAAGTTATGGAAGATTCTGTGAAATGAAGTATGGGTAGAGAGTAGTGAGTCATATTCCTAGAACTGCCTGAATCTATCGATCCAAAGCTCACAAGCCTCAAGGTTTTTGTTGCTTCTAATAGTCAATTAAGAGGTTCCATACCAGCAAGGTTAAGAGGATGCAAAAAATTTGGCATTGCTCTTCGGGTCGGTTCTTTTGTCTGTGTAGGCGATTTCCAGTTTGCCTTTTATCTGGATTGGTCAAATAATTTATTCAGTGGGGATATGCAAAAAAGCTTCACTGATTTACCAAATTGGAGAGACCACACCTCTCTTCAAGAGACTGCCTTTCAACTGTTTCATAAGACGCTAAGCTGAAATTCCTTGAAGTCCAAACATATACCAGATTTCCCATCGACGTTGGATTTGAGTTACAACAAGCTGACTGGACCGACTTGGCCAAGCTTTGGTGTCCTTGAAAGCCTTCGAATATTGAACTTTGCATACATTAACGTGCTGGGCACTATTCTAGACAGTACATCAGCGATTGAAAGTTGGAAAAACTGAACTTGTCTCGTAACAGATTGTCAGGATATATACCTTACTCCTTGACTCGATTGAATTTCTTGTCGAGTTTCAATGTCTCTTACTCCAGAAGGTCAGTTTTTCGACTTTTCCAAATTTGAGCTTTGAAGGAAGCATCGGTCTTTGCATCAAACCACACTGTGGCTCCAGCCAATTAGAACTTCCATCTATCGAGTCTTCAACTCAACTGATGAAATCACATATTTGCGGTTGCCCTTTGGGATTGGAGCAGCGGCAGGTTTCATCTTAACAGTTATGTTTGGCTCATGTCGAATGCTTAATCTGTAAGTATCAACTAATTTCTTCTAGATACATGTGTCCTGGTTAAAACCCCTAAGTTCTAGTTGTTTACTCAGATGAACATCCACTCTTTCCAGCTATATATGTTTATGTGCTCATCCTCCAGCACGGAATACTACAAGAGCATCCTTAGACCTAAAGTACGGGGACTCGTAGATCTTCCTGTTCACTTCCCTGACCTTCCTTGCCAGATGGAACAGCCCCTAGAGGCAGTAGTTAAGCACAACAGCAGCATCCGAAGGCCACCATCATGCCTTCGGACCATGTTAAATTGGGGAAAGAAAAGGCAGACAGAAACAGACAAGGAGATTATCCTGGAAGGATGGAAATGACCATCTTTTGACTCGGTTTTAATTCTCTCATCATATCTTTGACTCGCATCTAAAATTACTTGAACAGTGTTTGACATGCATAATCGACTAAAAAGGATTCTCAACTTGATGCCTGCACTTAATTGGTCGATATATCTTGGACTAAATAGAGTGTGCACTAGATTTTATATGCTTTTGAAACAAGATCAAGTCTTGCCATTTTTGGTCAAGATGCTCAAGTAATTAGAGCTCATATGATGGTCAATGTCACAAAGCTGATTAGAGAACCCGCTGCAAGTAGCAAGAGAGACAAAAGAAAGAGAGAAAAAGTAGAGAGGAGAGGAAGAAAGAAGGAGAACGTAAAAACCAAAGGGGGGCTCTAGGTTTTTTTCTGTGTAACAGAAACCTTACACCCGTTGTGTTTATATTAAATATAAATTGTATATGACCATAACGCCCTTATGTAAGTAAAAAGGAATAAAACCCATAAAATAAAAATAACTCAATTAAAGTAATGTAACACTCCCTCTCAAGTTGGAGCATATGGTCACTCATGCCCAGCTTGGAACAACCAACAACAAAGGTAGGACGAAACAACACTTAGGTGAACATATCAACAAACTAATCACTAGAGGCAACGTAAGAAGTAGCAACCAACTTATACTTCACAACATCACGAACACAGTGATATTCAACTTCTAATGCTTCACGGCATCACAAACAAAGTGACAGTCAACTTTTAAATGCTTGGTTTGCTCTTAAAAAATAGGATTCTAGCAATATAGATAGCTGTCCGATTATCACACATCATATCAATTGATTGATTAATAGAAAATCAAGCTCCTAGAGAAGATATTTCAACCACAACAATTTAGCCACAGTATGTGACATAGCACAATATTCAACCTCCGCACTAGACTTGGTAATGATAGACTGTTTCTTGATTCTCCAAGTAACCAAATTACCACCAAGAAAGGTGCAATATGTAGTCGTAGTCTGCCGATCACATGTTGTCGCGACCTACCCTCAGGGGGGAGGGAGCAGGTTTAGGGATATTGCCTAAAAGACGAGCCTAAGGCCCATGATTAGGCGCGGGCTCTTCCAAGCCCATACCCGGCGTAACGTTGGGATATTCTTAAAAATTTCGCAAAAAGGAGTCGCCACTAGCCTATTGGGGTTGGCTAGAAACCAAGTGAGGTATAGGAGTGTACCTTACTTCCTACGCAACCAGAGAATCTAGGGTCAGAGACTTAATTACACTAATCAATTAATTAGTGCCTTTTCGGTATCTAATCTTGTTCATTTTATCAAAATAATTTTTGGTAGACAATTTGGATTGATTTTATACCTATCCACTAACATGCGAGGTGATAATGCGGGTGCACAACCATTAAAGTAATAACCATAGCTACCAAGATCCTAATTGCGGCAAAATTAAACACGTGCAATTAAACATAATAGATATGTAAATTAGACACATGATCTAATCAACATACGGGTAAATAGAGGTCTAATTACACTAAGAATGCAAAACATAGCAATTCCTAACCAAACCCTACACTTTTTGAATTTTTGAAATTTAATTTAATTTTTTAAAAATATTTTTTGTTTTTAAATATTTTTTTAATTTTTAATATTTTTTTTGGACTTTCGAAATTGTTTTTTTTTAAATAAATAATAATAATTTTTTTGGGGACCAGATCGAGTCGAGTCGGGTCCGGCTCGACCAGGTTCAGCTCGATCAGGTTAGGCCCGACCGTCCCTGGTCGAGCTTAACCTCGGCCCGACTTGGGCCCGAGAGTTGGGCCCAAACGAAAATAGGAGCCGAGTGGGCCGGATCTGCGATCGGGCCCACCCGGCTTGCACCACCCTTGGTTGCGACTGCCTAGTCGCGACCAGGGGTGCAAAAGCGAGCGCACGCCGGTGACGACGTCGCCGTGGCCAGGCGAGGGGGACGGTCCGGCTTCCCTGGCCATGGCGGCGTCCTCCGGCAACCAAGGGGTCCTAGGGCTCTACATGGAGGAACTTCGCGGAGGTAAAGCCCGCTCAAGCATTACGGCAAACAAGTGGAGGGCGAAAGTGGACCGGGGGGCTTCCGACCCAAACGAGACTCGAGGCGGCGGCGGCGGTGACCAGCAGACAACCAACAACAAACAGGAACCTAAGGGGGACCTACGGAGGTCGGAGCTCGCCCGAAACGGATAGAACGAGCTCCGGCTAGCTCAAGCTCAAAAATGCACACCAGGTATTTGATAAAATGCCAACCTGAGTTCCGACGAGAATGGTAGCTTGGAGACGCGTGCGGCGGCGGCGGCGGCGGCGACGGCGGCCCAAAGATGCATCGGCGGCGATAGCAGCGATCGGGAGACGCGTCGGCGGCGGTTGCAGCGATTGGGAGACACGTCGGCAGTGGCCTCGGTGAGTTCCCCCTCCCTTTCGCTCTATGTTTCTCTCGCTCGAACTCCCTCTCTCCCTGTGTTTCTCCCTCTGTTTCGTGTCCCCTACTTCTTTCTTCTCTCCCTCCCCATCTCTCTCTACTTCTAGCTCTCGTTCTTCCCTTTTGCTCGCACCCGCGTGCCCTTGGCTCACCAACTAGCGAACTCTGCCAGCCGGCCCTCACCAATGCTCGCCTGCACCCGCGAGATGATGCTGTCCCCTGCTGCCCTGGCGGCCCTGCTTCGGTTTCGCCATTTCCCCATGCGGACGGTTGCTTTCTGCTTTTGTCTTCGCCGGTTCCCCGTGCGGAAAACGGCTGAGGGAGAAGACAACGGGGTGGGCCGGGCCGGAGGGAAGAAGAGGGTTGGGCCGCGCGAGGGGAAATAAAAAAAGAAAAAGGAAAGGAGAGGGGCTACGCCCAAGCCCACGCGGGGAGAAATAAGAGGAAAAGGGCCGAGTCAGGCCAAGGCCGGATCCGGCCCGACCCGAACCCGCACGGCTTTTTATTTTATTTTTCTTTTTTTTAAAGGAAAATTAATAATTAATAATTAAAATTTTTTATTTTTGATATTTTATTTGATTTTGATTTTTTTATATATATACTTTTTGAAAAATAAAAATTAGGTGTCAACACACGTTGACCTAACCCAATCAACATCAAAATAGCCAACTAAAGTGGAAGAACCGTTAGGTTTATAAATTAATCCCTTACCATGAGAACTTTTAAGATACCGAAGAATGCGACAAATAGCATCCTAATGAACCTTCTTAGGTGACTCCATACACTGACTCACCATACCAACAACAAAAGAAATATTAGGACATGTAACAGTAAGATAAATTAGTTTCCCAACTAGATGTCAATATTAATGCTTATCTTCAATAGGGATAAGTGTTCCATAAGTTCTAAAACTTGTCGCGAAAATGCATTTCAGTCCTAAAACTTGCAAAAAGTGCATTTAAGTCCTAAAACTTATTAAATTGTTTCAAACGAGTCCTAAAATCGACGCCATTAGCCTTTTCCGTTAAAAATGCTGATGTGGCATTTTAAATAAATTTTTAATTTCCACGTGTATTTTTTTAATTATTTTTTATTCATTTTTTTTTATAAAAAAGTTAGATTTAAAAACTAAAAAATTAAATTTATTCTTATCTTATTTTCACAAAAAAATAAAAAGAAAAGTTAAAAAATTTATTTTTAAAACAAATGAATAAAAAATAATTAAAAAATCCACGCGGAAAAATAAAAAATTATTTAAAATGCCACATCAGCATATTTAACGGAAAAGGCTAACGGCGTCGATTTTAGGACTCGTTTGAAATAATTTGATAAGTTTTAGGACTTAAATGCACTTTTTGCAAGTTTTATGACTGAAATGCATTTTCGTGACAAATTTTAGGACTTCTGGAACACTTATCCCTCTTCAATATCATCTCCACAATCAACTCCAAACTTTTGATTTGGATCTATAGGAGTATCAATTGGCTTGGAAGCTAATATACTAGTCTCAAATAAAAGATCAAGAACATACTTTCGCTGAGATAAATTAATACATTTTTTACTTCATAAAACTTCAATACCTAGAAAATATCGAATAGCTCCCAAGTCTTTAATTTGAAATTGTTGTTAAAGAAATGACTTAACCTCAGAAATGCCAATCACATCACTACAAGAGACAATTATACCATCCACATATACAACAAGAATGATCATCCCCAATTCCTTCTTGCGAACAAAAACAAAATGATTAGAATAACATTGGTGGAAACCACACCCGAAAATCACTAAACTGAATTTCTCAAATTATGCCCTTGGATACTTTCAACTCATAAACGACCTTATGTAGCTAGCATACTTTACTATGATTCTCCCTCCGAGCAACATACTCAGGAGGTTGCTCCATATTTACTTTTTTAGACAAATCACCATAAAGAAAAGCATTCTTGACATCCAATTGATATAATGGACAATCTAAATTCACAGCAAGAGAAATAATAACACGAACATAATCGAGACATGCTACAGGGGAAGATGTCTCAAAATAATTCACTCCATAAGTTTGAGTAAAACCTTTAGTAACGAGCCAAGATTTAAGGCCCTCAACTGAGCCATTTGGATTGTATTTGATAATGTACACCCAACGACATTTCACCACATCTTTCCCAAGAGGAAGATCAACCAATGACCATGTTTGGTGGGACACCAGAGCTTCCATTTCCACATCCATAGCTTTCTTCCACTCAAGGCGAGACAGGGCTTCAGTGGTAGAAGTAGGAATTGTGTGAGTTTGTAATAATAAAGCAAAATAATGTAATAGAAAAGGGAGATGTGAGAGAGACACAACGCTTGATAGGGTAAGCCAAAGGGGATTTTTGTGTACAAGAACGAATCCATTTGTGAAAGGCAAACAAAAGATTGTTCGGACCAAGAGATAAGGAAGAAGATTGAATGGAGCGCATGGAAAAGCTGGAGATTGGTGATTGTTAGGAAAATCCCTTATGATATTTTAAAGATGACAAAATAACTCAAAATCTACTAACGTGTTTAATGGTTGAATAATAGACTATGCAGATGATAGTACATGTAAAGGATATTGTCGAAGTCTATACTTGAAAGAACCAGAAGATGTTCAAACTTACGTTCAGATTGTAAAGTCTACTTCCGACAGAACAAGATACAAGTCCAGAATATGACAAATTCCATAACGAGACACAAGTTCATAACGTAGCAGATTCAGAATGAAGCATGTTCAGAACGAGACAACTTGACAGAACGTAACACAAGCCCCAAACATATAATGGCTAGTGATCTGGTTTGGATTCTACATCAAGATAGATTTGATTAACCCAATCTAATTAATTGACAATTGAATTTTGAAGACATGAACTTTCTATACGAAGAAGCTCTACTTATGAAAACTAAGATTCTGTTTGTATGGGCGATCAGAATCAATTTGGGATTATACTTTTATCACTCAACGGCTACTAAATCTTCTAGATACAGATCTATCCAATGGGTAGATTAGAAGATGATCCTCTAGATACTGTCCAACGGCTAGTTTAGAAGTAGAGGAGTATTTAAGGAGATCAATGACCAATGAGCAAGTAAGAGACGGAGTGTAGAATTTATAATTCCAAAGTCTGAGCGACCTTCAATCATACACTTGTCTCTCCTGAGCTTAAACATTTGTGATCGTGGGAGAAATACCAAAAGAGTGACTTAGTGAGATAGTGTTATCTACCACTGAGTATTTGCACTAAAAGTTGTAATCTCTTGTTAATTGCATAGTAGAATCTAGCTAGAAGGCTGTTAATGTGGGAGAATGGACTTAAGTTTGATCTAAATTGAACCACTATAAATTTTGTGTGCAACATTCTCTTTCCTTTACTTTCATTATTTAAGTCTGTTACACATTTACAGGTTATTTCAAAAGTCTGTTTCATCGCATAACAGATTATGAACATCTACCAAAAGTCTAGTAGCTCGTTTAATCAGATTCTGATCCTTATTCAGACTTTGCTCATAACTTATTTTATTACGCATTTATTTGTCAATACTTCTTTTAAACACCTATTCACCCTCCTCTAGATGTTCGTACTAGCATTTTCAGCGATGTCATAGACTGCCTTTGCTGCTAATACACCTATATAGACGGGAGACTGGAGAAGGACTAACAGAATCTAAGCGGATAAGTTGTGGGATAGGAGGATCGGCTACAATGTCAGTTGAAAACTCTTTACCCTCTATAGAATAGTATAGTGTGTCCCTGAAAAAAGTAACATCAGTACTAATATATTGGATACAAGTTATAGGATCATAACACCAATATCCTTTTCGAGTACATGAATACCCGAGAAAAACACATTTAGTGGCATGAGGAGATAGCTTGTTAGCATCGGAACGTAGGTTATGGACAAAAAAGGCTCACCCAAAGATGTGCACCTGGGGGGGGGGGGGGAATAACGACTTGTCAAGAAATACAACACTAATTGGTGACTAATGATTGAGGACAATAAAAGGCATACGATTTATGAGTTAACATGCAGTAAGAATAGTATCACTCCAAAATGATTTTGGGACATGCATATAAAATAAGAGTGAACGAGCAACTTCTAGAAGGTGACGGTTCTTTCTTTCGGCCACACCATTTTGTTGAGAGGTATAAGTACAACTTGTTTGATGTATAATGTCAAGATTAGAACAAAACAAAGAAATTGATTTCTATGTATATACTAGAGCATTATATGTGTACACAATTTTAAGGGATGTATTAAACTGATTAGTAACCTCACAATGAAATAATTGAAAAACATGTAAAAATTCAAAACTGTCATGAAGCATATAAAGCCATATTAGACTAGAACAATCATTCACAAAAATAACAAAGTACTTAAAATAATTTCTACTAGCAATGCAGGAACGTCTCCAGATATCTGAATGAACAAGTTCAAGTGAGGTAGATGCACGAGAATCACTACGATTAGGAAAAAAACTACGACGATGTTTCCCAAGTTCACAAGCCTCATACTCAAGAGTAGAAATTAATTTACACTAATGAATTATTTGTTGTAACTTAAATAAAGATAAATGTCCTAAATAGGAATGCCATAATAGGGGAGTAATAGAACTAGCAGCTAGGCCATTGGCATCAACGATGGAGACACCATTTAGAGAGTAGAGTCCATCACGTTTATGTCCTCCACCAATCATCTTCTTTTCGAAGGTCCTGAAAAATGCGATAAGATGGGTAAAATGTAACTGAACAACCAAGAGCTTTAGTTAACTTACTAACAGATAACAAATTCAAAGGAAGTTGGGAAACATGTAGAATAGAAGACAAAGATAATGAATGTGTAAGGGAAATAGTCCTTGATCCAACCACTTGAGTAGAGGAACCATTAGGTAAAATAACTTCTAATGAAGGACTAGAGTTAAAGTGGGAAGAAAATAGTTCTTGTTTACTCGTCATATGACTAGAAGCTCCCAAGTCAATGACCCAAGAGATGCTAGGGGACAAAGTACAGAAAAAATCATATTACTTGTACATGTAAGACTGGCAGTGGATGAGAAATTGGAAGCCTCTACTTGTTGGACACGCTTGATGAGTTATGCAACCATATCATCCCAAGTTGTAGACTCGGAAGAACTACCCCCAACTAGGATAGATGGGTTCATGTCATTGTAAGACACATTCCTAACACTCCCTTTGAACACAACAGCATTTGCAATAACTAATCATTGAGCTCACTTAGGCTTGCCATGCTTGGCCCGACAAGTGTCAACAATATGACCAAATTTGCTACAATACATGCACTGACAACTATCTTGATTAGAACTTTGTTCACTACGTTAACCACCACGGCTACGACCTCCCCCTAAACCACGGCCTCTATTAGAAAATCCACCATGACCACGACTACCACTACTAGTCACAAATGATGAATTGTCTTTAGATCATGTAGAAGACGAAGGGATAATGCACTGAATTTGACAAAATGCTTCATTCATAGAAGGAACTCTCTATCCTGCAAGAAGCTGACTCTTCACAAGCTACAAGTTCGCATTCAAGCTAGATAAAAACTTGACCACTTAAAATTCAGCTCGTTGTGTCTTAAGTCTCTCAAGATCAGTAGTGATGGCTAATAAAGATTGAGTTCTTCCCACAAACCTTTCAAAACACTATAATACTTTCCAAAAGACTTGTTCCTTTGTTTAAAATTAAAGATCTTCCCATATAATTTATGGACTCTAGACATATTATTGTCTTGTAACTCTCCATAAAATCATCCCACACTCCCTTGGCAGTTGTGTGGAACATAATATTAGCAACGATGGATGGTTCAGTACTATTCCATAAACACACCAAAAGTGTATCATTCTCTCTCATTCAATCATTATAATCTTTGGAGTTTTCAGCAGGGGGTTCTGTAGTAAGATAATTGAGTTTCCCTTTGGCATTAATACTTAGTGTTATGCATAATGATAATCTCGATATAAATATATCTACCACTAATCAAGAAGGCCGAAACTTTAGTGCAAGAACTAAAACAGCAATACCAACGTATAATTAGATGTAATTGGCTCCATCAATTAACCAAAGGGATGATAAAATCTCATAAATATAGGCTATTGTATAGAAGAAAATATTTGACGAGAAATCTCAATTCAAACAATTATATTTTCGACGGAAATCCAGCAAGATCAGTCAACCATAATCAACAAAGTACTCTGATTCTTGAATCTGCTAACTAGTAAGTGTTGTAATCCATGGTCACAAACCGAACCTGATGAATATGATATCTTCTGGTCTTATATGTATCGAGATTTTGAGAGAAAATAGGTAAAAATTGCAGTTTTAGGTGGCTGCACACCAGAGAAGGAATATGGTTATTAGGAGACTCTCAAACCAACAATAGGATCAATGAATCAGGTAGTCAGATCTGCTCTAATACCATGTCACAAAGCTGATTAGAGAACCCGTAGCAAGTTCCAAGAGAGAAAGAAGAAAGAGAAGAAATAGAGAAGAGAAAAAGAAAGAAGGAGAATGTAAAAACCAAAGAGAAGGCTCTAGGTTTTTTCTATGTAACAGAAGTCTTACACTCATTGTGTTTATATTAAATATAAATTGTATATGAGCATAACGCCCTTATGTAAGTAAAAAGGAATAAACCCCATAAAATAAAATAACTCAATTAAAATAACGTAATAGTTATGGAACGTCATTAATTGGCCTTGTAATTGTCGTGCAAAATGCTATCTTGTTAAATTTGAGGATAGTAGGTAGTGGATAGCTAGCAGTGTTAATAATTCCTTTGGTTTCTATTTGCTTTTTAAAAGTTACAAATGTTGTTCTTATGGAACGTGGTTAACTCATCATGTTTGGGATTTTGTAAATTTATATGGCTAGATCTAATTGTCCTGTGATCTTGATTATGAATTATGATTAGGTAGTCGCCTATCGCCATATGCTTGTGATCATATTTCCAAACTTGGAATGGTCAATTTTCAAAAAGTGGATGCTTTCGTCCTTTGAAAGGAACTCATTTTTTAGCATTATTTTCATTGGAAAAATTATCAAAAAAAGTCATAAACTTATTGCAATTGTGCCAATTTAGTCTTAAACTTATTTTTTTGATCAATTGAGTCCTAAACCTTTTACAATTATTCCCGATCAGTCCATCTTGCCAAAATTAGCCGGCCAGCGCCGACGTGGCGTTAGCCGGCGCCGGCGAGCTTTTTTTAATAATATTTTATTTTTGAAATATTTTATTAATTTTTTTATCCATTTTTTCCTCTCTTTTTTTCTTCTCCCTCTCCCTCCTCCCTCCTCCCTCCTCCCTCCTCCTCCCTCCTTCTTTCTTTGGCTCCGACGACCAGCCAGAGGGCTGGCCAGTCACCGGAATGAGGTGCCGGGCTTGTCACGACCAAAATTTCCGGTGAATCACCTAGGGTTTGGTTAATGGATTACTAAGTCTAAACTGAACTCGGGTTCTCCTAAGCCTATACCAATTCGCAACTTAGATTTAAGTTCTTAACATGTGATTGATTTTTAATTAAAAGTCATCACTAATATATTTTTGGTGTGTCGATTAGAAATCCAAGTAAAGTAACAAGAGATTTACTTTACTCCTACAAACTAGAGATTGTGAGTTTGGAGACTTGGTTACACTAGATTTCTCTAACGCCCCTTCGGTACCTTTCTCTTTTATTTAAAAAAAATGTTTTGTAGGCAGCTTGAATTGATTTTAAATCTCTTTTGCTAACATGTGAGGTGATCATGCGGGTGCGCAAACCATTAATTTAATACTCAAGAAATCAAGGGATAAATTACGGGACTTACCTTGTAGCAATGAAAGCATCTGCAAGGTTAATTCATAATTCACATCAAAAGCGGTTTTTTTATTAACACGCAGTTACTCAATTTTTTTAAGGATTTTCTCTTATTTAATAAAATCTAATCTATATGCAATGCAATATAACCAAATGACCTAATTCTAATGACGAGAAATTTTTAACTAAATAGACCTAGAGACAATCACTAAATGACATTGACATGCATTTCATGAACCTAATTCTAGATGACATGCACATAATACTTTTTGTGTTTTCTTAATAAGTATGCAATCTATCTTAGAGAATGGAATTAATTTATTCTAAGATGATTTTTTTGTATTTTTCATGAAATAATTAGAAAATATTATCTAGAATTAAATTACGTGCAATTTTATCCTAATCACAATAACGTGCGAAGAATGCCTTAATCATCAAAGATACTATATCTCGTTCAGATCAAGGAATAATATCTAAATCAAACTTGATTTTCTCGCTAATAAAATCGATAAATTAATCTTAAACCTTAAAGATCAAAATATGAATTTTATTCCCGATTAATTAATTATTTCATCTAAGGCCTTATAGATGGAATAAAAACTCGTGTGCGGTTGCGAATTTTAGGTAATACATCGAGAATTTCAATTGTGTATCAAGAAATATTTCAAATAAAGAAAACAAAACGAAATAAAGTAAAATAAATAAATAAATAAATAAACTACCTAATTTAGCAAACAGGTTCGGAGGAGCAGCCGCGGGCAAAGGAGACACCGGTGTTCGGAGCTCCGGCGAAGGGACCGGCGGCAGGTGGCGAGGCAGCAGTAGGCGCGCGGCGAGGAGGTTCGGGGTAAAGGTGGCCGGCAGCAGAGGCGTCACTTGGGCGGTTGCTGCGACGGCAAGCAGCGACAAATGCACGGCAGAACAGGAACGGAGGCGCGACGGAGTGGGGGGGTTGCTTCTGGCGTTGGGCTGCAATGGAGTCGCTCGGAGGGGAATGATTCGAACCGGCGTGCAGGGGGATCGGTGCTCGGTCGACGGGCGGAGATGGCGGGTCACGACGAGGGAGACGGAGTCACGAGTAGGTGGGTCGCGGGCCGACGCGGGCTCCAGGCATCCCGGCGGTGCGGCAAGGATAGAGGGACTATGGAGCGCTGCAGGGGCGTCGTGAGCGGAGCGACGAGTGGCGGTGATGACAAGTGGCAAAGGCGTCGGGGACAGCGGTCGGACCGGCGGGCGTCGGGCAGAGGCGGGCATGGTGACGAGCAACGGTGGCCGGCAAAAGTGGAGGCGCGGTGGTGCGACTGCGACGACGTGGCAGCTCGAGCAACAGGGGAACGCCGGAGGAGAAACCTACGAAGAAGAAGAACAATGGTTCTGTTGGAAATTATATCCAGAGAAAACATAAACTATTTGTTGCAATCAGAACATGAAATTGGAGGTGAGGTACGGATGTGAGGTACGGATATCCAAATCTCCTTAAGGCGATTAGTTCCTGCCAATGGTGCTCCGCAGATTCACGAACTATGCCTCCCAAGATACAATACCTCGAACCTGTTTGGATTAGCACTATGCAAACAGGACTCAGTCGAACCGTTCAATTGAACCAGCACACTCAGAAAAATCAGAGGAGTAGAAAAGTATATGAAAGCCTTTTGGAATCGAGTCGGAAAAACCAAAAACTCTAATGAAGCTCTATGCTCCCATCTATTTATATAGATTTTTAGTTCATGTACAGAAGAGATACATGAATTAAATAGACACATCTATCCACAAATTCATGAATCAAGAGATACATGAATTCAAGAGATTCACGAATCCAAAGATACGTGAATTTAAGAGATTCGTGAACTCTATAAATACATGAACTAAAAAATACATGAATCTAGGAAATTCATGAATTCAATAGATACGTGAACACAAAAGTTTAGAAAATTCATGAATCCAAAAGAGATACGTGAATAGAAAAGACGTATCTTAATTTATTGGTTTTCATTGATCCATTAACTATAATTATAACTATAATTATAACAATCCCCCACATTAATGGATCAACAAAACATTTTTGACTCGAAAAAATCTGAGCATACCTGTTGAAATACACTGCATCAAGATAGGTAGCTTTCGCCTTGAACCTTCTTTAGTGAAAGCCTATCGGACTTACTTAACTAGTCGATGGACTAAGCCTTGAATCGCCAGTTCTTTGTGTAAGCCTAGACAATAAACCACACACAGAGTATTTCCAATTCAAGATTGGTTCTCGGTTGTGTTCGTTCTTTCGACCCTAAACCTCTCGGGATTCATGCGTGCTTTAGAAAATCTAGCCTTTAAAGATTTTCATAGAGTCAGCCAGCTCCACGCATATAGGTGCATTCTGTTTAAAGATATCCTACCATATCTTACTTGGATGTTACATTCCAAGTTATAGGAATCATTAAACGCATAGCGTACCCTTAATAACGCTGTAGGAAAGCACTGTTGCATCATAGGAATAGGAGACAGTGCTTACACTAGAGTTTCCAAAATTTGCGTTGTCCTATTGAACCTAGACCATGGGATCTCCAATCGCATAGGTTAGGTTTCCACCCTGGAATCTCTTTATTGGGTTAAGGCTCTTAAACCCATTCCCCTCGATGCGCAATTTATCTGCTCTCTTGACAAACCTTTTGTCAGCAGATCCCTAATATTTTCTTTTGACTTTACAAAGTCTAAAGAAATGATTCTATTTGAGAGCAACTGCCTTATGGTATTATTTCTACGATGAATATGTCTAGACTTACCGTTATAAATCACATTATGCGCCCTTGCAATTGCCGCTTGATTGTCATAGTGTATGCAAATTGCAAGCATAGGTTTTGGCCATACAGAAACATCTTCTAAAAAATGTCAAAGCCATTCTGCTTCTTCAGCAGCTTTATCCAAAGCAACAAACTCCGATTCCATTGTAGAGCGCGTTATTAGAGTTTGTTTAGAGGATGTCCATGACACTGCGGCACCTCCTAGCGTGAACTCATATCCGCTAGTCGATTTCGATTCATCATAATCTGAAATCTAGTTGGTATCACAATAACCTTCCAAAATAGCTGGATATTTGCCATATTGTAGAACATAGTCTTTTGTCCTTTTCAAATATCCTAATACTCTCATCAGAGCATTCCAATGCTCGTGACCTGGGTTACTAGTATATCTACTTAGTTTGCTTACTGAGTACGCAATATCAGGTCTAGTGCAATTCATGATATACATGATGCTGCCGATTACTTGAGAGTATTCCAACTATCTAACACTATTTCCAGTGTTCTTTCTTAAAGTTAGGTGTGGAAGAAAAGGATTGTTTGCATCTTTAATGCCGAATCCTTTAAATCTCTCAAATACTTTTTCAATGTAATGAGATTGTGTTAAACCTAAGCCATCAGAATTCCTTAGAATTTTGATGCCGAGTATAACATCTGCTACACCTAAATCTTTCATCTCAAAGTTCTTCTTGAGAATGTTCTTGGTGATTTTGATGACCTCAGTGTTATCTCCAAGAATTAATAAGTCATCCACATATAGACAAATAAGTACATATCCAACTGTTGTGCATTTAGTGTACACACATTTGTCACATTCATTGATTCTATACCCATTTTGAATCATTACCCGGTCAAATTTCTCATGCCATTGCTTAGGAGCTTGTTTAAGTCCATACAATGATTTGACAAGTCTACACACTTTGTGTTCTTGTCCTTTGACCTTGAACCCTTCAGGTTGTTCCATATAAATCTCCTCGTCGAGATCATCATTTAAGAATGCAGTTTTCACATCCATTTGATGTATCAGCAAATTGTATAGCGAAGCTATAGCAATCAACATCCTTACTGATGTTATTCTTGTGACAGGTGAATAAGTATCAAAGTAGTCAAGACCCTCTTTTTGTCTAAACCTTTTGGCTACAAGCTGAGCTTTGTACTTATCAATGGAACCATCAGCCTTTAGTTTTTTCTTGAAAATCCATTTACATCCAATTGGTTTATTTCCAGGTGGAAGATCAACCAATTCCCAAGTATGGTTACTTAGGATAGAATGGATTTCATTGTTACTTAGGATAGAATGGATTTCATTGTCAACAGCTTCTTTCCAGAAAGGAGCATCTGAAGATGACATTGCCTCTTCATATGTTTGGGGCTCACCTTCTAACATGTATGTTAGAAAATCAGGTCCGAAAGATTTTTCAATTCGAGACCTTTTACTCCTTCGGAGTTCGGCTTCTTTGGTCACAACTTCATCATTCTCAGATTCTGATTTTCTAAGCCTTTTCTGAGAAAGTTCTCATTGATTTCTTTTTGCAGGATATATATCCTCAAAAAATTCAGCATCCCTTGATTCTAGGATTGCATTGACATGGATTTCCGCATTTTCAGATTTGTGAACCAAAAATCTATATGCGCTACTATTTTGAGCATAACCGATGAATATGCATCCACCGTTTTAGGTCCCAACTAAGTTTGTTTCGAAGGAGGAATTGCCACCTTGGCCAAGCACCCCCACACTTTTAGAAAATTGTAGGAATGCAACTTTCCATTCCATAACTCGTATGGAGTTTTACTTGTCTTTTTGTGAGGTATTTTATTAAGAATATAATTTGCAGTTAGAACTGCCTCCCCCCACAAGTTTTGAGGTAAACCTGAACTCAAAAGCATGGCGTTAGCCATCTCCTTTAGTGTCATGTTCAATCGTTCAGCAACTCCATTTTGTTGTGGAGTATAAGGTGCAGTCGTTTGGAGAATTATTCCAAAACTAGCACAAAACTCTTTGAAATTGATTAAACTATATTCTCCTCCTCTATCAGACCTAAGCACTTTGATTCGTTTATCAAGTTGGTTTTCAACTTCATTTTTATACTTGACAAACATGCTCATAGTCTCATCTTTGCTAGTTAGTAAATAAACATAGCAAAATCTAATACAGTCATCCACAAATGTGATGAAGTACTTCTTTCCACCTCTACTTTCTACAAACTTTAAATCACATAGATCACTATGGATTAATTGTAGAGGTTCACTTGTTCTTTCAGTGGATTTGAAAGGTTTCTTGGCAAACTTGGCCTCAACACAAGTCTCACACTTGTAATGAGCATCCAACTCAAATCTTGGAATTAATCCCAAGTTTGCTATTCTCTTCGTTGTACCATAATTTACATGTCCTAATCTACCATGCCATAGATAAGGAGACACAACAGTGTAAACTGAAGACTTTTCTTTATTAATAGTCTTTGGGTACACATACTTTGAGTTTACATCAATGACAGCCACATTGGCCTTAAACAGGTCATTACACAAGTACATTTTCCCCACATACATCCCTCCTTTTGATAGTACAAACTTGCCGATTCAAATACAACTTTGAAACCCTTCTTGACAAGTATAGGGCCAGAAATTAGTTTTTTTCCGAATCTCTAGTACATGCAGCACATT
Source organism: Eucalyptus guilfoylei (assembly GCA_016097605.1). Taxonomy (NCBI): domain Eukaryota; kingdom Viridiplantae; phylum Streptophyta; class Magnoliopsida; order Myrtales; family Myrtaceae; genus Eucalyptus; species Eucalyptus guilfoylei. The sequence continues at coordinate 35,264,509 of CM027868.1, read as the reverse complement.
TAGCAGGGTGACCCCAATGCCAGATGTAAACTTCAGGATCACCTTTCCTCTTCTGGCAATCTTTGCCGATGCAAAGTTAGCCATATAAAGCTTCTCATCTTCTTCAGCTTTCTCATAAGATGAGAACATGTGCTTATCTGCACAGATGTGATTTGTGGCACCTGTGTCTAGCCACCAGCCATTAGTGTTCGACACTAGAGATGCTTCGGACATCACCACAACAAACAATCTCTCAATATTGTCATGTTCTGTCAAATTCAATTGCTGGGCTGCACCATCGTTCTTGCCTTTTTTCGGGCGCTTCTTGCAATCCTTAGCACGATGGCCAGGCTTGTTGCATATAAAACACGTCCCTTGGAATTTCTGGAACTGCTCCTTCTGCTTGCCTTTTTCTTGAAAAGACATCTTCCTTTTTCTATCTTGCTTGGATTTGGAAGATTCCACAACGTTGGCCTTTGGCTCAGAAGAAGGATCCGCACTCCTTCTATTGTCCTCCTCGATTCTGAGGGGTAGAATGAGATCTTTAAGGCTCATCTCCTTCTGTTTGTGCTTCAAATAATTTTTGAAGTCTGACCAGCCCGGAGGTAGTTTATCAATCATGGCTACCACTTGGAATGATTCACAAAGTATCATTCCCTCAGCCGAGATGTCACTCAAAATTAATTGCAATTCTTGGATCTGACTCATGACAGATTTAGAATCCACCATATTGTAGTCCAAGAATTTGGCAACCACAAATTTCTTGGTGCCAGCGTCCTCAGTCTTGTATTTCTTCTCTAAGGACTCCCATAATTATTTAGCAGATTCAATATTACAATAAACATTATAAAGAGAATTCACTAAACAGTTAAGGATATAATTTCGGCATAAGAAGTCCCCATGCTTCCAAGCCTCCTATGCACAGAGCGTCATGACATCTTGCTCGTTTGGACTAATTATCGGGCACACCTCTGATAAATATTTCGTCAGATTGAGCATGGTCAGATAGAAGAACATTTTCTGCTGCCACTGTTTAAAGCCCACTCTGGTGAATTTCTCCGGTTTCTCATTAGCTGTAACTGGAGGCGTTGCCATCACAGTAGGCAAAGTTCGTTGAACTATCCCTCCAGAAACGGAGCCAAAAGCCATTTGGCTTGTACTGTTCTGAAAAACAGTCACGGGCATACCAGTCGTATGACTTGTACCCGCACCACCAAAATTGGTGTTAGCCCAAGGGCCCGTAGCATTGGCTGCTACAAATTCAGACCCTAAGGGTTGAACATCTTCCATAGCAACAGTCGAATCGACCATAGGAACGTCTCATGAAACATTCGGGACATTGAAGGGCACTTGGTTATTTCCAGCCATCTCAATAATATGAAAAGAACAACAAACAGTGAGTGAGATAATCGTCTTAAGATTGTTGGAAATTATATCCAGAGAAGACACAAACTGTTTGTTGCAATCAGAACATGAAATTGGAGGTGAGGTACGGATATCCGAATCTCCTTAAGGCGATTAGTTCCTGCCAATGGTGCTCCGCAGATTCACGAACTATGCCTCCCAAGATACAACACCTCAAACCTGTTTGGATTAGCACTATGCAAACAGGACTCAGTCGAATCGTTCAATTGAACTAGCACACTCTGAAAAATCAGAGAAGTAGAAAAGTATATGAAAGCCTTTTGGAATCGAGTTGGAAAAACCAAAAACTCTAATGAAGCTCTATTCTCTCATCTATTTATATAGATTTTTAGTTCATGTACAAAAAAGATACATGAATTAAATAGACGCATCTATCCACAAAATTCATGAATCAAGAGATATATGAATTCAAGAGATTCACGAATCCAGAGATACGTGAATTCAAAAGATTCGTGAACTCTATAAATACATGAATCTAGGAAATTCATGAATTCAATAGATACGTGAACACAAAAGTTTAGAAAATTCATGAATCCAAAAGAGATATGTGAATAGAAAAGACATATATTAATTTATTGGTTTTCGTTAATCCATTAACCATAATTATAACTATAATTATAACAGGTTCTTCTTTTCCTTTTTTTTTCTACTGTCCACTCTCACGTCTCTCTCACTTGTCTCCTCTCTGTGCACTTTCTCTCTCCATGTCACACGTCCACTCTCTCTTTTCCTTTTGTTTTTTTGTTGTTTTTTTTTTCTCTTTTTCGCTCCCAAAAACCGAAGAAAGCAATATTTCTTTTGTCTTCGATTTTCGACAAAGAAAACCCCAAGAGCCCCTCTCGTACGAAATTTTTTCTTGATTTTTTTTTGAATTCCCTCCTCCAGCTCCGTACGCGCACAACACGTTTTACAAGGGAGAAATTTAGATCCGTGGCATATTTTATTTCCAATTTCGCTTGTGCATAATTCCTCTGAATATATCATTGAAATATATGCACCTTGCGTAATATTCTCTTTTGCATTCCATCCGAAAATTTCATTTCTGTCCAAAAATATGTCCCTCGGTGTATATTACCTAAATATGTGAAAAATCTCACGTCGTATCAACGCTCACCGTCGGTCCAATACAAAAATAGAATAGAATAAAATAAAATAAATGTTTTTCTAAATTATATGTTATGCAATCTTAATTTTATTTTTTTTGGGTAAAAATTAACCCATTTTTTACACAAAAATTTAGGTGTCAACATGGCTAGCTTGTCTCGCCATCTCTGGGCGAGGGTGAGCTCGCCAGCCATTGGCAAGGCGGGCCCTCACTAGATCTGGCGAGGGGGGCCTCGCTGTTGCTAGGTCTGGCGAGGCGAGCCTTGCCAGTCGGCTAGCTCGCGCTTAGTGACAGCGGGGTGAAACCCTGCTGAATCTAGCGAGGGCTCGCCTCACCTAACGATCACGAGGCGAGCCCTCGCTAGATTCGGCGAGGGGGGCTCACCATCGCGTCTGGCGAGGGCTTGCCTCGCCTGGCAACAGTGAGGAAGAGGAAGAAATGAGAAGAAAATAAAAAAATTAATATAACATTTTAAAAAATAAAATATTATTAAAAAAAAGCTCATTGGCGTCGACCGGCCAATTTTGGCTGGATGGATGAATAATTGTAAAATTTTTAGGACTCAATTAGTTAAAAAAAAACTAAGTTTATGATCAAATTGGCACAATTGTAATATGTTTATGACTTTTTTTGGTAATTTTCCCTATTGGTAGGTAACATCGATGAAGCTACTGCGAAGGCTACGAACTTAGAAATGGAGAGTAAATTGAAGAAATGACCTTAAATCTTTGTGTACTAACTCCCTAATCGAATTGTTTGGGATTCATTTTCATCTAGTGGAAATTGTTTGAGTTCTTAACGGGCGACGTCAAGGGAGATGCAAGCAATGAAAGGAGGAAAAAGTAAAAAGTTTTTTTTTTCCTCCTTTTTGTTCGCCAAAGCTGTTATTTCATCGAAAAGAAACTTTAAATTGCTCAAAAGATCATTGTAAGCAGATTACATATTACTTTATTCTAAGCATTACAATGCGTATTCTCGGTAGATGCAAGTAACGAGATGGTTCTACACTAGGAGTCGAAAGCCAAGGAAAAAGATTGCATTTTGGATGTGCCCTTTTAGTTAAAGAGCGTGAATATATAACAAATACACAACAAAAGAGAGAAGAAAAGAGAAAGATAGCAAAAGAAGATACGGTCGTATGAGAGAGATTAAAAAGTTAGTATCGACGACATGAAAATGATGAAAGTCGTTAGTGGTAGGTAAAGGGCTCTCCATTTCTTTGATTCTTTTTCGTTTTTTATTGGGGCGTGATGGTCATTATAACAAAGAAAAAGATCTGCTGTATCTTTTGATGACTTTTGTTATGAAAGATCATGATTACCAAGTTTGCATCATCAATTTCTTGAATTCAAAATCGAAGGCGTCGTGAGTCAATGTTCCTGTCCGGTTACGCTTGAGCAACCTAGTCTGCTATGATGCTCTAGTTCCTACATCATGGCTAAATGTCTTATCTTTTCTCATGGCCTGAGCTTTCCTTCTTCCTCCTCTTTAAGCTTAGTCTCTTGCTTGCCAACGGGATGTCAACTTTCTAGGAAAAAAGACACTAAAAATATCATAATTTCCGTAAAATGCCCATTTTAGTGTTATAACTTTTCGTAATTGAATTTAGCTGGGCTATAGAGGACATTGGTGCTCACTCCCATTACTCCATGATGTCTCCTTATACGTTACGGTCGATTTTTTACCCCCATTTTAACATGGTCTTAGGTGAAGTTGTCTTATGGCTCTTGTGGATGGAGATTTCAAGCATTTTTGGGTTGCGGACTTATGTCACCAATACCTGCAACGGTATCAAACTTGATGGCACTTCTCGTTCCTATCTGCTGCTGTTCTCTCAATCTAGTGCCAAGTCTTTCCACCCTCAAACGCGAGGATATCATGACGTCATTTCTGCCGTGCAGTCAGAACAAAAACCATTTGATACAGATTCTGATCCCTTTGGTACTTGGTAGTGCCAAAGAAGGAGAGAGAAGTGCAGACTACAAAAAAAGCAGACGAAAATGTGCCACCAAGTGGTCAGGGCATAGTCTCCACTCTCTTTATCTCTCCTTTTTTAAGTGACCAAGACAGCTCTTTTCTTACTCAGATCAACCAGTCATCTTCAAAGATGCAGAATTATTTACGGTTTGTTCTCCTTACTCCTGTTCTTTCTGCTATACAAGTCAAGTCAATGGTTGGCTTCACTCCCAATCTATCATCATGCTCTGAAGACAGATTATGTGAACCCTATAATCTCGACCCTAGTTGCTGCCTGCTGCTATCACTTGCCTGCAATGGAATACTCAACTTCCCGTTTAGCCTTCATCTTTCTGGCTATCGTTTGCAAGGCTTATATAACCAAAAGCCAGAATCTGTCTTGCAATTCCAATGACTTAATGGCGCTGAACGGTTTTCGCAAGTGTGTGGCCTCATCTGTTGATGGCTGGGGTGTTAATCCTGACAGTGAATGCTGCTCTTGGGCTGGAGTAACGTGCGATAACGCCACCGCGACACAAAGGAGGGTGATTGGCTTGGATCTTCATGGCAGAGGACTTGCCGGGGAAATATGTGAATCCTTGGCCGATTTGGACCAGCTGAGCACTCTTAATCTTTCCCACAACAACCTCCGCGGTGTTCTTACAGATAAACTCTTTCAGATGCAGAATCTCGAGGTCCTTGATTTGAGCGGGAACGAATTCGTGGGCTTCTTTCCTCTTCACATCCACCTACCCCATATAAGGATTTTGGATGTCTCGGATAATTTCTTGGTAGGTTCTCTCTCGTCAACAATATGTGACAGATCACACTCTATTGAGTCACTCAATTTCGCCGAAAATCGGTTCCATGGAGAAGTTCCTGGGAATTTTGGCAACTGCACTTCTCTTCAGCGTCTCTTCCTCAATGGGAATAGTCTATCAGGGAGCTTGCCGGAAAGACTGTTCCAACTCGAGCACCTGCGCGAACTCCAATTTCAGGACAACAGCTTTTCAGGACTGCTGCACGAAAGGATTGATAATCTCTCTAATGTTGTCAAGATTGATTTGTCTAACAATCTGTTTTCTGGAGTACTTCCAGACGTTTTTGGGGGTCTTCGGAAGCTCGAGCACTTCGCTGCCAAGTCAAATAAATTCTCTGGTCAGTTGCCGCCTTCACTGATGAGCTCTCCATCCCTTTCCACACTAGACTTGAACAACAATACTCTTGATGGTCGTATTAGTATCAACTGTTCTTCAATGGCTCGTCTTACTTCTCTCAACCTCCGTTCCAATTTATTCCAAGGTCCGCTCCCTGAAAATTTATCTACTTGTCATAGGTTGAAAGTTCTAAATCTTGCGTTTAATCACTTACGCGGAGCGATTCCTTCCAGCTTCCAAAACCTCCAGGCACTTACACGGCTCTCTTTCAAGAAATGAAATTAGTGATCTGTCTAGTGCTCTGCATATATTACAGCGATGCAGAAACTTAAGTGTATTGATCCTTTCTGAGAGTTTTCGAGATGAAGAAATGTTGGGACATCCCGATTTGCTGTTTCCGTATTTGGAAGTGTTCGCGATTGGCAACAGTCAATTAAAAGGGTCAATACCGGTGTGGTTAAGAGGGTGTGAAAACTTGCAACTGCTGGATCTTTCATGGAACCAATTAAGCGGAAGAATTCCTAGCTGGATCGGCGATTTTAGTTTCCTCTTCTATTTGGATTTAGAGAATAATTCATTCACCGGAGACATACCAAGGAGCTTAAGCGAACTACGAAGTTGCATCAACAGTGGCAGATCGTCCCCTCATGCAGGCTCTCCATCGAATATGCCACTCCTTTTGCAGAAAGATGGAAGATTTTTGACATACAACCAATTCTTGAACTTGCCATCAACCTTGGACCTAAGTCACAACAAGCTCAATGGACCGATTTGGCCGAGTTTTGGAAACCTTAAGGGCCTTCAAGCATTTTCCTTGGACAGCAACGAATTGTCGGGCGATATACCGGATAGCTTGTCAGGGATGCAAAGTTTGGAGAAACTAAATTTGTCTCACAACCGGTTGACGGGAGAAATACCCGTGTCCTTCCAGAAGCTGACTTTCGTATCAGTTTTCGATGTTTCATACAATAAGCTCTCTGGTGCAGTTCCTTCGGAAGGCCAGTTTTCGACCTTTCCAGACTCAAGCTTCGAAGGAAACATCGGCCTCTGTGGTAGCAGACCAAGCTTTCGCCCATGTCAATCACAAACACAACCACCATCTGATGAGCTTCCAAACGATGAGGCTTCGACCGACGGAACCCCATATTCACAGATGGCTTTCGGGATCGGAGCAGCCGTAGGTTTCATCTGGACAGTAAGCCTCTGCTTCCTCTCAGGTTGGGTGCTTGACAAGGGACAACGAAGACGGTGAAAAAAAATGCCACATTGCAGCTGTTAGCAATATTAGGATATTAAAAAGTCTTTTAGAGATATTTATGATATTTTCTCTAATTTTCTATATCTATTTTTATTATGTAGATCTGGTTTGACTTATTTTAATCTAATCTATCTAAGCTTATAAATGGGCTCTCCACGTACTCTTTTCAAGGCATGAATATATGGTTATGTCAAACTTTCCTCCTCTTTACTTTTTAAAGGATTGATATGGGGAACATGAAAAAATCCATAGATGCTCAAGTATTTTTTTTACATAAAAAGGAAATTTTTCGAAGAATAGCATAAAATAAAATTAAAAAAAGAGGAAAAAAAAATCAAAGTGCTATTGAGATTGCATATAAGCCGAACACATACACTACCCAATTCACTAGCCACTGCACAGAGACTTATCATGAATTTTTATCTTGTGATCTAATAATTAAGTAATATTGAGTATACTAATAATAATTTACTTGACGTGGCATATAACCATATCATTTAGAAAGATTGATTGTATTTCATATCAACTACAAAATTAATTTATCAATCTTAAGACGTGAAACATAGCTCACGATTTAATTTATTTTGTAAAAAATGAATAATGTAGAAAAAATTTCAAAATTAATCACTTTCATTTTTACAAAAATGAATTAATGAAGTTTTCTTCATCATTCATAATAATGATTTTTTTTATAAATTAATTATTTCAAATAATATTAGCAATCATTTAAAAAATATATATTTTCAAAATCATTAATTCATTTCCCGCTCGCGGCTTGACATATATATATATATATAGTCATCCCGACGGAGGAAAAAGTCGATCGCCAGAGGGAGAAGAAAAGATCTTTCACAATTTCCCGCCCAAAAGCCGCCTTCGTCTTCCTTCGAGTTCGCTTCGACATTCTCTCTCTCTCTCTCTCTCCCTCTGCGCAGTCATCCATGGAGCCGACGCCAATGGCGGAGAACCCTAGCCCTCACGTGAAATCGATGGCGGCATTCCTGATCCGCCTCTACTCGGACCAGCTCCGCTCCATCGCTCTCTCTTCCGACCCCAATCTCCACTACCCTCTCTACATCGAGTAATCTTCCTTCGATTCAATGATGATGATGATGTACGACTGTCCAAGTCCAAGATTTTCTTTGTTGAATCCCTCGGTTTTTTTTTTTTTTCCGATTCATTTTTGCAGATTTGCAGAGCTCGTGGATTACGATCCTCCTCTCGCCCGCCTCGTCTTCTCCCAGCCTAGTCAGTACTTGAACGATTTCGACGACGCGGCCGTTTGGGCTAACGTACGTGGCTTTATCCCCTTTCTTATCCCCTCCCTAATTCCATGGATGGATCCTCTGCGTTGCCCTAAGTGGCACGGTAATTTGAAACGCGGTTGAGAAAATTGTAATCGACTTCGAAGCGATTGGAAGGGCGATACGGATGTTTTCCAATGATTGTGGAAGGAAGTTGTCGTGGTAGTCCCTCGTTGTCTAAACATCCATGTGCGTTCACTGGCTGTCTCCTTTTTCCTGTCGTGAATGGGTCAGCTGTCCGGTTGGTTTAGTGGACTTAATGCATTGGAGTAGTTTATCTGTGTAGCCCAATCTTCTGCATAGTATGGCTTAACAGTTTTGCTCTAAATTATATGTGATTGCGAGACTCAAGTCCTATGTAAGGTATTGAAGATGCTGTGAAGTGAAGTATGGATAGAGAGTAGTGAGCCATATTCCCAGAAGACAATGCTTTAATATTCCTTTGGATGTGATCCCTGATTGTGATTGGTCTGGTATCCTTAGGGTAGTTTTGGGTTTGTCTTACATGTTATTTGGGTGAAAATAATCTCTACTTGTTTGTTCATGATATGTGCGGATAGATTCTATTCAACTTCGTTCCCTGGAAGTTTTCCCACACTGGTCTTGATTTAACTGCCAGACCACAAGTTCCTCTAATTCTGGTTGAAATTTCTCTGATTTTTTTTTTCTCCCTGTCCTTCGTTAGAGCTTCCTCCTGATTTGGTAGATAATGTTGAAACCATGATCTTCCCATGATACAAAAAGCAATTCACATGCATGAATTTGATCCCAATCTGAATGTTAGTGTGACATGAATGACAGAAAATTTTTCCATCTAATTTCTTCTTTCTTTGAGGGGTGAAGCAACTTTACTGTGGCCATTTGACTCTATGTTGAGCAGTAAATCTGAGAGACATGAGCATGCAATTTTAATTGTATATGAACTTTTAATTTCTCCTATCAATTGAACATTCATTAGAGAAATCTTTTATGATATCTATATGAAAGCCTATTCGTACTCAAAGCCAGAAGGCTGTGGACATGCATGAACGAGATGTTGAGTTGATATGGCAATGTTTATCTGCAGAGAGTTGTATTGGAGAACTTGAAGGAAATCCAAGACAGAGTTGAGAAGAATTTCATTCACATCCGCATCAATATCGGTGGATCTCCACTTGAATGCTCTGGTTTGCTTCTCTTTTCAATCCAAAGTGCACTTTCTTTAAAAGAAATTTCTGGTTGTTTACCATCTACTTCTACCCTCTATTTTTTGAATGGTTCGTTGCTTTGTGCTGTATTTAGAGACTTTCCCAAGCATTGGGCATGTGAGAGTGAAGCATCGAGGTATTCTTCTTACACTGAAGGGGACTGTAATAAGGTCTGGAGCTGTAAAAATGTATGAAGGATCGAGGTGGTATAAATGTCGAAGATGTAATTACAGGTGGGCCTTCTCAGCATTCAGCACTTTTCAGTTACTGCATTCCAATAATACAAAGTTCAACTATTTGTTTTCTTCGTTTGTTTGGCCATAAATAATTGTGTTGGACTTTTACCAAAAAAAAATAATAATAATAATTGTGTTGGATTATGTGCAGGCTAGCATGCCAATAGATTCTTATAATTTGTCTTGTTCACCTTCACCCATCTCAAACCACCAGAGAGTTCTTTCTTTATTCTGACAATTTTCACTCTGGAGGTGAATGAATCTTATTATGTATTTGATGGAATCTGAGCATTATCTTCTTGCCCTCTTATGCTCTTTGTTAGTAAATAAGTGATCAATTTTCACATCAATAATTTTCGTTTTAAAAGATCAACCTTTGAGTTGTCAGTGTGCTTATGCAGCTTCCGGGTGTATCCTGAGCTGGAAACGAGAAACTCCATAGTTCTGCCATCCATTTGCCCATCTCAGGTCTATTTACTGTCTATAATTTAAAACTCAAGTCCTTTTAATGCTCTTTGTTTCACTTGCAATGTGAACATTAGTATATAACAAATTACTAGGCCATGTGGATTACTTTGCATTACAAAGCATTTCCCATTACTTTTATCTACTTTTTGACAAGGTGAAAAAAATTGCATATTTAAGATTCGCTTGTTCTGTATTCTAATCCCGGCAGAGATCTTTCAATCCAAGTGAGAGTCATCAGTACTTTTTAGTTTCCAAATCATATCATCTCATTTAGAAGTTGGCTTGCTCTTGCACATGCAGTCAGATAATCTATTGTTTCCCGTAACAGGGGTCTAAAATTTGTGAAGGCACAAATTTCCAATTTGTGGAGAACAGCATAACTTGCCATGATTATCAGGAAATAAAAATTCAAGAAAGCACGCAATTGTTGGGTGTTGGGGCCATCCCTCGTTCAATTCCTGTTATTTTGAAGGATGATCTGGTTGACATCGTCAAAGCTGGAGGTAAAATATTCTTTAAGATTCATACTTAGATTGATTAATCCATATACCAATAATTGCGGGGATATCCAAAATTGGAGATAACCATCAACTTCTTGTCCTTAACACAGCAGTTTATTTTCTGTTCCAGCTGACACTATAAATTCCTTGCTTTTCTCCTCATAATGCCTTCAGTTATTTTAAGGCTAGGTTGGCTCTTGTTATTTATGGGGTTTCCTTTATCTGCAGATGATATAATTGTTACTGGAATTTTGACTGCGAAGTGGTCTCCTGATCTGAAGGATGTGCGCTGTGATCTTGAGCCAGTACTAGTTGCCAATCATGTGAGGTATTGAGCGAGTATATTGGTCCTCTTGGTGTAGGTCTATAGAGATTTCAAAAGATATGCTTTGTAATTGCAGAAGAAGTATTTTGTTGGTTATAATCTTTAAAATGATCTGAATTTTTAACTGTGTTTTCAAAACGGGACTGGTTAATTCAATTGGTTAAACTGGGAATATATCATGGTGCTGTCTGGTTTTCCCATATATGATGCTTGAGCTTGGCAGTGAACTAGTTCAACTGGTCGACCTAATTTGACCTGTGATAGACTCTATGAAGAATGAATTGTTGTGGGAGGGGTTAGAGATTAGGCTCCTGCCTTCTTGGAATTAGTGCATATGCCTAATCACTTGGGCATCGTGACGGCACTACAGTATGCATGCCAGTTATTCTACTTAAAACTATGATGGGCTTAACCGTTACTTTCAAAAATTCAAGTTGCACTGGAAGGGAGTTGAATCTGGACGCTCCAGTAAATGTTAGTCTGCCCCTTCCTTCTGGTCAATGGGGTTTATCTATGTCTATTAATACATCATTAAGCATTCGATGACAAATTATGCTTATCAATGTAAAAGTAACTGGCCCATCGTCACGAGTTACATTGGTGATTTGGTTGGGTATCTGAGCACTTGCTCCATGTTTCTACAACTCATTTTGGTTTTTGGCTGATTATGGGTTCCCCTAATCCATAGGAGAACCAATGAACTGAAGTCAGCAATCGAAGTTCCTGATGATGTCATCATGAAATTTAGGAAATTCTGGAATTGCTTCAAGGATACGCCACTGAAAGGTATTGATAGTTAATGGGTCCCTGACTTGCCATGCTAATTAATGTTTTTTAAGAATTTTCCCATACTTGACATCTTTATTTTGTTCTCCTTGAATCGTCAATTCATTCTGTAATGTCAACCCAGGTAGAAATGCTATCATCCGTGGTATATGTCCTCAAGTTTTTGGACTCTTCACAGTGAAACTTGCAGGTGATTTCTGTAATTGGCAAATATCTTCTTGTTCTGAAAATCTTGCTGCCTGAGTGTTGGATATTTCCTAGACATAACTTCAGCGATGAGTGATAACCTAGTGGGGAAGTTGCCCATTCATCCTCATTTGTACCTCATATCCTTATGCAATGGGATTGGTTGACTTCTTTAATATCATCTTTTTATCCTTTGTCAACTTTAGTTGCTTTGACGCTCATTGGAGGTGTTCAACATGTTGATGCTTTGGGAACAAAGATTCGGGGAGAATCTCATTTGCTTCTGGTTGGGGATCCAGGTAAACATTTGACTCGACATTTCACTACAGTATGTGCCTTTATTGATTCTTGTTCTTCAAGAGTCACCAATGCACTTTCCACATCATTGCACGTCATCTTAATCTTGCTGATTGTATACTGAATATGCATGCCTGGACTATGGAACAACTTGTAGGTACTGGAAAATCTCAGTTCTTGAAATTTGCTGCAAAATTGAGTAATCGATCGGTCATAACTACTGGCTTGGGGAGCACAAGTGCTGGGCTGACTGTAACTGCAGTTAAAGATGGAGGTAAGATTGAATGAGTTAATGAGAATGCCTTGAGTTTGATTACTGTGTACATATTTGTCAGGTTATCTATCTTATCTTCCCTCTGGTCCTCATCTTAATCCATTCTTCTTTACCGATTGTATTTAATTTTAATGTTAAAGTTTATGTCAGTCTAATTGCCTGCAGAGAGGAATGAGATTCGATACTATATGCTGTGTTTTGCCATATGAGGAATAAATTGCATACTAATGTAATAGAAAAGTGATGATGTATCCAATTTGTTGCCGAATAGGAGTCATGGTAACAAAAACCTAGGACTTAAAACATGTAAGGAGGCTCTAGCAAGCTCAAATGCCTAATCTAATTTCACGTAGGCAATGTTTCTGCGAGTTCCATATTGGAAACAAAGTTTTTGTCTTATCTTGACAGCAAAACTAACTGCAGAGGTGGATATTCAGGAAGAGAATTTACATTTTTGCAATACGCCAGTGATGGTAGCTTATTTATCAAGTTTGGTAACATTGTAAAAAGAACGGCTCGATTGAAGAGAATTTATTGTGAGAGGGGCAACTGACAATAACATGAAGTATTATTTATTAGAAGATCAACTTCCTCATTAGTTAGTCACTATCAGTTGATATATGCATATAAAGGCGCTTTTATGGGGAAATTTAAAACTCTTCTTGTTTGAATATTTCCACTCATATTTGCCTGACTTAATATGGCATAGACTTTGATAGTGTGTAAAGAGTGTGTGTCATCCCATTGAAATCTGAAAGGTACATATTTATATGATACGCAAAAATAGTGGCATATCGGCATTTTGATGAGAGAAGGTCTGCAAAATGCTGTACCATAATGGAACATCCATTTACATCATTTAAAAGGCCATTCCTACTGCTGTATCTGGAGAAGTTCCTTGCACCTGGAGAAAGTGTTAAAACTTTGAATATCTTGAGTTACTGTGATTTTGGCTCTTATAGGTGAATGGATGCTAGAAGCTGGCGCTCTTGTTTTGGCAGACGGAGGACTTTGTTGCATTGACGAGTTTGACAGGTTGGATTCATGAAACTTAATAGGAGAATTTCAACTACCGGATGTAGCCAGCCTGTATCATTGGCATTGTTATTGTCATCTGTGTTGCTTTTTAGTTTGTTGTGGGCACAATCATTAATAGTGGTTCTTTCACGTCACTGTTGTCACCACAACAATAATGAGTTTGGTGCATAAACAGTTCTAGTGTCATTGTCATGGGAACCTTCCTCTGGATTAGCAAGGCATATTGTAGTCCTTCACACTTAGGTAGCAGGTTGCCAATGCTGTGACACATACTCAGACCCAGTTTTTTACGGTATTTTTGGCTTTAATTGTTATGACATGAATAACTTTTAGCTGCATTTGTAAGGCTTCTGCTGGTGATGAGTTTTTTTTTTTTTTTTTTTTTTTTTTTCCTTTTTGCTGACATCTAATATTAAACTGGGTAATTTTTTCACTGACAGCATGAGGGAGCATGACAGGGCTACCATACACGAGGCTATGGAACAGCAGACAATAAGTGTTGCTAAGGTGAATTTTCTTGTTTTTTTACATTCTTACTATTCCCTAAACATGTAATTGGAATTAAATATGAATCGCCATTCCACTAAGAACAACCGAATAGTCATAACTCGATCCAGCTAACTTCATAGAAGATGTCAATGATCCTTTGTAGTAGAGCACTGGGGGATTATATTGAGATGCAGTGATTGGAAAAAATAAGAAACTTTCCCATTACATTGATTTAGGATTGAAAAGGAGATTGCAAAAAGATTTCTCTTCAGAATCCTAAGGAGAAATGCTTGAAAGAGCCATCTTCAATCTTCTTCAGCTAGTTAACCAACCTGTGTTAGTTTGCTTATATCAGCACATTCCTTTTTCATTGTAAAATGCATGTGTCTTTTTTCTGAAATTTTTAAATCATGCTGTGCTGCAATATATGACTAAAAAATGCAATTTTATTCCTTTTCAGGCTGGCCTTGTAACTACTCTTAGTACCAAAACAATCGTATTTGGGGCGACAAATCCAAAGGGGCAATATGATCCCGAGCAACGTATCTTTCCCTGTATTAATTATGTTTCACTTTATCTTGAATTTTTCGTTCTGCACCATCCTCTTAGACTACTCGTAGTGACATTATCAAAAGCTGAAAAATGTCGACTTCTGTTTACATATGATAGTGCAAGTTAATTACACAATCTCTTAAATCATCTACACCAGAGAGAGAATTGGATTTGACTTTTTAGTTGAGAATCATCAGTCTTTCTAGGTGTGTCTTCAGTTAGTAATTGCATTTTTTCATTGCCTGATCAGTTATTCCTAATGTAATTTTTCTTGACATTTTTAGCTCTGTCTGTCAATACGACACTGTCTGGTCCCTTATTAAGTAGATTTGACATTGTTCTAGTGCTTCTTGATACAAAAAATCCGGAATGGGATGCAGTTGTTTCTTCTCACATTCTGAGTGAGGTGAGTCATCAATTTAATTGTTGGACTTTGCTAATGAGAACTCCAAGGGCACTTGTGAAGCAAGCAACTAAGGAAATTTTGCAGACTCCAGTGCATTAATTGTCCTTGTGCTATGCACAATCAGTGCTTTGAAAATTGAATTATTTCAAAATAGTATACTCAACAAGTGAACCGGAGGCACTCATTAACATGAGCCTTAATTAATCGACTTTTTTTTTCTTTTCTTTTTTCAGTGTAATTGATCCTAAAGATCCATATTAAGAATGGTTGTGGAATTTATTGATAGGGAATGTCAGAAAAAGTTGGTCATGATGAAGATCTGGCAAATATTTGGCCTCTTGAAATGTTGAGGAGGTAAATTCTGTTGGATCTTCAAATAATTTCAAAGTTTTCTTATTATAAGGTTTATTTCACTGTGACTTGAAAACCTGGCCGATGTTCTCAAGAGGTCTACAGTAAAATGGTATATGTGTTTCAGAACCACTGATTTTTCGGCAGGCTTTCAACTTTTGGATGATTATAATGTTGGACTAGTCAACATGTCTTATCGTATAAGCTTCTACCAACTGAGAAAACTGTGCTCAATACTTTAACTATCTATTGTGATAATGTTAATTGTCAAAAATGTTTGATATTAAGATTCGTCTATCTGAGAAAATTATCTTTGATACTTCTATTTTATGTCGGTTAGAACCTCACTGTTGATCTTTCGATTCTCTTAATGATTTTATCTTTTCCGGAAATGATATTAACTTACTGAATCTGCACATTACTTCTAGGTACATTCACTTTGTGAAGTATTACTTTAAACCGGTCCTCACTAAGGAGGCTGAAAAAATAATATCAAGCTATTATCAACTTCAACGAAGATCTGCAACTCATAATGCTGGTAGGATAAATCATCTCTCTTAGTTTTCTCTATTATTTCTACTTATTGTGGAGTGCAATTGATAATAATGCAGCAAGGACAACTGTGCGCATGTTGGAAAGTTTGATTCGCCTAGCTCAAGGTATGATACCGTTGACTGAGTACTTCGACTATATCCTATTTTCTGCCTCTTAAATGTTTTAATGCCATTTGTAGCACATGCAAGACTAATGTTCAGAAATGAAGTTACACGTGTGGATGCCATCACGGCCATTTTGTGCATCGAATCCTCCATGACTACATCGGCAATTGTGGACAGTGTCGGAAATGCCCTTCACTCCAATTTTATTGAAAATCCCGATCATGAATGTATCCTAGTCAGTTGTTTAATTTTCAGTCATCCATGAATGAACTAAATTATGCATATAATTATGAGTTGGCTTGGTTGTATTATAAAGGAATCTATCCATGTTTTTTAAAATCCTTCCAGAGCTTTTTTTATTTGGATACAGAATAAAAGCGGAAAAATTCATAGTTCCTCTGGAAGAAAAAGAGCTAAATTCTGCTAGCGGTCACTTTGTGACATCTTGACTACACTACCTCAGATTGCAGGCAAGAAACTTTGATACTTGAGAAGTTAAGCGCAGTGGAAGACTTTTCTGCTTTGAACCGCTTGGAAGTTTTGTGAGGGTCAGAATACTCAGAGCAGAGAGTTTGCAGCCTGCTCTGGGTACCATATTCTTGGTGTCTGTCGTTCTATTACGATTGAGGACAGAGCTACAGAATTGCTTTTGATGGAAGCAGGTGCTCCGCAAATCTTCGCCTCCTTATCTTCTTAAGACAGGGAAGGTAATACAAAGTATTATAATGCCAATGTCGAATGTTAATCATTTGTTTGTAGTTGTCTTCCTTTTCAAATTTCTTAAGGTTCATACAAAGTTTTCTGAGCTGAGGTTAAGAGTATTTCTTATGAATGAAACTTTATGATTTCTAGTCATCCAATGTGAGACAAACCTGTCAGGAAAGTAATGGCTTTTATAGGTTCGTGACTCTAGATAACTTTTATGACAATAAAAAAGGGCTAACTAGAGGTAAGATCGAGAAAGTAAGGGGTTTTCTAGATCTGATGAGGTTTTCATTTTAGTTCGGTAATTCAACATATCAGTTGTGCATGACCTTCAACACTGGTAATTTTCTGACAGTTGTATATGGTGATTCAAGAATTGCATCACTGCTTGTGACTAACCTTTTAGTTCAAGAAGTTTTGAATGAAACTAAAGTATCACTAGAAGGATTTCTATACACCTGCGGTGGCTTTCTATGCTTATATTTGGTTTAATTTGTTTAATATTAGATCTATTTGAAAACTTGTCTTTTACTGGCAACATGGATGTAGTAGTTAGTCAGCATAAGTTCTTTTCAGAAAATCTTTTTACTTTAATACTCTCATTTTGCATGATCACTGATTAACTGAATTTTCAGCATGCGAAGGATCAAAACAATTAATCTCCAGCAAAGGGAGCGATACAGCAACAACATTGAATGACAACCTGTGCGGGACATTACTCATCAGAAGCTAATGGTTGCACCTCTTTCGCAGAGCTGCTAGTTCATGACCAACCCCTCTTATTACTTCGCTCCACCACATGTCACCAATGCAGCCACCCAATATTTCTTCAAAATAAGGGCAGGAGAGTCAGAATGACATGCGTGGTACAGTAAGCATGTCAAAATAGGATTCTCTAAGGATTGCTCTTCTTTTCTTTTGGGGATTGAAGTTGTGAAGATGTCAATCTATAAGTTTATTAATGCCTGTGTTTGTATAACTGTTGCATGTTTTGTAACTCTGTTCTCCTGCCTGAAGCTGGTAAGGTCGAAAGTACTGGCTTTATATTTTCGGGATAATAAAGGCTACTTTTAAGCCAATATGGTCGGGCAGACAACCATTTTCGTGACAATGGTTGAGACTCTTTTGGGCTACGTTGGAAAATGATCATGTACTATAAAAATTAGGTTAACATAGTGGGCCTTGAAAGGCCTAACACCAACCGATCAGCCAAATTTTGGGCCTTTACAGCCTACTCAAAGACCAATCTTCTATTTCTGCATGTAGTTTGAGAAGTATTTCCTGTAGAAACCCTCAACAAAGCTATCCCACTCTGGGATCGTACCTCTGAGAAACACTCTTAAATGGCTTCCCATAGTGCTCGCGTTACCCTATAGCTAATAGACGACTAGGGTCACTTTGTCTTCCTCAAAGCACCTCAGCAGTTCAAAAGCCTTTTTCAATTCTTGGGCCCAAGGGATTGCAGCCTTAGGGTTGCCTTGCTCCAATAAACTTGAGCGGCTTTGGCTTCAAGAACTACTCCAACTTGTGCATAGATTGATCACCATTCTCATTGTCAAGTGGGACCTCAACGGGTGCTAGTGGTAACAATAGTTTAGATTTGTTGCTCAACTACATTTCCTAAGGTCTCTAGGGTTTGTAGGATCCCATCAACCTTAGGATCAACTGATACTCTACCTCTAGCACCCGTATGTGCTGGTGCTCTCCCTCTAGCACTAGCCCGTTTTGATACCCTTCCTCTAGCACCAGCTCTAGTTGATGTCCTTCCTTTAGCATCGGTTAAAGTCACCACAACCCTTCTCCAATGGGCTTTTTGATCAAGATCGCTCATCTTGCGGGATCTTTATAGAAACCGCTTTCCAATTCCAATAATGAATCAGAAATTTAAGCAATCCGTACAAAACAATCAAGCAGTCACAAGCACAAGTATAAAGAAAATGTTTTTCCTAGCTAATTATCTAAAGACTCATCACACTTTATCACTTCAAGTATTGGTCAGGCTCTGATACTACTTCAAACGGGGATGTCACTCCTCAAACCCTCGAGTGTGCGAGCATCCTTCAACTTGCGATAAACTTTGCAACGTCCTAAGATTCGTTGTTGACTCATTATTTTTATCTTTTGATTAAACGCAAGTAGAACATACATACTATTTATAGACTTGTTAACCTTGGGAAATTTCATATTTACAAACCATTAAAAAAACAATAAGGATTAGGGTTAACATAAACTTCACTAACGCGAGACCAATCCCTCGCCTCCAAAGGGATCCTGAACCACACATGACAATTCTCCAAACTACAAGCCTAAAAATATTTAAACAACAATGGATGAATTATAAATCTCAGCGAATCAACAACCTACGTCTCGATTAGGACGCTAATTTGTCTTGGAAACAACATAAACATGCAACGTTATACAAACTTACCTCACCTTGGCATGCCCCTGTATATTAGCGCACCAATGCACATCTCGGATGCCAATATCAATGCAACAAGCATAATCAATAATTAGAACACATAACTCTCATACACCAAGCATCTACACGGAGCTCGATTATAAGGTAAAATCTGTTTTAACCGTTAGTTTTACCCTGTAATCAGGTACAACGAAACACAATCATTCACACATGTTTCAATTATTATGACCCATCGAGTCATGACAAACACAAGAGTTGGCGGTCTTCCGGCATAACCGGGCATCATCCCACCTCATTGGGCATGGTATTGTCTAGAACCCTTGCTTAGACGGCATCTCATAAAGGAGTATTGGTCTGGCCTTAATCGCGACTTGGCATCTGGACCTCTGTCGGGCATTCAATAAATATCGGGTATCATCCCAAACTCCCATTGGATGACAGGTTCAATTAAATGATCACAGAAGCACACCAACAGTCAAACCAATTTTATTTGCCATTAATTAGCCAATATAAAATAGTGGATGCTCAAAAAATAAGTTTCGGCAATTTTTACTCTTAAAATTGCGGTAAAATATTTGTACATGGTCACGTATTTAAAATCAATCCGCCAAAATTTGCACGCTTTCATTTTAAAATCCCAGCCAACACATCAAAATATACCATTTTCTTGTCCAAAAAACATTTTTAGAAAATAGTAAGGCACATACATTGGACATATCAATGACACGGTAAAACAAATTCAATCAATCGGAATTACGCATAAGTCCAACCAATAAAATAAACATAAAATTCTACTTAACAACTAATCCGTCATTAATTTCTACTAATCGTGATTTAATCAATCTAATCATGATTAATTAGGCTAACTGTGATTAATTAAGCTAATAGCAATTAACTAGGCTAAACTCGATTACTTAAGCTAACTATAATTAATTAAAACTTAATCATGTCGTCGAGACTCCGTAGGAGCCGCAAGCATCACGTTTTCAATGTCGTCACCACGAGCTCACCATCACCAAAAAAATCCATGAGTTAACTCATAATCCTTTATTAGGCAGTTAATTACGTTTAGGGAGTAGGTTAGTTTAAGGTTAATAACAATTAGTATTAATTAATTTTAGTTTAGCCTTAATTGCGATTAAAGATGGTTTAGATTAAGGTTAAGCGCAACTAGTTTTAGTAATTACAGTTTGTCTTAATTAATCGGGTTTATTTTAATTAATTATACTTATTTTTAATTAATCACAATTAGTTTAATTAATTGTAATTATTTTAATTAATGGCGATAGATTTTTAATTAATTTTAGTTATATTAATTAATCTAGTTTAGTTTAATTAATTGAAATTAGCCTGATTAATCACAATTAATGTAATTAACAACGGATTAGTCGTTAAGTAGAATTTGATGGTCGTTGTTCTAGATGAGTTTATGCTTAATTTCAATTGTTTGTACTTGTTATGCCATAATATATATTGTGCAATTATATGCCTTATTTAATAAATTTTCAAAGAATGTTTATTTGTCAAGAAAATGACATACTTTGAGGTGTCGTGTTTGGACACTGCATTTTACGTATCAAATGAGATAATGGGATTTTAAAATGAAAGTGTGCGAAATTTGGCGGGTTGGTTTTAAATACGTGACCACATGTGATTATTTTATCGGAATTTTAAAAGTAAAAATTTCTGAGATCTGTTATTTGAGCACGAACCACATTTACATTGGTCAAGTCAAAAGATAAAAATTTGGAGCGCTCGTGTGATCACATAGCAGCCCTGATCAGGGTGATGGTTCCATCTTGATGAGTATGAATATGCAAGACAATGCCCGATTTTTATCGGACGCTTGGCAAGGGTTTGGATGCCGAGTCGTGGTTGAGGTTGAACCGATTTTTTTTTATGGAATTCCATCTAGGAGAGGGTTCTAGATAATACCGTGCTCGATTGAGCGGGACGATGCCCAATTATGTTGCAAGACCGCTAACTCGTGTGTTGGCCGTGACATGAGGAATCGTAATAAGCAGAACATGTGTGAATAATTGTAATGAATGATCAAACTGTGAGACATGGTATGAGACAGATCAAAATGGGTTTTACTTTATAATCGGGATGCTTAGCGCATGAGAGTTATGTGTTTTGATTATTGAGTATGCTTGTTGCATCGATTTTGGCATATATGATATACTAACAAACAAGGGTGTGCTAAGACGAGGTAAGATTATATGCTATTGCATGTTTAGGCTACCTTTGAGACGAATTTGCGTCCTAATCAAGGCTTAGGCCATTAACTTGTTGAGATTTATATCTCATCCCTTGTTGTTTATTACTTTTTTTTAGGCTCGTAATATGGAGAGCCGTAGTGTCTAGTTGAAGGTTCATGTACAGAAGTTTAAATTAACCTTAGGCCCCTACTGGTTTTTGTAATAATTTGTAAATATGAAACTTGACAGCGTTAACAAATATATAAAACAAACTAGCATTTTGAAAATGTCACTGTTATACTATTTTACTATCCTTATTCTTTGCTAGTTAACTGAATGTTTATATAAATTGCTTATGCATGCATTTAATCAAAATATAAAAAGAATGGGTTAATGATGCATCTTGAGACGTCGTAGTTTAATCGACTGTAGTGGGATATTCCCACGTTTGGAGTTTAGGCCATGACATTGGCGATAATGATGCAAGGAAAATGAAGAAGGAACGAAGAAGAAGAATGAGTGGAGAAGAGGAGAAAAAGGAGGAAATAGGGGCTGAAGGGCCGCACGGCAGAATGAGGGAGGGAGGGAGTGTGGGAGGGAGGGAGGGAGAGAAGATTTTCTTCAAAATCCCGTCATTTCCTGTCAACCACTTCCCTTAAAACCCTCAATGCCAAGTATCCTGTACCCCTCAATATCCTCTTATTTTTCTTTTTCTTTAAATCCAAAACCTTAGCCAATAAATTATAATCTTGCCACTAGGTCCGGTTTCCCCTTTTCGACTTCCAATTTTCGTCCAATAATTCATTTTCTAAAAATTTTGAACTTGTTGATAATTTGATAGATAATGAGGCGACGTCCAATAAATTAATTTTAAAATTCTCGAAAGTTTGATATCCGAAATCAAATTAAAATCGATTAAATGCGACTTTAGTATGACCTAGACTATCAGGTGACTTTTATGGGTTCCCATGCATTTGACCCGTGATCGATAATTTTCGATCCACGTTTGTGCATCTTCGAATAATTGACGATCCTTGATTGTTATGTAATCGCGATAATTCAATTACATACTCTGAATACAAGATCTATAGAAAATTAGTTTATTATCGTCCAATGCGAGTATCGTAATTGTGCAAAATTACCCATGAACCAAGTACGTACTTCCGTCGAATCTATTTATATCCATCAACTAATTGACTTATAACAGCGCGGTATTGACCTTTGTCGATCTTTATGATCGAATGATCGATTCCTAATTGAATTCTTTGGTTTGTCACATTTTAATCTTTACAGTTTCACCTAATAGATTAGTTAACTCGTGGATAATCAATTCAGAGTAAAATAATCATGAGTGTATCGATGAAATAACTATTTCATATATTTCGAAATATAAACCAAATTTCGGGATATCACAAGTATAGCTCATGAAAATATTGACCTTTGATGGGCCTAATGGCTAGCAATTTGAGGCCCATCGTTTAAATGGGCCTAACAAAACCCATAAAGTGCCAAATATTAGGCCGAAGATGGCCCATAACAGCCTTAGGGCCCAATATTGCAAAATGGGCCTGCCTAGTTGGGCCCTAAAGGTCCAATACATTTGATAGAACATTGGCCCATTAATGCCTAAATATTCAGATGGGTTCAGCCCATGAAAGTAATGACCAGATTGTGGGCCCTTAACCCAATACAATGGATCGACTTTGCCTTTTAAAGCCCAAATCAGGTACTGGGCCTTGCGCCCATTTAATGGATATATCAAGGATTGCTTTGGGCCCTTATCTTTTACCCTCCTACTAACCCATTGTTTATGCTTAGGAGCGAGCCGGAGACGAGAATAGGACTTACATGGACCCATCTACCAGCCTTTCGAAGCCCAATTAAGTCTTGACATTCAGCTATTGATATGGGCTCCACTATGGAATTTCATGTAGTATGGGCCAAGGTCCATTTGCACGATCCAAATTTTTGGGGAAAAATACTAAAAAATCATAAACCTATTGCATTGGTATCAATTCAGTCATAAACATTTTTACATTGATATCAATTCAATCCATCTGGCAATTTAAGTCGAAAATCGATAATGTAGATGCTGACAATCCTATATGGTATTGCCAGCGCAAATGTGAACATTTTAAAATGATTTTTTTTACTAATTGGTCAACGACTCACCACAAGTGGGGGCTAATAAGGGTCACCCTCATCGGAGGGTGAGACCCTCATGGCCTAAGTGAGGGTGACCCTTGCGAGGGTCGAGCCCTTGCTGCACTTGGCGAGGACCACCCTTGCCCAAATTTGACGAGGGCTATCCTCGCCTAAACTATGAGGTCTCACCCTCGCTAGTTCAATGAGGGTGACCCTTTCGTGATGGTCATGATGCCCTTGCTGGCCCCTGGTTGTGGCTAGTCGCCACCTATGGCCAATACCAGCCATGATTCAAAAGAGGGGGAGGAAGGAAAAATAAGAAAAAAGGAAAAAAAATTAAAAAATAATAACAAATCTAAATATTAGTAAAAAATTATTTTAAAAATATTCACATTAACGATAGTGATGCCACATAAGATAGCCAGCTTGCACGTCACTAATTTCTAATCTAAATTAACCGAATGGATTGAATTAGTATCAATGTGAAAATGTTAAGGATTAAATTAATCCAATTGAAAAGTTTGACTGAATTGATATCAATACAACATGTTTAGAATTTTTTTGATACTTCTCCCAGATTTTTGACCTCCATAAACATAGTTAAGCCCCAATTCAGTCGCTGGGTCTGGAGCCAGTAGGTATAAATTGTATAATAGGACGGACTTGAATTAAGAAAGTGATATTACGAGTGTGGATCGAAAATGGTCAAACATCTAATTTCCGAAATCCAGTGCCAGCTTCCTGATCAGAAGGTAATCGGAAACTGAAGGTCTTGCTCGCAGAAGTGACAACGGATTAAACTATATCGGTTCCGCCTATAACCATAACCAATATTTGACAAAAGAAGAGAAAGGAAAAGAAAAAGGGCCATTACCGTCTCCTGTTTGTTGATGACAATGGAGATGAAAAGTAACCTCAATCAGTGACTTGCTGACGGACAAGTTCCATGGCGGTACATAGACATCGCTCAAAGTCATCCATCGAAAGCCGCTCCAACTCATTCACCCTCATCTCTAACGGGAATTAACTTTTTTCTTTACAAGGTTAAATAATCTAACTCGTACACAATTAGCTTCCCCAACCCCACCAATTATCACCCTCTGGTTCTATGACTTTCCTAGGAAAAGATCGCATGTGAAATGCAGGTTAGACATCAGAGTAACTTCTAGATACAAAACTAGCTAAGGAATAAATGTACATCCGACAGGCATTCACCTATCTGACACCAACATTGTCTAACTCACCAGGTAACGCAAGATTAGCTACTCTCCGTCGGTTCTGCACTGCTTGGCACCAACATGTGATTCACAGCTGCCCTTATTAATTATCTGTTTGGTAAAAGTGCCAGAAAAACTATGAAAACCAATTCCTGAATTTGGCAAAGGAAATTCTATCGAAACATGTAACACAGAATTTCAACCAAGCGCAAGAAGGTAGCATAATAGAAGAGAACAAAATACATTCATGATCAAAATTTTTAAGGGTCTACATCACCTTAAAATTATCGAACTTCTGGACCAGTCTCATATATTGATCACGGGCCTCTGGATTTCGAACCATAGATTTGACTCTTGCTAGAGCTCGTTCAACTTCGTCAAACTTTTGCTTACGGCTGATCCGTAAAAAGTCATACTCATCATCAGTTCCCTCATCCCCCCCATGGTCATCACCCACTCTTCTCTCCAATTGAAATGATCGCAAACCTGTTCTTTTGCGCCTCCAGCGTAGAATTGCCTTTTCCATTATACTAACCGTGCGAACAACCTTCTTATATTGCTTACGTACTTGATGTCCTCTCACATGAGCCTATAGAGAGAATAACTTTGATGAGCAACAGTCCATGGCAACAAATAAGCTTTGCTTTACTTGGGGAAATATCATTAATGCAAGTAATTATGGTCAACAGAATGGCACTCCTAAATACACACACACACACACACACGTTTGACAAATGCAAGATGAAAGTTGATCATATCTAGCAAAGGGCACCATGCTTTCTGCTAAAAACCACTCAACCAAAATTTTCAACAACTCTAATTAGTCAATACAAGTGGAGAACTTCTCTAATGTTTCATTCAAGGGTCCTCATTCAACGCTAAGTCCTGTTATGGTTCCAAAAAGGACTAAAGTCTAAGCATAAGAATTAATTCAGTGCCTTGGCACTTGCAAAAGAAAAGCCTTTTTCCTTCTAGGTGAGCTCTGTCTTCTACATGATTTTAAATTGGCCATCCACTTAATGCAGATCCTGCTCTTTGGTTTATGGCAATGCTGGAAGAAAACATTTCCACCAATGAATCATGAGGCCCTCTTCGTGAAAACTTAACAGTTGATGCATTCCATGTGAAAGAAAAAATCAGAAAAGATAGAAACTCCATTTTGTCTAGCTGTTTAAGTAATAGAATCACCTGAACTTTTACAATCCGGTTGCGTATCTTCAAAAAGTCCTTTCTTCCCCTCCACCCACGGTACTTTTTCTGAATTTTGGTTGCCGCAGAATGCAAATAATCTTCATAATGACTCAAACTCTTGACCTTGTCAAAAGAACCAATTGCTATTAGATCTGCCGAAACTTGAGATGCAGCACCGTTTCCCTTTGTTAATTGTCTCTGCTGAAATGAACGAGTTCGAAAGAAAGCTTGAATCAGGGCTGCTGCATGGGTCGATTTTCTAACTGCAGCAAGAGAATCCTTCATGCAACGTTCTTCGTCCTTAGCTGCAGTCGAAACAACCGGGGTTGCATCCTCAATGGCCTTCTCCGCAACAAGGGTGTCGATTTTCTCGTTGACAGTCAGTGAAGAAACACGACTAGTCAAATCAGCTTCAGCCAAATATGCAGCGATTCCCTTATGCCCTCTATTTGAAGCCAAATCCGCCGCAGTTTGACCTCCAGGACATGCTGCTCTTGGATCATCAACAACTCCCAGAGCTGCTCCAAGTCGAACAAGTGCAATAACTGTTTCCTCCCTGTAAGGACAAATTATTAGAAAAACAGATTTAAATATGGAGATAGAAAACTGAAGGCGTCACAATCAATTCATCCATCGATTATCCTATCTGTAATCAGAATAGTCAAGACAAGTAAAAAGCTTTCGTTTCCTATGATCCTGTAAGTTTGAGGCAATGTTGAGCATGTTCCCCATAATCCGCCATGTTTATTGAAGTTGAAAAGCATACAGTTTATCACTGGAGTTGTTGAATAGAAGCATGAGTCATCAGAAACACTCTGAAGTGCATCTGGTTCTGGAGTGGAAGTTGCATAAAACAAATGGAGAGATTGCATGCACCAATAACAGTCACCATCCAGTGAATCGTGACCAGAACAACTTCACATCATATGTCCAGCTTCAGGGCAAAAATATAACAAGATCTATTATGTTCTGCTGTATATAGATAATTTCCAAGACCTTGAAAGTCTTACCTTCCAAAATATGCAGCCCAATGCAAAGCTGTTCTTCCATGTGCATCACGGAAGTTGGGACTAACACCTGCAGCTATTATGTTGCTCATGGCCCTTTCATAACCAAGGGCTGCAGCCAAATGAATGACTCCTTGTCCTTGTGTATCCAAAATATTTGGCCCTCTGCCTCCTTCATGAAGTTTATGGACCAGCCACTGTGAAAGCTTGTCCTCTAGCAAGCACTGAATTGCTGCATCTCTAGCGTATGGGCAATCAAACATTGTGGATGCAGAAGCCTCTTCCACTCTTCCAATATCGAATTTGCCAGTCATATTCGTTGAACTTGTGAAATTCTTCAACTTGCACTTATCAAATACCTCAACAGAGCAATCCAGCTGCAGCACGACTGGATCTAAATATAACAATTTTGCCAGATGTGATTGAAGACACACTTCATCTTCCGGTGCAATATTAGAAGGCACAGATGGCATCTCACGATACTCAAATTCTCTCACCTCACTACACGCTAATCTATTCCTGCAAGTAACGTAAAATGGAACACGTCCAGGAGCATGTGCAGGAGCCACACATCGCATTGATGTATCAGTTAAAATTTCAGCAGAAACCTCAATTTCACCGAACATGCAACCCCATTTCGTATCGGCAGAAAGTTTCTTGCTACCCAAAAATGTTCCTACTACCAGAACCTAGCAACATAAACCAGAACGATATATTACAAAATTTAAGCTGGTGAATAATTTCTTGTCTAAGCACGTCTTCGTCTTTGACCTAAGACAAAAAAACATACCTTTGTTTCAATGCCAGAATAAGCCCAATCTGGCGAGTAGTCTGAGATACTAAATAGCTGTTCCTGAGAGAGAGAAGGACCCAATGAGTCTGTATCCAGTTGCAAGTGACGCGACAAACTCGATACTTCCTTGTCATCACTCTCAGATGGAAGTGCATTCCAATAATTTCCAGAGTCAGAAGCCATCAAGGATTCATCACAATCTTGACCTATTTCTTTATCCATCCATCTCCCAAAGCTATCAAGTTTTCTTAGCTCTCCAGCTTCCTCATTGTTCATTACTCCACCATTGGATGAGCTTCCAATATGGGCAGTAGAAGTGCTTGTGTTCTGAGGTTTCATTGCCATGGAATGATTTTCAGCTGCCACCTGCAACATTTCAAATTAACTAGGTGAACTTTGGCTCTTCTAAATATGTATCCAAGAACCAATTAGACGGTCAAGCTTAATGAACCACAAAAAAACCAAGCAAACTTGTACTATCTGTCGCTTAAAGTTAACACATATCTACTGGTAGGTAAAAGAAATTCTCAAAACATCATACTCATTCTAAAGATTAGTCCTGCTATTATTACTGTAGGCAAAGAGGCTACCCTGAAGATTTTATCAAGGCAAAACATGAATTTTAAATTTCAGCAGCAAAAGGAGCTAAAAATCTTTTTTCACATGATATGTTTTAAATTTCAACAATCACTCAGAGACGTAATTAGTCATATATACATGCCCTCCAGATGCATATAAAGCTCAAAATCAATATCTTCATCATCATCTTTTTTCTGTCTTAGATTTGAAACTCAATTAAATGATTAAGAAGTAATAACAGTTCAGGAATTTGAAAGATTCCATCTAAAAGGTGGAAATAGAACCTGACACTGAGAAGTCACTGCCACATCTTGAAGTTCAGAAACGCCATGTAACCTACTACCACTAGTTGTATCTGGAACTCCACTGTCAGCATCCAATTTAGATTCCGTTGGTCTCTGGGCAACAAAATCTGTAACGGGCTGTTTGACAGGAAACTTATTGTCAACTTGATATTCCTGGTTACACGAAGGATCCACATTTCTGCAAGAAATTTTTGCTAAGATAGGAACTCTGGTATTGAAATTATAAGTCCCTCCAGATGACCAGGAACTTGTCTGATATGTAGATGATGCAGGAAGCCCTGAAAACCGGAGAAAGACCTATCAGACACTCATGATTGCAAAGCCTACTAGTTACTCCAATGTAAGTAAAATTTAGATGCAGATGCAGTCTTTAAAGAAGGAAAGGGATACAATAAGTCTATCACAAAAATGTCCAATACTTCTTCCAAAAGTTTTATGCACTGAAGAAAAATTTAAAGACATGGATAAACATGCTGTAAATTCTACCTGCAGGGTCACCAGAAAACTTATAAGCATCATAAGGAGCAGAGCAATAGGCAGATTTAGTGAGAGATGCTCCCAGAGCCCCCAATGAATCCACATTCTCCAGATCAGATGAAATTGTTTGTTCACTTCTATCAACTCCTTCCGCCCTTAATACATAAGATGTCTGAGCAGTCGAAGCATGTGAGTTTGCAAGGGCAAAACAACCAGCTGAACTAGCTTGAGAGCTGATAATTTGTGGTCCGTGATCTCCTAGTAAATGGGATATGCCAGACTTGTACCCCTTCAATGGATGCAACAGAAAGTACAAAACCATACCAGGTTAGCGTTAGTTAAAACCAATGTTTTTAAACCCGGCCCCATCAAAGAACAGGGAGGCCTGGCAATTCACAGGTGAACTGGTTCCACCAGGTAAACCAATTGTGCTCTTTTGTCTGCAATTATATAGTTAATCAATTTATATTACCAATCCGACGCACATCCACTGCGTAGCTCAGTTGGTTGAGGTACTCCTCTCGTGTCATTTTAAGGTCAGGAGATTGAATCCCTTTGCCTTGCTTTTGGAAGTTCACTGCTTTTTTGATAATAAGTATAAGTTTGTACTTAATTATAAAATATGACTCAGTGGTCCGGTGGAAAAGGTTACAAGTCCTTTTCAAGTGAACATGGGTTCAAATGTTTGTTCGAGCAATGTTCAGATATAATTTTATAAGGTCAATGAACCGGTCAAGACATTGTACGGTCCAACCAGTCAAGGTCCATGCCAAGTCTCAGCGGAACCTGAGCACTCCGGATATTTCAAAATAACTGGACCAAATCATGCTCTGGTTCCCAATTCAACTAGTTAAACCAGCTCTGCTCTTCGTTTGGAAAAACTGATTAAAAGTTTCCCAGCAAGAACACCCTCATCAAGTATAGGGTTCAACAAGCCCTTACATAATATAAACTCATCTTAAATAGTTCCATCACAGATAAGGCCAATTGAGAAGAAAGAAAAGTAACTCTAAACTACCCATAAAAGAATGGTAAAGGGCCTACTTTTCTTCTAATTATTCCATAAAAGACCATCACCATAAAAAAGAACGAAGAAAACTACAAAAATATATATGTGGTTCAATGTAAAGCCAGACTGCTGCAATTACCTCTTTCACTTCTCTGTAGTGGACAAGAACAATGTGCTCCAGCTGACTGACGATAAGGAAAACAGCAAGCAGCAATGAGTAGTGTAGACTGAATGACAACTTATATTTTACATAATTGGGTGCTACAAAACGAACTTCTCGTAAACAGATGTTAAGATTCCCAGATATTTTCTGCTCTTCACCAATTTTGGGAGTGGTGAGGTTAGGTTGCAGAGAAGATCATCATCCAAGCTAGTCATGGTCATGACAACTATA
Source organism: Eucalyptus guilfoylei (assembly GCA_016097605.1). Taxonomy (NCBI): domain Eukaryota; kingdom Viridiplantae; phylum Streptophyta; class Magnoliopsida; order Myrtales; family Myrtaceae; genus Eucalyptus; species Eucalyptus guilfoylei. The sequence continues at coordinate 35,234,129 of CM027868.1, read as the reverse complement.
AGAATTAACTTTTAGAACTAAATTATTTTAAGTTCCGAGTTGCTCTTTCTTACAACTTCAAGAATGTGAAAGTAAGGATGCCAGAAAGTGGCTCAACATACACAAACTTTTTAAATGGAATACAACAGATGTATATCAAATTTCTTCATGCTAATCTTATCAAGTGCACTTTTTTTGCACTGACATGCCGCTACTACCTACAGAGTGAAGCGTAAAAATATGACTGAAGAGAGGAAATAATTTAAAAAAAACATTGTATCAACATGATGAATGGACACGTTATTTTATTCATCGAAATACACAATTTTTGTGGAAATCATGTCAATGGGCCTATCTTTCCTCTGACATACAACCAACAGCTGTGACATGAAACATAAAGATGACTCCCATGAGAAAGACAAATAATTTATCTAAAACATTGTTGCTACATGATAGTCATTTAAAGTTGTAAAAAGAGTGGGATCAGCAAGTCTGGTGGCAAGACAATGTTAACCTTTTCAATATGAATGAAGTAAAGATATGTTCGCTGCACAGTGATGATTGTAAGTTTGAAGACATAAGCAAGCAGTTTGACCCGTCATCTAGCAAAATCTGCATGGAAGACTTTACTAGGCTGTCCACTAATGACTATAAACTATGAGCATTTCCAAAAACTGCTGTAAGTTCCATACACAGAACATATTCATCCAAAGCAAGAACAGCAGCTCACCTATCGAGCATCCAGTAGCTTCTTCGTTGAAAGTTTTCATTTTCCTCCCCATGGGCATAGTAGCAATGCAAAACATCCACACTACCTGCCTGGAAAGATCATTTTAGATCTTATTAAGCTCACAGGAAAGCTCAACGACTGATAAGGCAGAGCAAATTCAGCTCAACGAAAAGGTTCAAACTTAGAGCTCTATAAGGCCATGATAAGCTACCCAAATTAACTAGCAATGGTGTAATCTAGAGTGGCCCACCCTATAATGCTAGAAAAGCGGCCTAGGAGGATTTTCGTGATGCTTGGAAATTCAGTGCAGACCAACCGTAAGCATTGTGATTATTGTGCAATCAAATCACCCCCCATAAATCCGTAAACTCTAGACTGTAGAGTATATTAAATATCGTGATACACATAATAATGTCATACAAGTAGAGTACAGGTGATTTGAAGAAAAAATTTAGTTCATAAGTCAATTTAAACTAGCATATAGAAACCAGAACACCACCAGGAACATAAGTCACATTTGAAACACTACTCGTCGGGTATTAAAACAAACCCTGTCATAAGGACAGACCTATGTGAGTCGTTCTGAAACCAGCCAAAGTGTATGTGACTTAGCTAATACTTCCACCAACAAAATGTGCCCACAGATGGACAACCCGAGATTTGGCTGTTAAAATAATATAGTAGAATAATACTTCCACTGATAAGATGTGCACGCAGCGAAACAATTGAGTATCAGTAGTTAAAATATTTTTTAAGAACAGGACCCTGACATAATTTTTTCTTTTCCTTCTTGATGTAGTTGTACTAGGATATACAGACACACTGCGGGGTACATAATTTGCTGGACTGACAACAGGAGATTCCGATACTGATCAATCAGCTTCACAATGCATCGACCCAATCGCTTATTCACTAATGCCTATGACTGCCCCATCAAAGTCATTGTCTGAAAAAGTACCTTTAATTTTTCATGTGCTTCTTTAACTGTCTTTCCATCCCTTTTCTTCCTCCAGCGATGACCATCTTTACGAAAATATCGGAGTGCTTTACGATCAAACAAGAATAAAGAACCAGCTGAAGAAAAAAGGGACATTTAGTCACAGCAATGCTCCATCTCTGAAGGAGGAATACGATAAAAAAAAAGTGGTATTGGACTCTACAAGTTGCGTATGCCCGTCAAGAGAGAAATGATTAGGCGTGTGCTTGTCTTTTTTATTCTTTGCCCAGATTTGTTAAGCGTGTTTCCAACAACTTGTTTTACCTTTGTGCTTGAAATTTTTCTCTTTGCATTCAATTTGAGTTATTACTAGACACCTCAAATATTCAAAAAAGACTGACATACCAAACTTATTTAAAATCATGTAGACTTTAGTTTTTCCATTTAACAGATTATTATTGTTTTGGCTGGAACCTAAGTTGAACCAATAGCTCCAATACGCACACACTCACACGCGCACATATATTTGAAAAGGTGATGAACCGTTTGACTCAAGCAAGGGACAAACAAAGCAACCCAAGCAAAAAGAGATTCATCAGAAGCGCATCTCATGCATCGAACAATAATGTACATTTATGTTGTTCTACAACCATTAGTAGATTTCGATAGATCCCATTGGGTTCCACAACTGCAATATATGATTTAAGCTGTTGATCCTAAAACCCTTCAACTGTAACCAAACAAAAACCCAAACCTTTCATGAAGAGAACACCACTCAGCCAAAAAAGGAAGCACACAGAGAAGATGATAATAGCACCATTGGGACTTCAGTTCAAGCTGATGCAAATAAATCCACAACATAAATTTGACATCATAACTACACAATACTAGAGAAAGGGATCGAGTCGACTCAATTGTTTATCCATATCTTTCATTAACGTAATCCCAGAAGATGCGAGTAGGGAGCAGAAAGCAGAAAAAGAGAAAGGAACCATCAATTGCCTATTTAGTAACACTAAAGGGAACAGCCATAGAGCTACTGAGGAGCCTCCTTCTGAAAGCTAATCAAATTTTAAGTCAGAAACAGAATCGAATATAAAGATTAAAATGGAAAGTTATAAAAACCTGGAGGCCTGGAGGGTGGCTCTGGTGTCAAATTAAACTTTTGGTAGTTCCGAAGTATTTCACAAATTTCTGTTGGACGAAGCCAACGGTGCTGCGCTTCTTGAAGTATCTGCTGTAGGTCTGCCAAATTTCAATAACATCAGATATCCAAAATGAAGCAAAGTGGGAAGGCTATTTCGTTAGAGGACAAGCACAGCATACTTCCTCACCCTAATTTACAACATACTCCAGTTCTCAACCGCAACTATAGAATTAAAAAACGAAATTGCAGCAAAAGAGACTCGGCGTAACTAATCGTACGCAATTCAACGTGATTCGGTCAGTACTATAGATTACTGACAACCAATTCACACAGGCAAGTTACTCGAACCTCCCGGTCCTCATCAAAATGCTTCGCAATTGGACTAATTCACTTCGCGCCGGAACAATACCCAACTGAAACGAGTACACGCAAGCACGAACGTGGAGGTACATCGCCATCCTACGTCTACGTCAAGCAATCGACGAAGAAGAACGTCAAAAAAGAAAAAAAGAAAAAAAAAAACTCCACGGCGCGCGCTCTACGGAACCCCCGCGAATCAGAACGAACTGAAAGCCTCTCCATCCCGCCACACAAAAGCTGACAGGAACCGAACCGGCGGGCGAGAAACTCACCCGAATGTAGAGCGGGCAGGTATCTCCGACACTCAGCCATGCGCGAACAATGCCCCGACGGAAACCTCCTCAGGTTTCATCGTGAGGCACCGCGGCCGTCGTCGCCGACCGCATTCAGAATCCGCGAGCGAACAGGAATGCGCATCCACGAGGAGGACTCCTCCTCCTCCGACCGGCAATCGGGACCGAAGAGACGCGACGGCGGCGGAGCACCTAATCGAGCCGGAGCCGGCGGGAACCGATCGGCGGAGGAGCGCGGGGGCAGGGGAGGGATGGGGAGAGGGAGGGAAATGGGGAGTGTGCATGGGCGCAACGGAAAAGAGTATTTGAGAAGAGAGGGAAACAGAACATCGGCGACAGAGAAGCGCGTAAAATCCACCAATTCCCACCCCCCCAAAATTAAAATAAATAAAAAATAAAATCCCCAAAATAAAAATCCAACGGAATGGATCGATGGAGAGGTTTGAAAGTCAAAGGGCCTATGAGATTGCGTCCACAATGGCGCGGAGAGAGAATGAGAATGGAGGAGGAACCAGGCTTTACGCGTATCTTTACCTCCATCCGACGTGGCGCGGGGTTGCTTCCCCTTCCGTTCCAGTCCGGTCAAGCCACGCCACGCTTTTTCGGCGACTCTGCGCGGATCCCCTGCGCCCGCTCCCACCCCCCCTCGCAACGCGTGGACGGTTCGGGTTGCCTCGGAGGGATGACGTGGCGGATCATACGGGCCGAGGCCGACCAGGGCCCAAAGCGCTAGTGCGCCGCACACGCCGTGACCCGTTCCCCGAGGCGAAGCCCCGTCAGCGCGTGAGCCGAAATTTCCAACGTACTTCCCCCCCCCCCCGCCCTCCCCTCCTCATAAAAGAAGAAAAGAAAAAAGAAATATTCAAATTCGTCGTTTTCGTGGATCGCTAGGTTTGGTGCTCACGTGTATTATTTGCTTATTTATGGAATTGCCTATTCCCTTTTTAGGGTAAGGAGCTAGTTTCATTCGTAGGCATCATTAATCGGTCGGCCAAAGTATAGAAAATGATTTCGACTGAAAATGAAAATTTTGTAGCATTTTTATTAAAATTTATTATCTTCATAAAAGACAATGTCACTTAATGAGTGAATAGTGTTTGAAGCGTCTTTATACGATCATAAAGTCGTGATGCAAGTTGATTCAAAAAGAAATTGATTACTATAAGAAAAATATGAGGTTGAAACAGTCTTTCATGGCTTGTTTGCTTCATGAACTAAGCTCTCTCTCTTGCTTTTTTACTTTTTTTATTACTTTTATGCGGTGCCACATTAACACTTACTTAGTGTCACCTTGGCACCAGATAACTTCAAATATATATAAACAGTGGGGTTCAATTTTCATTGTATAAAACAAATGGAATTAATAGATTTACAAGTTGTGAACTTCTAACACATACAAACTTTGCAAATGGATTTATGGTGTAATGTAAATACTGAAAGCCAAAACCATTTGATCAAGTTTGGTAGTTATGATAAAATTTAAGATAGAATAAACTATATCATCAGTGAGTATATAGTATTTGAAAATTCATTTGAGGAAATGCAAATTATGTTGGGTAAAAACTCTTTACAAAAGAACTTTGAGTTCAAGTAGTATTTGGCAAAAAAAAAAAACTTTTACAACGACCTTTAAATATATTTTTATATATTTCTATTTAAAAATGACCCAAACTCTTCATTAGAACCAAAAAGGGCTATGGCCATTGGCACTTGTTAGCTAAGTTGGGCAACCTTTGGAAAAGGTCGCGTGACCCCAAGCAATTGCCACCTAAGGTTGCGCAGCCTTGGGAGCAGAGTCACTTGAGGTCTCAAAAGATCCAAGAGACAGTCACTTGAGATTGTGTGATTTTTGGCCGAGGTCGCTCGAGTCACACAATCCTGACCAGTTCTTCTCCAATCACTCGTTGATCCTTCATTAGTCAGATTTGGTCTTGTTGGTCAATCTTAGCCTCACCGCTCTCTTTGAAGGTTGAAAGCCCATGGATAAAGGGGTAATTGTGTAAACAAACAGACGAACTCTAACTAAGAACAATTAGCACCATAAACTCGTTGATAGCCATGAAAGGATGACGTGGTAGATTTGATGGGCCGATGCTGACCGCAATTCAATGCGCGTGAGACGATATTTCCAAAATTCTTTTACCTGAAAAAAGGAAAAAAATACTAAAAATCCGTCATTTTTGTGAATTGCAAGTAATGGTCATTTTCGTTAAAGAATCTAGTAACAGTACTCACATGTGCCATTTGCTTATTCCTGGGATTACCTATATTGTAAGGAGGTGCTTCTACTTATAGGCATTATTAACCGATTGGCCAAAGCACAATCACAATGTATAGACAACGATTTTAATTGACAAAAAAATTTGTAGTATTTTTTTTTACATTAATTGTCTTTTAATTTCTTTATTGTCATGTGAGGTTAAAACAGATCCTCCATGACTTTGTACTACTAATTTCCTACCTTACTGCAATATGTCTAACGTTTCTTTGGCCGTAGGAAATTTCATTAAAAGTATCCAAAATTGCCATGCAATAGATTTTGTGTATTTATCTATCGAATATGTAATGGGAAGAGGTGCTTCCATTTCAAGGAATCTCTTTCCTCCTTTCTTTCTTAAATGTCCAGATTTTTATAGAGACTAACGCATTATGAATCTTACATTTTATAGAGAGAGCGCAATTGAATTGTAAAATTTACAAAAATTACCATCAACCCATGAAACTTTATGCAAAAGATTCACCTGAATTACGATATTTCTATTAGCTCTATCCATTTTCGAGTAATTGATAAATTTGGCGTAGCGTTTTCTATGACATGTGACTCGTGCTGATGAAAACAAAATTGATAAATAAAATATGAAAATGAATTGGGAGAGGAGGGGAGGGGTTAAGTTATAATCAACCTTGTCTTCACTGATAAGAGGATTGCTAACCCTCAGCGACCCTATAATTTGGCAAGGGTAAGCAAAGCCCTCTAGTGGTTGGGCAAGTGTCCAAATGAAGGCTGGGTGGCTCGCTCGCTCGCTGTCTCTTTTTTGCCCTCTCTTCCTTTTCTTATCGTTTACGTGATGCCTTTGGCTCCACATCAGCTTTTACTAAATGCCAAATTGGTCGCGTCAAATAATATACTAGAAGAGTCAAATTAGATGTTCAAACTTATAAAATAGGTGGAGCTAAGTTGTAAAATTTTTGGTGCACTTGAACTTATTTTCAAAATATCAAAAAAGTGGATGCCGGAATGGATTGGGAAAAAACCGAACTTCAACTAAGACAACTAGCATCTCCAACTTTTCATGTCTAAATTAATCAACAAGCTCTATGAAAATCACTTCAATTTACGTTTTCTACTTTCTATTTTCTCAAAATTCACATAATTTATGATAATCCCATACTCTAACGATCGCATTTATTATGTCTAACATGGCGGGACACTGTTAACTTGTATGCGTGCACAAATTCTTGCGTGCAAGGGGGCAGAAAAAACCTCGTAGGCCATTGGATGATAAAATGTGTATTTTTCGGAACTTAGATTCGACCAAGAATAATTAAAATTCCTCATTCCCCTCTCTATATTTTTCTTTGCAGCTAGACTTATAAGCACGTTTCGTCTAGAAATCAAATTAAAATTTTTCCAGATATAACCATACTGCGTAGGCATTAGTAGAGGAGCACCTCTCTCCGTCCCGCTCAGCTCCAACTTTCCATCCAACGCCTCTCCTCTCTATATATTTCCACTCTCTTCAGACAACCGAATCAGTAACTAGGCTCTGAATTCCGGGTGCAGGTTCGCTCGAGAAAGTTTCCGCTCGGGCAACAATGGCGGTCTCGAGAATCCTGTACCTCGCGGCTGTGGCGGCGCTCTCCTTCGGCTTATCAGTGGCGCAGTCTCCACCGCCTGCTCCGTCGCCATCTCCGATGAACTCGCCTACGCTGGAAGCATCAGCATTCCCACCGATTCTCCCCCACAGGTCGCATCGCTGACCCAGCCATCGCCGCCGCTGGCAGCGAGTGCCCCGTCCCCTTCGACATCCACCTCGCCGCCGTCCCCTCCTGCATCGACATCAAACTCACTGCCTCCGTTGGCCAGCTCGTCACCGCCAGTCGAAGGTCCGGTGGCACCCGACAGTGGCGCTGCGATGAATAGGTTTGCTCTCTCGGGGGTTTTGGCCGCTGGGTTCGCCGCCGCATTGGCCATGTAACGAGTGGAGAGGAGCATTATTTTAAGCCAATCTTTTAGGCCGACGTATCCATCTGGTTTTCTCGATCACCCTTCAGGTTAACGTGCGTGTCGCGTTTATGATCTATATGTTTCCGGTTACAATATACTTAATGAAATATTTGAGAGTACATGTAATGTTTAAGGTACCCTAAATATGCTATTATCAGTTGGGATTTAGGCACCAGGAGACTGTCCGTAAACCACCGATCGATGAAGGATGATTTTTTCTTGTTATGCTACCCGATCCTTCCAAAAGGATTTCGATCTCCTTTTGGACAAATAACCCACTTTATTGCTTTCTCATAAATTTTCTCCTTTCCTTCCATGATCCCACAGTTACATCCGCGTACCTCGCGACTTCGATTTGATGTATTCTCATCGATGTCATGACATAGCAAAGCTCGACTGTTGATTAGAGGCATCCCAGAACCGAATTTGACTTGAGAAATACGTACAAAGCAACGAATTCACATGGTAAATGAACGGCAAGAAGGAAAGGTTTGACTCTGCCTTCCTAGAAATCACAATTAATGTCATGTGCTGATATACAATTACATCACTGCGACAAGCGCTTCGTTTATTTATAGCCTTTGCAAATTTCTTCTTTCCTCCCCTAATGGTATGTACACATTCCTCTCGATACCTCTCTCCGGAAGGAGCCTTTTGGAGGATGGATGGCCGAAAAAATTATGAATGTTCATTTTTCTTCAGGCGGTTGCTCGATGATCTTCTGGATGCCGGTTTCGACTGCTGTCTCCACCTCTTGTTTCACTTCATCAACCTACATGTATGGAACCACCCCGTTATCAGTATTTCGTTACGATTCCCCTTAATTGGATGGCGACCCGATGGCAAGATTTTTTCCCTTCGATTCGAATGCAGTATGTCTTCGCACAACTACTTTGTGATATGTATCTACCAATCTCCTTGTTCTCTATCGATTTATCAATTAATAAGTATGCTCGCAGCTGGACTTCCTCGAGATTTATGTTAACTGGTCGCGAGCATATGATATCTCATGAGCGGTAGAAGGCGATGAGAGGAGGAGGAGGACGCAAATACCTTATGAATGAAGTCGTCGGTCAAATGAGCGTCTCGAGCAGTAACTTCCGATACGTGTTCAACAAACAATGCTGCCTCCTTGAGTTTGCTGTCATCAGGGAGCTTATTGGCTACTTGGGCCGATACCTTTTCGGCCACGGTCGCCACCTTCTCTACCACCTCAGCCACAATCTCGGCACCTTCAATCACCTCCTCAGCCTCTCCTGAAGACGATCATCTTTAGTTACAAAAACACTTAAAAAACACTTTGTTTTCGAAACGCTATATCTAGAAAAAGGTTAACTTAGCTAAGTCAAGCAATGACACTGAACCGAATTTATTTAGATACCCAAGTGAATACCCTAGCAGAGACACTTGGTTCTTCCTTCAAATACATTAGGCATGGCATTCTGTCAAACGTGTAAAGATTAATAACTTTTTGCAGATGGTACCTTCTATCTGTCGCAGCTTGTCCCATTTGAGCTTCCAAAAAGGTATCAGGAGAGACAAGATAGAGCCCATGACCCACTTAACCCTGCAACGGTTGCAATTTTCATCATTCTTTTTGCTTTGCGAGACTGGCCTGCATTATTATCTTTTGAGAAGGATTATGAAAAAGCAAAATACCATGGTGGGAACCTTGATGGTTTGGGAGGATCTGGCAGTGGCTTTGGGATCTCTTTACTTGCATTTAATTCCCTAGGTAGGACAAAAGAAATAACGATGTACGAGGTTAAGGGATTGATTTGCAGTTGATTTCCACAATACGAATACCTTTTCTTCCTAAAGTGGCGTGGAAAAAGAATTGTACCTGCTACTGAAAGCGGGCCGGTCTGCTTCTTTGCGGTAAGCTCGGGAAATCTGCTGCAACCCCCGGAAGTCAGTCGAATAGCCAGACTCGAGCATCCATCGTGCATCACCACGAGGCTGGGTTAGTCGAGATTGAATGAGACCTCTTAAAAAGCGGTAAGATGAAAACGTTGCGGTCTTGAACATCCTGAACAATCTTTCCATGCGGGCTATAAGCTAAATGCAAACGGGTGAGATCAAAAAATCTCGCTCTTTATAAAAGCCAGCGCTTTAGGTGGATATTACTCAGCATATTCGTGAGCGGCGAATGAATGACGAACGATGGTTCTTGTGGAGATATTTTACTTGGAAGAGGAATCAAATTTGCGTGAAAGAATGCACAACGGCTCTTCTTATTCAACGCCTGGAAAAGCTAGGAGGAGAAGGCACACAAAACAAGCACGTCAAGCGATGGTGTTGGGGTGCTTCCAACGTGCGTTGACGTCGGGCTCAAGCTTGACAGCTTCTGGTCAGTGGTCACCTACCTTAAAAATGAAATACACAAAAAAAAAAACATTATGAAAATGGACTTTATATTGCTGGTTCTTGCCGGCTGAAGTTTTCTTTCCTCGTTGCTTAGTGGATTTCCTCCTTCGATTTGGAAATAGCTGGAAAGGAGGAAGAGAAAAAAAGAAAAGAAAAAGGGAAAGCATGTGCGGCGAATCCGAAGCTGGACCTAATATAATTAATCAAAGGTCACATTTCAAGGATAAGGCAGAAGGAAAAGAGAGAACTCAGGCAATTTCAATGACTCAACCCTAGTACATGTCATCAATCTATGTCCCAAGGTCTTCCGTGAGCGTATAGTCAAAGTCATATGATAGAAGCACGCATAAGCTAAGAAATTACTACCTTTCTTTAATAATTATTTTCTTACATAATTATCTTAGACATATTAAGGCATAGTAAGGCACGTCTCATCCTCCCGAGTGATAGAAATTATGGGTCGTGGATTGTAAACAAGGGCCATGGATTGTTAACCTAACATGAGATTAATGTCTGCGTCAAGAACACGTACAAACTGATCATTTGTACGCAAAATGAAAAATCACCATAATATTTCAATAAACAACATTAAAGCTGTGAAATCATGGGCACGCATCAAATATCATAGAGTTAATTGATTAGAGTTTTTCCATGAGCTATTGTCCAAATATCTTTGATATGATGGTCTAGTCAGCGTTAACTATCCTATTTGATGTGGCTGTTGATGTGAATGATAATAATTAAAACAACGTAATTTCTTTCTTATCCATTTGGAGACCCCGTCAAGGCATTGACCTTCTCTCCTTGAGACCTTGACCTTCTCTCCTTGAGACGACCGAGACCGAGTCAATCTACACAATTTCCAGAAACCAACACAGAACCTTCCAAGACACCCCAAAAAAAAAAAAAATAGATAAGAGATAAACCACCGTCCATGGAGCTTCAAACCGGAATCTAAACACCGAAATCATCATATCATACATAAAGAAAACTGAAACTAAGACAAAAGCTCAAAATCACCATTTCTCGCTTTGTTCCCACCACAACCAGCTCGTCAAGGTGAACAGAAAAACTAAACATTAAAAGGGCAAAAAATAGGAGAGGAAGAAATTGCCGGTCTCCTTCCTACCGTCTTCTCCCCTCCTCTTCCTCAGATGGGCCTAAGCGCAACACTGGCGCAGAAGCTACCCTCGCCGGCCGATGGCCCACCGACGATCTTGATCCAAAGCATTGGCCAGATAAATTTCTGTCTTGAACGCGAACCCAAAGTTGTCATCAAACGTTTTAAAAGAATTAAATGATTTATTGATTATTCGATTCTTTTAAATTAGATAATCAAGAGTCATCATATGCCCCTTGTCATCGGCAAATTTAATATTTTTCCCAGCTGAATCGCTTCGTGAATTATTTTTCAAAAAACAATACAATTGACTTGATTATGACTCTATGAATGGTGCCGCTTGTAATATTTTTTTGTTTACTAATTTTTTTTACTTGGAATTACTTAGCCTTTAGTTAATTTAATTAAGCCATCTTTCAAAAGTATGTCAAAGATTTTGTTCGATTTATTAATATTGAATGCGTAAACTTAAGTGTCTTTAACTCTTATCATAAGAGTTTCTTTCATTCTGGCAGGTTCAAAGAGGGTGAAGGAAATCGAATGCTTTTCTAGCCATAGGTGACCATCGGCAAGGCCCTAGCAACTCCTCTGACCCTCTTCAAGAGAAAGAAGAGTGAGGAAAAAGAAAAAAAAGATGAAAAGAACAGAATAAAAAATTTATCAAAATGACATCATTTTGAGTGGAGTCATTCATGTCAAATCGCCGGCCATACCACGTAGAACGATTCATATAGTATTATCATCTTCTCTTATATATGTCTAATGTCTATTAATCTTTGTTATTTCACTTGTTTTTCTATCTTTATCTGTCCATTTGATGTGGTTACATCCTAATGTCGTATTTTATGTGTCAGCCAGCATTATGAAATGTAAAGTCAATCCTATCACTTGCAAGGTTTTTTAACAGCTTAAACTCCATGTGGGGATCTCTAGTTCCAAGTTACTTTTTGTTTGTAAGTCGCTCTTCCATAACACATACATGAGTATAAATGTATGTTCAATTTTGACAACCGCCAAAAATAAAAAACACGTCGTTGAAACAGAATTAGCCAATGGCCAATAACCTTCATCTATCTTGGGCAAGATATATAATTAAGAATGATTTTACAATAAATTCTGAAATCAAAAACTCTCTTATATCAGTGTGACAAAATCTCAGTGCCTTCTTTTTAGAAAGTTCATTCTTTTTTAACCCAAAAGGAGTTAATCCCAGCCCAGCCCACGCAAGGTACTTTAGATATAATTCACGCTTATAGGCAAGTAGAGTGCTTAAACCATGACTTTGCGACGTGAAACATATGCTCTCTGTCACAATAAAAACGCCAATCTGGCCTGAACCTGCACATATCATGTGGGCATCTTTCGACATTGCCGACGAGATGCGGCAGATCAGTTAAAGCGATTGAGGGATCTTTGTAGAAGACAAGCTCCATGATCATCTTCTCTACCACTCCAATCATTCATGGCTAAAGCATCTCACCAGATAGACAGAAACACCACTCTTCCAATCCGCACTAAAACTCCCTCCTCCTCCAAGTCCAGTAAAAAATGCTTCACCCTTCCTTCATCTACCAATTCTCAAAGACTCTCCGCCTTCATTCTCACCACAGGTCTCACAATCTTTGCCCTCTCACGAATCCCAAATCTCCAAATCCCACCATCTTCACCTTTAACACCATCACCTCCCTGGTCTCTCAAACATCAGTGGCATAATATCCTCAACACCGCCCTAAGCTCTGATAATTCGACCCTAGAATCTGAGCTCGAAGCTATGGTCGAAAAGCTCCGTGAATCAGTCACATTTCTTCCGCTCAAGGACATGCGTTTCGCGGACCAACCTCAAGAGGGCCACACATGGTTCATGAGCTCCATGTACGATGCTCACGTCGAAGGTGAGGTCCAGTACCAGCACTTCCCCTCGGAATCGTCGAAAGGTAGGGTTCTGTGCGTTAAAGGACATGACACCCATGATGGTTCGTGGAACTACTATGCGCTCGCGTGGCCTGAAACTCTCCCGGCCAATGCCATGCTCATGAGAGGCCTAACCTTTGTATCGTATAATCACTACCATTATGACAACATCTGGCACGGCTTGTCGTCCATTTTCCCGTTCATATCGTGGCATCAGAGGAACAGCTGCAGGTCCCCAGACCGGTGGGTCTTGTACCACTGGGGCGAGCTCAGGTTCAAGATGTCACCATGGCTGAATAACTTGATGGCGGCAACGTTCGGTAAGCGACCACACATAGAAGAGTTTGACAAGATTGAGGAAAACAGTCCGGTTTGTTTTGAGGAGGCAGTTGTTATGAGACACAATGAAGGTGGTATGTCTAGACAGAGAAGAGTGGAGGCCTACGACTTATTGAGGTGCAAAGCAAGAAACTACTGTAACATGAAGTTGGGAGGCGAAATCGAAGAGGCTCATGGAAAGAAGAGAAATGGTATCGTTGGTCTGACTATGTTCATGCGAAGAGGAGCGAGATCATTCAAGAATGACTCAGCTGTGATTGAGATTTTTCAGAGAGAATGCAATAAGGCCGAAGGGTGTAGCCTGATGGTGGCTTACTCCAGTAATCTCAGTTTCTGTGAACAGGTGACTACATGCATTGTCGTTATCTTATGCCTCTTACGAGATTTTCATATTCCTACCTCATACACCTAAAAGCTGGAACTTAACTCTTCATCAATGAAACAGCTGTTTTGTATTTTTCAAAAAGCTGCTCGACCCAGACACAAATTCTTGTGTTGCTTTTCGCTTTGCTACTAACATTCAAGTCCCTGACAATAATCAATGATCTTGTTTCAGGTGAAATTGATGAGCATGACAGACATTCTAGTGTCTCCACACGGTGCACAGTTGACCAACATGTTCCTAATGGACAGAAACAGCAGCATAATGGAGTTCTACCCCAAAGGGTGGTTGAAAAATGCAGGAGTCGGCCAGTATGTTTACCGCTGGTTAGCTAGTTGGTCAGGGATGAGATACGAGGGTGCTTGGAGGGACCCAGATGGAGAACCATGTCCCTATCCGGAGGAAGATCGTCGGTGTATGTCCATCTACAAAAGCGGCAAAATTGGATACAACATGACATTATTTACAGAGTGGGCGACAAATGTCCTTCAACAGGTCATTACAACCAGGAAAGAAACACTGTCGAAGCATTCTTTTGGTGGCTGTGCTTGCAGCTAGATCTGCCTCTTTTAGATCTCACACTATATACATAGAGCTTGATGCATAAAAAATAAACAAAACAAACATGTCTATTCTTCTCTAGTGTTCTTGATGTACCTGTGGAAGTGTGCTCTAGGCCCGAAAAAAATGCCTTTGCAACAATAGGATCAAACGTTTGAGCCCATCCTACATGTTGCATCAGGGAAGATTTCATCAAAAGCACCTCTAGATTGTTCATTACCTCAACGTTTTAACATATGCACTACTCTAATCAGGTGCAGGTTCCAGCGGGTTTAGCTCTGCTTTACTCATCAGATCAGTACCATAGCCCAGAGATTATTTGACCAAAAACGAATTTCTTGAGAAATTTCTTTTACTCATGCGGTATCAACAAATGGAAATGAGAGGATACTTCAAAAAAATTAAGCCTGAGAAGGATAGATTCCATGCAAATTTTGAATAAATCACAGCTACGAACAAGTAAGTGGCAATTATTACTTGGCAGAATAACTAGGAAGCATGGTTTTTGTCGATTATTCAGAAACTTGATAATGTATAGCATCATAATAGAGCTTAGTGCCAGCCACTTCCAAACTCATCGAGGTCCAAAAGCCAACAGCACACAAATTATATTATCTGAGTACTGAAATGTATGCCTCTGCACCACAACACACATAAATTACATTATCTGAGTACCAAAATGTATGCCTCTGCACCAACAATCCATCACATGCCAAGTCAGCAACTGAGTCACTCCGCATTAAGAACTTCAATCTCAAACACTAAAACCGAGTTCGGCTGGATCCCCCAAGCAGAAAATCCATCTGCGCCATAAGCATAATCAGGCGAGCACTGCAAA
The DNA here is from genome assembly GCA_016097605.1 of Eucalyptus guilfoylei. Classification (NCBI taxonomy): domain Eukaryota; kingdom Viridiplantae; phylum Streptophyta; class Magnoliopsida; order Myrtales; family Myrtaceae; genus Eucalyptus; species Eucalyptus guilfoylei. The sequence continues at coordinate 35,218,937 of CM027868.1, read as the reverse complement.
ACCAGTCAAATATATTAGATGATTAGAGAAATTGACGTCAGGAAGAAGCATAAATAATTTGGTCCACATGAATGAACCCAAATCTAGGAACGCAATGTCCTTATCATAACTTTCCAAAAGAAGTAAAATGCATTGTGAGCTAAAGGAGGGTAAAAAAAACTGAAGAGAAAGGAACGTAGGGGATGAGATTCACCCGAAGACGAGCAACTTCCCCCACTTGCATTCCCATCACACCTTCATCCCATCCTACAACAGCAAGAGAGAAAAATGTTATCAACACAACTGTAATGCTTGTCAACCATGTCAGTAAGGGCCAAGGTAAAAGATGGACTTTGCAAATTGAATCCTTTACGAACATCGGACAAAGTACAATTATCTAATCAACATATGCAGAATAACAAATGATGGAGCTCTTCCTCTGAGGGAAAAGCTAAATCCCATCGTCATGCTTCCAAAAGTCAAAGCTCTCGAATGTAGAATTACCTTTTATCACAGAACCTTGACCAATTTTGAATGAAAATGGCTTCTGCCCAGGGTCCTTTGTGCTACATAGGAACACATAGATCTCAATAGTCTCGACAATACAAAACCAACCACAGATTGAATTACAAACTCCATCAAACTAGAAAAACAAAACACACGTACCTCCAGAACTTTTGCGAGAGATCACGATTTTTACCTGCATCCAACGGTTCCGAGACAACGAAAAATACGTGAGAAAGGAACCCTTTTTAAGACACCCTTCAGCGATTTCACTCGGGACAAGCACCAATTAAACCCGAAAACAAGAGAACAAAGGCGCCGGAAGCGACGATCGAAGTGCGATTGCGACTCCGCGTCGACTCAATTCAAGCATAGTTCATCTAATTCAACAACAAGGGAGCTATCGGGGCCGTACAATTCCGAACGCATACCATTGCTACAAGTTCAATTCTGCATACCCAGTGAAACATAGGACAGACAGACAACAAATCAAGAGGCTGAAACTTGCAAGCAGAGGAGGAATGAATTCGATTGGAGGAAGGGAGAGAGGGAGGACCGTAGCCAGTGCAGTGAACGGTGACGTTCTGGCCGCGAGAGGGCTTGGGACCTGTTCCAGTTCTCAGCACTTCCTTCTCCACTCCCATCTTCTCTCTCTCTAGAACTCTCTCTCTCTCTCGCTCGCTCTAGGTTTTCAGGGAGGCCATACGCAGCAACTCGGCAGCGATGCCCCTTCTAATGTACAAGGTTCCATTTTGATATTTTCTTCGATATTGGGCTTCTCCTCTGGGCCCCCTAATGTCTGGATGGATGGAGATTACCTAATCACTTCACGGTCCGCAAACCTATTTTCCTCAAAGTTAAAAAACATTTTGAATCAAGGAACACATTTGTACCATGGCCCCCAAAAACCAATGACAGAGTCTTTTGGATTCAAATCAACGCAGTACAGAGCGATAGACAACCTTAGTTGTAAAGCTCATAATTGTTGATTTTGCACGGTTGAATGTTATGATCGCATAGAGAATTGAGCGGTTCTAGATCTCATTTAAGTTTAATATGAAATCTATAACCTACTTGTCGGAACACGTACTTAACTTTTAAAATTTAAAATCTACATTGCATATTTTAAAACTCGAGATTTGTCATGCCATAAGTTTTAGAGGCTACCTATATTCCGTTTGTATTTTTAATTGAACGATTGTGATAGATCATTATTTATAATGACAATCATTTGCTATGATCTATTAATTACGGTTCATTTTTAGACATAAGAAAGTTATAAAATATTAATAAAATAAAAATTTCAATAATGGATATTGTCAGATTTAGAAGTTCAAATTAGTAGTTTTAGATAATGCACTCATCATTAGACATTATGAAATGCTGTATTCCCCAATTTTTGGGACTTGTAACATACATTGTATATTCTAGAACCTGGTCCTCGGACCTTAGACATTAGAAACTGATCTAGAGTTCCACCTTGTTGAATTTGAGTTGAGTGGCTGTCTCAAAGCTCGTCCGGCCCGAAGAAGCTGGCGCTCATTGGGCTTTTCCGAACATGGCAGGACTTCACCGGAAGCATAGGGCGCGAGATCGGCCGAAGCCCACGATCAAGTTTCGCCAAATCCTCTGTCCAACTGAAAAACACCGCACCGACACGGCATCTCGAAGCGAGATCTGCGGTGCCAGCACGAGAAGGCCCTTAATATAGCCACCCCCATCAACATCACCAGCTCACTCTTCCCCCGTCTGATTAACCCTTTCAACCGTTTTCATGCGAACTCTCCTTTCTCCATACATATATACACACGTCTCTCTCTCTCTGTTCCTCTCTGTTCCTCTCTGTCCCACGATTCTGTAATAAAAACGACAGCGACACGAGAAACCCACTTCCCCCATTGCCATAATTCTCGTCCCTTTTGTTCTTTTCCGACGCGCTGCGGACGATGCGCGGCGAGATAGCATCTTCTGGGTAAAGGAAGGATCTTGGTGAAGAAGAAGAAGGGAGGGGTCGGTTTCCCAGGATGGGGGCCGAGAGGATGAGGCAATTGATGCTGCTGTGGTGTAGAATCCGAAGCAACCGTGTTGCCCTCGTGGGTGGTAATCACACCGCCGCTAGGTTTTGCACTCGCTAAAAGATTCCCCCCCCCCTTTCTCTGTATCTGTGTTCAATTCCTCTTTTTCGAGCGCTCATCAATCTTGGGTGTTCCGCCAATTTGGCTAATTTGGCCAAAGTCAGCTGCTTTTTCGGTGCATTGAGTTTGGAAGCCTGCGTGATTAATCGATCGATGGACTTGGTTCATAGTTTTCGAGCCAAGAACCAGTATAAGATGACGCAGTTGAATGGAGTGAATCTTGCGCTCGATCGCGACTCCCGGCTGGTGATTCAGCTGCCCAAATCTAGGTTCCTCCGCGTCGTGTCGAGATCATTGTTTCTGGCTGCGGTTATTCTCACATTGCCTTGTTTGGGGTCGCTTATGAAATCCCCTCATTCAAGATCTCAATTCAATGCGGTTGAGTTCGGTGTTGCCGCTGATGTGAGCAACTTGCAGTCCATGAATTTCCTGTTTCATGACTTGTCTCGCGAGGGCCTTCTTAAGAAAGGCGATAAGGCTCTGGTTGTGAGCTCCGGTATCGGGCAGATCGGCGAGAATCTGCAATTCTTGGATGACAACGAGATCGATTTTGCCCTGGAATCGGATGTGGCGGAGAGCCAGAGCCTGATCCCAGACAGGACGTTTGATTTTGCACTCGTATCTGGTTCGTTCGACCTTAAATTCGTGGACAGGGTAGTGAAAATAGGTGGCATTCTTGCTGTTCAGCTCGGCAATGATCCTTCGGATGCTTTCCAAGAACCATCGAATTATAAAATCGTGTACATGAGAAGATATGAGTTTACCATCGTGGCGATGAGGAAAGTCGTCTCGGACGATCAGCGCACAATCTCCTCGACGAAGCGAAAACTCTGCAACTTGGCATTAGAAGCCAAGAAGGCCACCCTGAAGGGCTTGGAGGACGTGTTGCTTGAACCACCAAGCCGAGCTCTAGTAAGATCCGGCGAATACTTGAAGAAAATCAAGTATCTTCCCGAGTTGTTGGGCGATTCTCTACAAGGCTACAACCGCCGCAGTTTCATCACGGTGGGCTCGCGGGAGGACGACAGGGGAATGGTGGAATGGTTTCGTCACAACTACCCGACGCAAGATCAACACTTTGAGGTGCACCATCTCGACATTGGATCTGGGGGTGCACCTGCGGATGTATCGGATTGGTTGACCCAGAACGTGAGGGAAGAAGAGTACGTCGTGATGAAGGCCGACGCGGAAGTGGCTGAGGAAATGATGAGGAAGAGGACGATACATCTGGTGGATGAGATGTTCCTGGAGTGTAGCAGTCAATGGGGGTACCGGAAGACGAATAAGAGCAGAAGGGCTTACTGGGAATGCCTGGCTTTGTATGGAAGGCTGAGGGACGCAGGGGTTGCTGTTCACCAATGGTGGGCTTGAGACACACCTCGAATCACCTCCATGGCTACGTCTTGAATTTTCATGAGTAGTCCTGTGGCTAGTCTAGAAAAACAATAAGTGCAGACGCAGTTTCATGTATGAACTGTCGTCGTCGATATCATCTGTGCATGTTTGAGATGTCTTAGTTCTTGCTTCCTCAATGGAGAAAGAATTCAATATGAAATAAGCATTTGCAGACAATTGGGTGTGACGTTGCTTTATAGATCGATTCAGTTTCAAAATTTGGAGACATATCATGGGTTTTTGACCACGTTAAGATTTTCGGGGGGATTGTTGGTAAGGGTGATTTTGACCTGTGAATCATCCCATACTCTGCGTTGCTATTGTGCCGATAGGCACATGTAACATCGACATAGGGGTCTCGAGTATTCAATTCGACTCGTATACTGAATCAGTCGACGGGCTAATTTTGAGAAGATACTAGTTTATTGTTTTTTCATTCCGCATGCAACTGTGCAACCACCATGTAAAATGTTGGACATGTTATTGGTCCCTAACATGGTATGGATGTTATTTGCGCCGCCTTTTCACCTCATTGTCATCCATAACCTCCCACTTGTCCAATAAAATTCAATGATCCGTTAATAGTAATATGAGACTCAGGCATGGTTTCTTCCACACTTCCCTCTAAGAATATACCACTCAACTTTAAGCTCAAATGGTCTCTCCCCTCTCAATATTCTTCCTTTTCAGTGCAACCTTAAGCATTGGATAACTAATCCGTGCACAAATTCGAACACCTCGACCTGGTTATTATGGTACAAATCAATCTCCTAGGAAGTTGTAGACTAAGCTTGTAATTCCTACTTCTAAATTCAACAATTGTTCTTGAAAGATTGATATTATGAATGGTCAAATTTTTTTGCCTCTCTAGTGCTATGCAAAAAAGTATCATTTTAATATTAGTAATTCTAACTTTGACAAATGAAACAACTACCATGTATGGTACTTTGGAAATATTAAATTATACCAATACCATTATTTATTCATGTGTGATCTACCGTATTCTTAACTCAGATATAAGAGATGATTATTTTCGATGGATTTTTTGAGCAATGGAGAAAGTTACAAAGACTTCTTCTCAACTCTAGACACGGGTTGCTCGTATATACTCACATTAACACAATATAATGTTGCCTCTAAACTTAATACTTAGGATTGTAAATTATCAAAACTGCCCTCTCCTTGTTGGAGGAAATTGATTGGTGCTTCTCCCTAAAAATAGCCACCACCTAGGCAAAAATTACGCACCAAAGTATATAATCTATAACCTCCAATCTATGTCTATATTTTACAGTTATATACATAAACGACAGGTTTTGGTCATTAGGCAATTAATGCTTAATTGGTTTTGCATTAGATAGGTCAATTGGCCGCATATTGTTGCTAGTAGAAATATAATTTAACATCTATAATTATCTACTGTCAAATATATATATATGTGTGTGTGTGTGTGTGTGTGTGTGTGTGTGTGTGTGTGTGTGTGTGTATCATATATGTATATATATGAATAAAAGAGATTTCCCTAAGACTTTTTTGATTGTACATAAGATGATGATGATGATGATCGTCACAATAATTAAAATGTGAGTTTTTGAGCATTAATGCTGTCCATTACATTAGACGATAGTAGTAATAATAATGATAATAATAATAATAATAATAATAACAATAACAGCCCATACTTCTAAAGGTGAGTTTTGGACAATATTTTAGTCAATTAGTTATTCAGATCATTGCCAACAGAGAGTTTCATTATACCTCTCATCAATTCAATATTTCCAGAAGTGAGTTTTGTACAATAATTAAATTCGTTATAAGAACTACAATTCATGCCATTCGGAGCTTAAAATTGTTGTTAATATAAATTGACTTGATAGAATTCTCACCTCAATATCGAGAATATATTAATCATATAAATTGACTTGATAGAATTCTCACCTCAATATCGAGAATATATTAATCATCAAGTTGTTCAAAATTAGATAAAGGAAATTATCATTTTGAAAATGTATGAATTATTATTTATCTACATATTCACTCATTTAGTGGCTTCAAAACTGTAATATTTACCCCTGCCGGTGCGAAAACTAGTTTTGTCAATTGATGTGATCACCATATTAAGTTCCAGTGGAAAAGAGGAATCACCATTTCTTAATGATTTCACTGTTTAATTTTCAAGTAATTATATCCACTACACGAGAATTTCCAATCTTATATGAGAGAGAGAGAGAGAGAGAGAGAGAGAGAGAGAGAGAGGCTAAAGCTTTTCCCAATTCATCTGATGAACTTTTTATACATCTAAAGATAGATAAATACCTTACTCTGGGGATGAACAGCACACGAAGGGAAAATGCTGAAACAACTAAGGATATAAGAAAACTTTCCTCTTGTAATTTCTCCAATATGCATTTGACATAATCATACAGCAGAAGCCAAAATCTTTTCAATAATACAACTGAACAAACAACCTGACCTAGAGACATCCCCACAAAGGAAGTCACCTTAGAAGTTAGAGACCGACTGCATATGTACAGGAAAGGATGTGGCTACTGTAGAATTTTTGGATGAGAGAAACTATACACATCCCTCCATTGCTCTAACTAATATTCAATACCCTCTTCAGCTTCAGTCAAGCTCTCATCATTTTCATTTAACAAGTAGTCACAGAGCTCCAAAAGCTGATCTGCAAGTGGAGGAATCTGAGGATTGCGCCTATCATTATATCTGTGGGCATTGAATGTGATCTGCCACACGTCATGCCTAAAATCCTCGCGGTTCTTATACTCCATCCTCCTCACCTTCTCCCTAATAGTGGACAGATCCATTGGCTTATCAATGATGTCCAGATAGTCTGGAGCCTCTTTCTTAGTGACGGGTTTCAAAAAAAGATAAGAAACCTCCTGCCTGCCCCTTAGTGTCTCCACTATGCGCTCCAAGATATTCGCCAATCCAACCTGGAATAAGTTCCATAATTAAATAAGCACGCAGAAAACCGAGTCACGTAATGCATGGAATATACTCCATTTGAAAATCAGTATATCCAACTGGAAAGGGATCATTAGACCAGAAAAATGAAACAAAGATTTCATGTTCACTGGAACACAGCAATAAATAGCAATTATCAAATCATCCAGTAAATTGCCACCACATGAATTCCTTCCCAAACCTAATCCAAGTCATTTATGAATGGCATCAACTGGTCAATGCAGTTGCTAGAGATTGCTCATACTCATTACAGACTACTAAATCTACAGCCCCAATATGAAATTGTTATAGCTAACTGTCATGCAATCCTCTAGAATGTCCATTAAAGTGAAATATAGTAACCGGCAACAGTACTTAAGCAATGGACTCAATAGAAATGAAAATCGGGTATAAAACAGCAGATGAGTACCTCGCCACCTCTACGACGCTTTGTAGGTAGGGCATAGTCTGCACTCAATTTTCCAGGCTCAATAAGAGGCTTCCTCTTTGCTGTCCGGTCCCTTTCCAGCATCCTTTTATCGTTTCTTCTAGCCCTATAGTCTTCTAGGTACTCATCTCTAGGTTCAGCCTTTTTCATCTTCTTCTGTTTCTTCTTTGCTTTCTGCCGCTCTTCCTCTTCCCTCTCCCGTCTTAATGACACTTCGTATTTTTGTATCTCAGCTAACCTTTCTCTCTCTTCTAACATTCTCATTTCTTCCATATAATGCCTCTTCGTCCTTTCTTCTCGCAGTCTCTCCATATTTCTCCTCTTCTCTTCTTCTTCCCACCATCTTTTTTCTTCCCGAGATTTCTTCTTTGATGACGACTCTGTCAAATAAGTGTTCTCTTGCGTTCTGTATCTCTCAAAATCTGACAGTTCTATGATTTTCTTTGTCTTTCTGTGCTCAAAATCAGTACTTCCTTCCTGACTGGCCTGGTCCAGGTCAATAACTTCTTTTGGCCTCTTGATAATTAACTTTTTGTGAGATTGTTCCTTTTCAATATCTGCCGGTGGCCGTATGACAATAGATGGCCTATGAGGCTCAGTTTGTGCTTTTTCTGTATCCACTGGTGGCCGAAATACAATAGAGGTCTTCTGTGCTTCTGGATGGACTCTATCAGCATCAGTTGCACGGCGTATCACAATAGAAGGTTTATGGGATTCAAGTTGTACATCTGCTGGTTTTGTTTTGCTAGAGATAACTATCTTATTCACCTTCACAGCAGACTTGTTCCCACCATCGACAATGGACATTGCCACTTGTTCTGAACCTTGGGTAGAGCCCAGAGTGATGTCATCAGGAGGCTTGTCAATTGATCCACATTTGAGCTTCAAAGAGTGAACTTTTGTTTTGGAGCCAGATTTCTGACCTTCAGTGTTTTCTGCAGGAGAAATTTTTGTTGCACTCTTAGGCATCATCTTCTTTGTCACAGATTTCTGTTGGGGAAGACTAGCAGGATCAACTAAATTTGACTTCCCCATTGCCTTATCGGGATCGATGGCTTCTGCCTGTGAATCGAGATCCTCTCCATACCTGGGGCAATTTTTGTTGGTTCTCATGTGTCCAAGCTGGACAAAAGAGAAAGACAAACATTACGACATTATCACACAGCATAAATTTTCCGCAATGGTTGAAGTCACAGACCTGTCCACAGGCCCCGCAGACGAAACTCTCTCTGGCTGATTTCTTCTCCTTGAAGATCTAACTCAAATTGGAGACCCAAATTAGATAGGAAGCACAACAGGAGAAGACACACCAAAAAGCAGTGTCTTACAATAGATATAACATGTGTTAAAGAAAGAAGAATGAAGGTTCGCCCTCACACATGCAGAAACACACAACATGATGTGTGGTACATGGCTGCTGAAGGATGAACTCTATAGATTGATTTTTCAAGGACATACCAGGTAGGAATTTCAAATGTTGCAGAGGCAAGAAATAGCAAATGTACTAAAGCTAGATGTGTTGCAATGGTGCTGGGGTGTTAGAGGCTGATTCTTTATCCTATCTTTGTGTTCATATATAATACTAGGAGTTCATCATATATGATAATTTAGTTATGCATGTTTATAAATTATTTCAAATGGGAGAGTAATATGCTATCTCTAATAAATGAAATGAAGCAAAAGTTAAACATTAATGATCCAAACACAGAGACAAAGGACATCTGTTCACATTTGCTTCCTTAATACTCCATGAATCAAGTATATCGGTGCATAATTTTGTATAGGGTGGGTTCTACCTGAAGCCTTTTCGTATACAGGGGTGCTACCCCCTTAATAACTTCTTAACAAAACATTATTTATCATTCAAAAAAACTATGCCCTAGATTAGATAAAAAGTACATCCATTATCTTGGGCAATCTAAAAGCAGGGAAAAATATAAAATCCCTCAGTCTTGCTTCCACTGCACCTTAACTTGCTGTTGGCAGATTTTTCTATCTGATCTAATAATTACAAATGAAGACTGCTATGAGTCCAAAAATGTTACATTATTAGGACACACATACTTCAAACTTGCAAATTTTCCTATTAGACGAGAGTAGTTTTCTTCTATTGTGAACTTTCAATTTCCAAAGTGTATTACAAGTGTTCTACTTTTTAATTATTTCACTGCCCAAGGGAATTTCTAAATGAGAACTTTCCCCCAAAAGCTATCATATTCACTGGATAGTGTCTTAACCAAGTGCAACAGCAACCCAAGCAACAATCTGTGAAGAACAAGATGGCTACAGGCACTCTTGCAAAAACAGATAAGACGTCTTTTCCTGTCATAAGTGCAATCAAAGATTCAATGGATTACAGTCATGGAAGAGATAGAACAAATAAGTCGACTTGCCTTCATTCCATCACCCAATATTTTAATCTTCTTAGCTTTCACATTCATTGGGAAGTTCTTTTTGGCTAGCAGAGTCTCCACCTGCCAAAAGATTTAATTATCAATCCAACCAATACTAGGGGAACGGTTAACTCAAACTATAGGTAGAAAGTGAAAATTGACAAGGTGTTAAAGAAAATGATCCATTAAAAGCTGGGCTACAAATAAGGTCAAACTTTAAGACTTGTGCTTACATCTTCCTGATCACCATTCATACTCTGCTTTGAACCATCACCAGCAACTGAGCTTGATACTTGCTTCACTACTTTCTTTGGTTTTTTGATGCGCTCCCCTTTCTCAGAAACAAAAACAGGTTGTAAGCCTGGACCAGGGCCAAGTTCCTTCCGTACAGCTCCAATCTTTTCTTTCTTAAACAATTCTGTCTCATCATCTGCACACCATTATTCAATCAGAAAGGTTTATCAGTACCCGACATATTCTCTAGAGAAACTACGTCAATCATGAGCTAATTATCAAAATTAAGAAATTTTGTTCTCAATGAATGCTACAAACAAGAACTCATGAGGGACCAGAAATGCTGCATAGGCATCAAAGAAATCGAAGTTGGTGCAGGGAAAAATGATTGTTTTAAAGCTTATTCATTTTAAACTAGTAACCAGCTAAGTGCACCGTCTTGTAAGCATCACATGCTAAATCTTATTTTCTATATAATGTGCAATTTGTAAGTGCTAACAAACAAACATGATACCATCCATGAGCATCCTGCATAATTCAGCGGCTTCAGCGGCTTCATCTTGCACCTTTTCCTCAGCCTCAACCTGATATGAATGCCTCCTCATTTTTAGTCCCTTGACGACATCAGACCTATCATGCTTGCGTTCATTAATTGCCTCATCCCCTTCAAATTCTTCCGCATCAAGCAAATTTTCTAGGTCCCCTGCAAAGGAATCTAGGTCGCTGTTGGATTCCGAATCGCTAGCACCTTCATCACCATCGATAGCTGTAAGAGAATGGAGTTGTCGATCCCAAATTTCCTGACATTTTTCTCGGGTTTGCTGCTGCAACTGAATAAAAGACATTCTCTGACCACGTGCATATTTACTAATCGTCGTAGGGTCAACCTTAATTCCAGAAGCAGCTTGTTCACTAGAAAGTTCACGGATCATCGCTATCCGATGCCACCTAGTCCGCTTAGCTATAATTTCATCAGGCACATTGAATTTTAGAAGAACCTGTAATTCAGAAAGTAGTAAAACCTTAGAAGTGCCAAGAAATATTCAACCAGGACAAAGGGAAACGTAGTACAATTTGACTGGCAGAAGCACACCCAAACTTGAATCAGTTACTATTTAAAGATTTCTCAAGAGGTGTCTTTTCTTCAATGGAATTTGCTGGACATTTTAGTGAATGGTGCAATATACTCGATTTGCCTCCAGTACGCAGCAAATAAAGATAATCACGACAAACTAAAATAAGGAAGGATTCAGGTAAATCCATAATGAAAGCATGAGAAAGTATTCAATGCAAAGGGGTTCAAATGTTTCATCCCAATTTGTTGCCAAGCATACAAACCTCTCGTGCAGCTTCCATGCTTAGTCTACGTAAGTCAGCATCTGTGCCAGTAACTGTGGAACCTCCACGAGCAGCAGCTGCTTTTTTCTTTGTCATTGCACTCGACATTGGTGCCTTTGGAGCAGCACGAACATAACTAAAACCAAGACCCCGACCAGATGGGTCGCCAACACCAGAAATTTCCAATCGCTCAAGATTTTCTCGAACCTGAATAAGGTAACCAACAGATGATGGGTAAAGTTAAAAATAAAAAAATTTAAAAAAAAAAGGCAGAAAAGGGAGTAAACCAAATCCCAAAAGTACAATGAAAAAGCTGATATCCACACATTAACTGAGATAAGTGCAACCGGGTCCCAGGCTGCAGAAAAGGAAGTACAAAAGCCTTTTGTATATACATCTATTTTGCATAAAGTAACCTGGTTTGTACAGGCGACAAAGTTGCTGCTCAAGTTCCACGGAGTAATTTGCAGTTCCCTCTCAATGTGTGATGCAGCAGCGAGGGCAATTGCCTCATTGGGAAGCTGACTCATTGCAGATGCAATTCCAGTTGGATGCATAAGTCTTGTTATTCCTAAATGTTTGAGCCTGTAAAGACCAGCTCGCATACTTTCATATGCACAGACCTGACACCAAAATGGAGGAGAAAATCAACACATGTGGAGCAATTAATTTCATATGGAACACTTTTGAGGGGCAGTTAATACAGTGTTATAGTACTATACAATCATACTTATGGGCAACAAATATTCATGCACTTGTCTGACTTCCAAGTACAGATGAAAGACGAAGTGATTGAGCAGTGCAGGTCACATCAATGGCCCAAAAAAAATATATATATATATACACAGGTCACATCAGTAATATTCACACAAAACAGTTTGCACATCATGAAAAGCAAGAAGGTGCTAAAAACACGCGGTCTTATGAACCATTAGATAGAACTAAGCCAAGTGCTAACAAGCTTCAACGAAAAAAATAGTCGGCTCACCAATTCAACTTTCTCAACATCAAATAGCAGTTAATAAGGCTTCCATTTTGATCATAGGTGGTGCGGATGCCAACAAATGTTTAAAAGTAGATGGCATCACTAAAGATGGGATGCCTGTATATGTGACTTGGATATCAGTTTGGATGAGATTCCTTTATTCACATTTAGACCAGTTGAAATAAACAAAGAACCGTTCAGTTACTGAGCAAACTTTTTTAGGTACTATATTCATAAATTCAGTTTAGTCATGCCACAGAACAGAAGCTTGGATGGTGGACCTTTAATTATAATCTATATATTACCTACCGTCCATCGGCATAAAAAAATTCCCCCACTAACAAATTATTCACAAATCTAACCCAACCATCAGGCTAAAAGTTCTGTTCATAGATGAATTTATCCTACAGTTGAACTCACTATATCTATCTCAACATGCTGCTTCACCATCTCTTTCTACTCAATCTTATGCATGAACTTCAAAGATGCAAACTCAAACACATTATGCGCTTCGAGGGAAACACAGACAATCTAGAAAACGGCTCTTACTTTCTCTGGCGGCACTAATTTTCTCAATGCTTCTTCTGATGGAATGTGGAAATTGGGCCTCATTTTCCATATCCATTCCCCATTGGAACCCCTCTGTCATGTTCATGCACAAAAAAAGAACTACAGTCAGGGAAGAAACTGCAACTTCAGAGTACAACAGCAGCAGGAAAAAGAGCCAAAAACAAGCATGTGTATAAGTATGTAATGGACAAACCATACATTAACCAACAAAGTCAGACTATTCCAAATCTTGGTATTGATGCAAAACTACCTTCAACTCAGCGCATGGATGCTTTTTCAATCTATTGCGGAAAAAGCCTTCGGACAGGTTTGGGAACTGTGAGGACAACTCATCTGCACGGACATAAGGAGCTACACTGCGTTTTTTAAGGGCACGAAACTGTCGAAACATGTAAACCAGTACTCTCTTCAAGTGAAAAGATTGAAGGTCTTTTGTTCCTGGAGACATAACCTCCATGAGAGGCTCCTGCAAGTGTGGGAACAAAATCAGATGACTAACATCAGACTCCCCCATCTTCCAAGAACCCTATTGTAAATTAAGCAACCTACTGTGCGACAAATTCAAGAAGATGGAAGATTGTTTCAGAAGCAACAATATCAACAGTCTATCTGTAACCACATTAAATCGAGATTCTACCTTCAAAAGCTCTCCTATTCCTTCCTTTCCATGCTAAAGATGACCGAACAAAAAAAGAATTAGCAAGGCCCATATTAATGCGATTTGTCTGGCTGTGTTTCACAATACAGGAAGTTAAATGCCTCTGAAATTTCTAAGAACATTTATCCCAGTTTTCTTTTCTTACTCACACAGGAGATCTATTTGCCACTTAAATTCCTCTTGTCATCTGGATTTTCAAAACAATTGCACTCCCAGTTAGTTTCATCTAAATTAAAAGAAAGTTTCATTTAATATATGCCTCCTTAAGATAGCTATCCAGAAACGTAACTCGATTATCTTGGATAGTGCGCTAAATAGCAATCTTAGGTATTTGTAAATCTTAAAAGTTCTCCCAGCTTTTCACCCATAATCACCAACTGACCAGCCGACAAAATTCCCCTGCCACTTGCCTTTTCTCCAAATATTAATTATTTTGAAATATGGCCCTTTTAACATCTCATCATCTATAAGTTTTGCACTGAACCATTTCCATTCTTCTATCTTATCCTTTTCAACATTATGATCAAGTCAAAGAATTTTTTTTTATTTATCCAAAGAAAACAAGCACATAAGACTCAGAAAATAGTCAGTGTTAAATTTAAAGAGTAGTCAGGATAAATTAAACTGGCAAAGGAGACTATAGTGACATTCCTTCGACATCCAGCATGTTTAGAACACGACCGAACTTTTGCCACGCTATCAAAATGCAAAAACAAAATTTTGAAGGCTTGCAGTTGCAGATAACTCTCTGGCCCTACTTTTGGGTGTCTGAGACATGATTATAACAGGTTCCAATGTGAAACACATATATAATCTGTTTTGTGCAGAGACCTTCGTACTTTGCCATAGCTAATTCACTTAATTACAGCATACAGAACCAGTACCAAAGTTACAGTAGGACAGCCAATAAACCTCAGAAGCACATCAGTGCTTTACATTCATCTCAAGCAAAAGTGAATATGCTATAAAACTGATACATGGTTTATATATGACAAAGAAAACAGAATTTATTTCCCACACAAATTAGAGTTGAAAACCAGAGACCACCAGCAAGGATATAGAATACACACCATAAACAATTATATCCACCTCATTTTAAGTCAAAGAATGATTAGAAAGAAAGACCATCACAACTATAATTATCAAAAGAAGCACCTAAGAAAGAGTATCATTAACTTTTAGGACAGACCTGTTGTCCGACAACATTAATCCTGTCGACCCGTCTAATAGAAAGCTTCCCTTTTGCAGAGCGAATCAAAAGATAGTCGGTTGAGGACACCTTGTGAGGAAATACAGGTGCTCTATACATGTTTGTTTCAAGAGATGATTGCGCGCAACCAGGTTTTATGTCTCCAAGGAAAGGGGATTTATCAGCAGAATCTAGTACCATCACAGTCCCCAGACTCTTGTTTTCACTACGTAAAAAGATGCCATTTTGATCACTTGGGGCTGTTTTCTGATAGTATGTGCAAAGTCTTGCGCCCATCCCTGGATTGCTCAGCAATAAGGGCCTTTCCTCGCAATACCTACATTTTTGCTCAGAGAAGCACCGCTTTAGAACTTCAATTTGGAATATGAAACCGGGGGTGGGGGGTGTTTGTTTGTGTGTGTGCATGTGTGCGAGTGTGAAAGAGAGAGAGAGAGAGAGAGAGCATGGATATGGATATAACTGAAGGAGAATGGTCTCAAGGGAACTATTTTATATGACAAAGACTTGCTCAAATTGCATCCACAGAAAAGCATAGCATCAATCATTAAACAGTGGGTCGAATAAAAGAAAATGGGGTAATAGACAAATACATATTCCCGCTTATACAGTAGCTTTCAGTCACTTACTCCATTAGAAACACGTGACCGTCTTTCAAAGAGAGCTCAGATTTCTTCTTGAATGCACCAGGAGGACGCAGAGACTTATTCTCACCAGGAATCTTCTGTGCCCTGGGCAGTAAATGCACATTTGTACGAACAATATGTATCAACGAGTTTGGTTGGACATTTTGATCAGCAAGAGATTTATGGTCTTCAAGTTCGTTTCCACGGTAAAAGATCTTCACTGGTTCAGTTAGCTTGAAATCTGTAAGAGAAAAAATGAGCTCAATTTCTACAAACAGAGAGACATTTGCAAGATGAAAATTCGGTTAAATTCTCAACCCTGAATAGAAATAATGTCAGAGAGATTAAAACCTAGTTTCTTTGAAGCCTTTGTCTTAATTGACGAAATAGTCTCCTCAGCATCAACATGAAGTTTACTTCCTTTGCCCCCCAAGCTCTTTACAATAATCTTCATTGGTCCTTGAGTAGATAGCTTCCCTTGCTCCTTAACTGCCACCTCATTGTCGTGCGGATACCAAAGAGCTTTAGGTCGATGAAAATTGGCTAGATCTTTACTGCAAACAAGATCAAAAGGACATATAAGATGTGAATCTCAAAGTTAACAGGTAACGTTAACACGACAAACAAGACACTGACCATATGCTATCACACTAATACGGACAGATGAATCTTAGAACGTGCATCAAACAAACTGACAGCCTCATTTAGGAGATAATTTGGAGCAGAAGTCTTCAAGAAGGGTAATTATAGTGAGTTATCATTATTATTAATTCTTTTCTTGGGCAGATATAGCCAGTAATTTGAACATCCAACACTCTGAGCACTTTCACATGCTACTACTGGATTATTTAGGAACTTGCACTAATGAAGGCTAATAACAGCCAGTGCATTTGAACATCCAACGCTCCGAGCACTTTTGCATACTACTCCTGGATTATTTAGGTACTCGCATTAATGAAGGCTAATAACTGAAACTGCCCATAAAATCTACTTTTAAAAAAGTTCAACAACATGAATGACCAAATGTGAACACATCATATCATTAGACCATCAACATCACTTATCAGGCTATAAATTTGATAATCAATTTATGGAGCGTAACAATAGACAATTGTAGAAGCTTATAGGTTCCAAAAAAGGAAAATATCAAGTATAATGGCAATAATGAAACAGGGATCTGTCCACACAAGACCTTCCATTTGAATGGGGCTGGGCATAATAACGTTAGACAACAGGTCATATTAGAGAAAAGTATAGATACTGAATTAACCTACAGATATCAGTGCCATCAACAAAAGACCTAGATTTTGGTTCAAGAAAAAGCTTCAGCAAGGCAAGATCAGGACAAATAGTCAGATAACCTATTCAAGAACTTCCTACTAAAAAAAAAAAGAAAATGATAGGACAAAAGGACTGATGTTCATTTAAATTATGGGTGATCGGTTCCCCAGTCCATTTCCCTATTCCGGTCCAGTCTAACCCCACCCAGGAACTAGGAATAGACCAAGAGGACTGCTTCCCCATTTCTGGAACTGGACCAAATGGTCCGATGCGCAGGCGGTCCAATAGAACTAGTGGATTCACATATCTTGGCTTAAAGTTTTGGATTAATTGAATTGCCAATGCATGTTGCAATTTAAAACTGGGATTACGTCCAAGATTTGTGAAGACGACTGAGAGATGACGGGGCCGTGATTGTAGGGGCACGCTCAAAAGAAGGAGGAGGATTTGGTGGATTCTTTTCCCTAAAAGACAGACTTACAATTTAAGGAAGGTGTGAGTAAGCGAGCAAGGTAAAATTGTTGAATCGTTGCAGGAAAAGAAATAAGCAAGAAACAAAAAGTGCAAGTTGGATGAATCAATGCAGCGATATGAAAGAAACAAAGATTTGCTTCATCATCTGGAATGTGCTAAAGCGTGAGAGGAGATTAGGGTTTAGGTTTTCAATTTACTTCATTAAGAAATAAAGAAAAATAGAAAAAATATAAATCGGTCCAGTCTGGGCAATCCAGTTGGTCCGGTTCCCACCCTGGAACAGGAAATGAGAACTAGACCGTGCCCCTTATAACCGCCCAAAACCGGCCAGTTCAGTCTAGTATGAGCGGTTCATATGCTCACCCCAATTTGAATCTCTAAAAACGGCTTGATAAAATCCCAAATATAGATAAGTATCCTGATGCTGAATGCAGAACAATCATATGATGTTGCATAAAGAAGAAGTACACCAGACCCAAGGAATCCTTATGAAACCATAGCAACTCATTCTTACTTGCTCAACTTTAGTTTCATCGTCTCCAACTTAAGGGCAGGTGCCGAATGATATACTTCACCACCATAAGCAATGCGCTTTTCAGAGCTAGTATTAAGCTGCTGAGACGTTTTCCTGTTTGAATAGAAGATGTCATTGGCAATGTCAAACTGCCAACTAGAGAGTCTACCATGACTGATCAGCTCATGAGAATCATGACTAATGGGGTCTGGAGATCGAGTCATCACCATAGCCCCTGCATGAAGCCAAAAATTGTTACCATCCTTGTCATCTAAAACCTCAAAAAGCATACGTCCATCTTGGAGATCAAAAATAAGCTTTGGTTTTGCAATTGAAACAGTAGGCTCCCAGCTTATCTCATCAACCCAGGACCCATCCAGAATGTGTCTATTCTGCAACGAGATTTTGCTAAATTGTGTTAAAGCATCACGCTGAAGCTGCTCTTCTGTGCTTTTATCCTCCAAACCATCTCCATGGCAAAATTTATCTTCCATATGAGACTCTAATCTCAGAAGTTGGGGATGGAATTCCTGTTTGGAAACTCCAAGATTGGAACACCTCAATGTGCTGTTTGATCCAACAGAAACCAAAGAAGCAGGACACCTGAATCTATCCGTCTTCTCAATTTGGGCCATCTGATGCCCTAATTGAAGATCTTCTGATCCAATCTGTGGCTCAGAAATTCCACCAAACGAGTCTCCTAAATCAACTATGCGTAGCTCGTGGTTTTCAGCAGAATTCTCAGGGCTTGGAGGACAACCATCCCAAATGATGCTATTTTCCCAGTCTTGCTGACCAAGAGGATAGAAATTAGGACTTTGAGGCAACTGCCAAACTGAGGAGAGATCTATTGTTAAATCCTCTTTCATTGGTCCTCCACTAAGAAAAATGTCCTCGTCAGCTCTCAGAGAAAATCTACCTTCGCCATGCCCAGCACCATAGTTTTCATACTGTGTATCACCGCTGGTATTCCCCAATATGTCATCTTGAACTTCTTGTACCAGTTTAAGGGATGAAAAACCCTGACTCAAACCTCTTAAGAAAGCCTCTTCATCTTCTTCCACAGCATGAGAAGCATCTGTAGACTTAAACGTCTCTGAAAGGAGGTGAAAGAAATTCAGAACAAAATGCGAAACCAAAATCACTCCCAACACTAATTTAAGAACAAGAATGAAAGACAACACAGAAAGTTAATGAGGGAAAGGAAGAAAAACTTCTAACAAAGAAAGGAATAAATCTCCCAGCCTAATTGAAGAGAAAGCATGAAAAACAGTCAAACAGTTCCTTAAGGACCATGTATAAAACCATAATGAGAGTATTTTACTGTTCTTTAATAATGAAGCTGCAGTGTTTTCTCGAAACTCTCCCATACTTCCTTCCCACCCCCCCCCCCCCCGCCCCCAAAAAAACAAAAAAAAACAAAAAAACCATAAACCTCTCTTTTCTCCCTTCCAGCAGAAGGAGGAATAAGTATTCATACTTTATCTTCTTTACTTACAAAATGTAGATGCTGCAGGCCTTAAGCTCCTCTCCACACTTCCTCACATACCACCAGCAGAGGTGATTGAGATATGTGTCTCCTCCAAGAACAAATACAGTAATAGGATATGATCTATCATAGTCTACAGCACTCCAAAAGTCTAAAAAGCATCACCAACAATGGTTTTAAGTTGCTTTGCAGTTCCCAATGAGATTGGCATTTATAAAAACAAACAGAATAATGATGGAATGGCCATGGATCCAAGCTACTATGCTATCCTCTGTATTTAAATAGCTTTGAGCTGCTTATATCTTGTTTTTTATGATACCTTTTCTCTATGTAATTCCTATGCATTGGTTTTACAGTTTTCTCCTATAATTTATCACACAGTGCACATTTAGCCAGAACGAAATCAACAACATGAAGAAATTAAGATACATGCATCAGAGAACAGAGATGAATCATAAAGAAAGGTCACAGATGCTTTTCTTGGGATTCTTTCTACATTTTCTTCCCGTTTTTCTTCTGTGGATTTGAGCAATAAAAGAATTAGAACTTCTCTTCTGCTACAGCCATTGGATATCATTATTCTTGGTTTTATTATTTATTACTGCCTTTTCTTTTGTTGGTTTCAATAGTCCAGTATACAACTATCAGTTTCGTATTTTTGCTGCTTTGTGCCAAAAAGAGAAGCATAACTAATAATTGGATATAGGGAAAACTTTTTTTTTTCCTTTAAATTTGCAAGTACATAAAGGGAATATTGCAGGAAAAGATTACTTAATTAGCACAATACCTTTGTGGACTGAGGTCTTGTGATCCCTTCTGTAGCTTTTCTTTGAAAACTCATGAATGCCAAATATTTGGGAAAACCGTAAAATGACCATCCCATTTTGAATACACAGTACTGGTAACAAAGATGAAGCTTTATCCTCCGATGGTTCCTCATCAGCTTCAGCTATATCCTGATGCGAGCATAAATAGTTCAGTTGAATATTACTTAGCTAATAACAACTATGCCGGGAAACACAGCAAAGCCCTTATAAGAGATGTCAATAAAGCAAGTTGATTGCAAAGATTTTATAAAGCTTAATTCACAACTTCAACAAAGCAACACTTAGTAGAAGACTTATGGTGGGCTTATTATATAGGCTTTGCTCCAAAGAACCAATTTTTGGCTCAATAAAAAGCAAGAGACAAGAATATGTGAAAGGAACGTGATTATACACAAGATACGAAGTTTCACCAATCCCCACAATGAAAGATATCTGAAGAGCAGTAGTCTCTAACATGGAAGGGAGAACTTCAACTCTATCATAAGCAAATTAAACACCCAATCTAACCTGAAATTCTTCAAAAGAAGCAACTGGACTTTCATTACGTGGAGAGGCATGGCATTGCTCATGCTCGGCAGATATACTGCCTTCGGAGAAAACTGCAGGACTTGCAGCCTGCACTTCTGAAGGAAGAATGTCCTTATTACCAATCTTATTAGCTAGGAAAGGTTAAGAACTGAGACATAGACCATCCAAAAGGTTAAGACACATATCATCCAACATCTTGCCGTAACAGCTTGGACAATAGAGATTGATTCTCCATTTTATGTACTATCAACAATTCCCATTTACTCAGTGAGCTTCTAAATCATGAATGATGTGGTCTAAGACCAAAAAATTAACACTTCAGACATGATGTCAAGGCACCAGAATGTATAAATAAAACCAATAACAATAACAGTTCAGATATAATGTCGAGGCACCAAGTACATCGAAGTACCCTCCTGTAAGTAGCATCATCAAAAAGGTAATGTCTTGGATGTTATAGGTTTAGGGACTTTGTCATTTCTAGGTTTTCCTTCTGAATGGCACCCCATAACGATTTCACAGAAACAAATTATGCTAATGTTGCATTTGAAATAACAGTATGGTGTAAACGATGAACTCTTTGCTTTATTGTCATCTTTCTGCAAGGAACCAGACATTCTAAAGGAATCTGAATAATCAAGCTGATAAAAAAAATAACATGCTAATTTTCTTAAAACCTAGGTGACTACTCTATGTCATTTGAATTAGCATTCCTTCCTTTTCTTTTAATGATCACAATTCAGAAGTAGTGGTAAGCATTAAAAACATCAATAGGTTCCAAAACTCATAACAAACACCTTCAGTTGTGCAATTTATACCATACTTGAAGAACTATGAAGAGAAAGATGTCTAATCAAGTAGGAAAGGATGGCATAGACCAATGCACGTGGAGTATACCTTAATGATTGCACCCAAATGAATCACAGTGAGAACAAGCATCTTTATATAAGGAACTCAGAATGTAATGTGGCTGATAGCAAACCTGATAAAGTAGCTTGTGTAGCATCCTTATCTACGACCTCCTGCTCTTTCTCATCTTCCTCATCCTCATCATAATTTTCATCATCATATACTGAAGCTCTATCATGCAAAGTAGCAAAAGGAACTTTGGCAGATATATAATCCTTCTCTGGAAGCAAATTGTCTTCCTCACTAGCAGCTTGGATCTCTGGACCTTCGTACTGCTCCTCAATATCTTCATAGTCAACAGCATCTTCAGCCTTCTCATCGTAATCTGGTGGCAGAAGAACCCACTAGAAATCAGAAGAAATGGCTCAAACTACACCAACATACAGGCAGATGAAGCTATAGGATCTACAGAAAGATATGCATAGCAGACCCAAAAAGTTAACATAAATGGTGTAAACAAGCAATATGGGACGCTATAACCATCATGGCAGAATTATTTATACAAAAATGTAGTTTCAATTTACCAAACATTGTAAATTAAAAGGAGAAAAAGCACCCCCACCGTTAACATACTCGACTAGGAAAAAAAGGGTCCTCCGAGAATAGGTTATTCAATTTAATGGGATGGGGATTCAACTGCCACAACTATATATTCCCTGATGAATCTTCATCCAGTCAATTAGGAGATAAAGAACAATCATAAAGCATATTGTAGAAAAAAAATCAGTCAAACAAATTTCCAGATTGAGGACATCATAAAAGCATCCCAAGCTGTAAGATCAACAGTGAGTTAGAACCACCAGTCCAACCAAAGTTTCAATTTTCACAGCATCAAAGATAGATCATGTAAGTTCTACATTAGTAAGATGAGATGATATTTTGGTCAGACATCCTCCACAAACCATCTACTGACTTCATAGTCATCCACTCAAACCAAGCAAAAAGGAAAAAAGAACAATCACCTTGTTCAGCAGCATCAACAGGCGTCCTTGGTGATTTTACAGATAACTGAAAATCGAGAGATTGTTAGCTCATTGAATTCATGAAATAGCTTAAATTGCCAGCATGATCAGCTAAGACAATAGAGTAAAACTCTCGGAATCCAATCTTAACAAAGCTCAAACAAATTCATGCAAAGCATTAAAACCTCCATACATCAATATCAGCCAAAGATGGACCAAGCTTGTCAGCCAACGCTGCAAGATGCTCCTTTGCATCCTGCCATATAAAACAAATATGATAAGCAGAACATACAGCATCCAGGAGCATTTATATATGTACCATACAAAAGAGAGGCTGTTATCTCTGACAATTTATTTCTAAGCAAGCCTAGTTTGCAGCACTCTACTTGCAGCATTTGAGCAAAATCATTATCTTATGTTACTTATTGCCCCATATGTGACAAGCATGAAGTGCACGATAACCATGAAACGACAGGTCTATGACTAACTAAATTACGTTTACCCCAATTATGCACGGAAAACAGGCTTAAAAGGAAGATTTGTAATACTGGCATAGATGCCACAAGACCAAATTTTTAGCTCTCCATCTGGTAATGCACCTAGAACTTAGCGGGTAACAAACTATCCATCAAAATCTACTAAAGTCCGCAGCCAGGAAGTTTGGATATCTAAAGCCGTCATTTGTCCAGAATGCACTCAAGTGGGTTTGGATATTAATTTACACAGGATGCAAGGAATATGACATAGAATACTTGAGCATTAAAGTATTCCAGCTAAAGCACCCCACAGTCACCCAAACTATTTCAAGATTAGTCAAAAGAAAAGCTCCCGGCCACCTCTAATAAATTAAAAGCTCCACCCGGTAATCTTGCTGAGCTCAACTACACCAGCATTGGACACGAAAGCATAAATGCAATCTATATCGAAAGAAATCACCTCATCAAGATAATCGACGTCGAGGTCGCCTGAGTTATCCACATTTCCAAACATAAACCCCAGAAAGCGGTTGCCGCTCCCACCCTCTTCATATTCCTCCTCGTCATCTGTCAATTCATTGGAGGCAAATTATCATCTTATACGCAACAGAATTGAAAGGACAATTCACCAGAAGAGCAAATTATTTCAAGATTAACAGATAGCGCGATCAAAGTTCACTTCTTTCACCAGACTACTGCGTATTTAACTTAGGGTATTCGGCAAAAGCACTCGTACAAAACTCTCTGTCACCCAGTAATCCATCGTATCATGCAATCCGCTTGAGGGGATACATAATTATTAACCGTTAAAAACTCGTTGCGGAAGTGCAGAATCAGCTATACCATCATCTCGACTGTCTTCCGAACCATCGCCGGAATCGTAACCCATCTTTCCGACACCGACACCGACACCGAGGAGGCCCCGATACAATGCGCCCGCGGCTCCGGGCTGTTCCCAGTGTTCTCAAGGGCCTGCTCGAATCAATCCTTTTCACGGTCGTGCTTCCCTCGCCCCGCCTCGGTCCCCGCAGCAGCTGATTGATCAGCTGCGATGCAATTGGCGGGTGGTTTTTCCGTCGCGGAGGTTCGCCGGCGACGGTCGACGGCTCGCCGCCGGAAGCGGGCGCTGCCGGAGGTCTTCTCTTCCTCGTCGGGGGGGCGTCGAATCGAAGGAAGGGCGCGCGGGGGCGTCGACCTCGACCTCCGCTATGGCGGTGATGAAGAAAAGCAGAGGGAACGAAGAAGATGACCGTAACAAAGGAGAGGAAAAAGACCGTAAAAATAACGCTGTTTATATAGAGGATTGGGAAAAGGCCAAAAAAAAAAACCAATTGTATCTTGACATTATCAAAAAAATCTTAAATTATGTTCAATGTAATAAATTTACACTAATTTTTTTTTGCTACATAAAAAATCTCAAATTCATTATATTTTGATGATGATTAATCAGCCATAACAATGTTCTTTATATTTCACTTAAACATTGCAGGCGAAATTTCGACGAAAGATGAATGTATCATATAGATACAAATTTAGGATTTTTTATGATAAATGTGTCACACTAAATATAATTTAGGGGTTTTTTATTTTGCCTCAAAAGAAAAATCTCACTCCATAAATTTGACAAATGATATATTTCAATCTACCAAATATCAACTCTTATTTCTATAGATATATTGTATTTTATTCATATTTATTGATTTAACATATTGACTGAAGTGATAAAATATAATAATTTTACATATTCATGTCAATAGACTATAAACTCAAACATATTCACGGGATTTTCATCTTTTATGAGTTTATTTACTTTTCACGAAAACTAGACATGCCTTCGAGAATTGATTATAAGAATATGCACACTTTTTTTGTTTGTATGTTTGATAACTGCACGTTATCATATTGGAAACAATACAGTGACCAAGCATGATTTCAGATTTTTCATATCTAGTAAAAATTGTATTTTTACAAACAATATGTTTTTAACAAAATAGAAACACTTTCATCTTCGTTTGCAAGTAGAGAAAAGTGATTTGCTTTTTGGATTGAATTATTTAACTCGGCTAAAAATGTTGGCCTTTTGCACTTACTAAGCTTAGGCTTGGTATGTTTGGATGAGTAAAAATAGTAGTAACAAATGAATTTTTACCGTTAGATTGATAAACAGCAAATAGTTTCTAATTCTTGGAATTAGTTGAACAGTTGCAATGCCCAATAAATTCTAATATCTCCTCTTGATAGATCATAGGAGATCATAAGACCGGACTCAACGTTAACGAAAAACTAATTCATTTAAAGTTAATTAGGTACACAACGGTTGAAAACGATATATATTAAAAAAGGGGAAAATCATAAATGATTCGGAGTGTAACGTGGAAGTTGATGCCACCGACCCATACGATACATGCTGAAGATAAATGCCAGTTTATATAGAAACATATTGTTGTTAGAAAATGATATGAAGTTATATCGGTTTCAGGAAATATTCATGAAATATTTTTAAATCAATTTTACGGGTGATGTTTTATCATATCAATTCCTATTCCCCTTCTTATATCTGGACTGGACCTGCTTATCGTTAATCAAATCTTGAAAAGCAGGTTTGAATTCCTGGAATCCTTAATTCGAGTGGAAATTATGATGTTTGTCAAAATTATTGGAACGCTTTTCCGCATAAAAAAGTTGGTCTTTTTAAAGCCTAAAGACCAAATCAGAGAGCCACCTATTTTCGGTCAGATTTTCTGATTTTGCTTTTAATATTTTCCCACGCTCATCCCCAGACCTTTCGCAATCAGGACCCATGCACAAAGTAAATTGAGATGCTAAAACATTCATTAAAATGGAGCCGAAGCAAATGAAAAGAAAATTTACCTTCAATTTTACTTCACGTGTCGAATGTCTTCCTCGCATTTCAAAAATCTACAGTTATCATTCTCACTTTTTACAATAAATTTGGGGCAGCACCATTCCCACCTATTATATGACTAAATCCCCCCAATTTACACCAAAAAAATAAAATCGTCATCTATCATTCAATTGTAATTTATATCGGTGGTCCCAAATTTATTTACTTTCCTTTTATTCTAGTTTCTCTATATTTATGTAGGATTTACTTACCATATTTAACAATTTGATATGATTTAGTTTCTATTTATTGTAGATTTTCCATGTATATTAAAGGCATTATATATTTTTTTATTACTTGATACTACTTCCATAAGAATTTATTTTGTTGAAAAGAGAATTTTCAAAGAAATCTAGTTCTTTCTAACATTGTCGATCAAATTTATAGATAAATTGTTAAGTAGATGAAATAAATGTAAACATTACATAAAGTACAGATTTTATTTTTTTTGAAAATTTAGGTGAAATATCATTACTTTGAATTGACAAAAATTAATATTATCAATGAACTATTTACAAAAAAATATAAAGATATGACATTGTGCATAATGTTTTAGTGTATTCTTAGATATTCCTCTAATACTTTATATGTATAAAGGTATCTCCTTAATATAATAAGGAAATAAAGATAAATTCTTTGATATAGTAAAAAGGAGACTTGACATATATTTTGTACTAATGAAATTGATAAAAGTTTCACCGAGAAAGTGCGCTTTTGAGATAAGAGGAACAAATGAATATGTAAGTTGCTATATAAGATAAATGATGAAGAAGAGATTTTTCTGCATATTAGAAATGTCTTTCTTCCTTACTATTAGCAAGATAATTTTACACGGAGAATATAAAATATCTTAGGAATATTTGAGAGTGCATTTTTCTTTAATAAATGAAAAAAAGGGAAAATAGAAAAAAAGGAGTGGGCCATCATTTTAAATTGCAATTCAAAGATTGATGGAAATTTTGTCTTTTTGATGTAAATGGGAATAGATATAATTATTTAGGGGTGGAAATAGTGTTGGCTTAAATTTTGAGTTACATCTTTCTCCTGCACATAATTTGCCAAATTGTCATTTCATTTCCCAAACTATTCTTATCTCTAAAAAATCCCACACCCATCCACGCTCCCTTCCCATCAAAGAGACTTGTAGTCTTACGCATCCATGGCTACGTCTCTCTCTCTCTCTCTCGCACTCGCTTGCTCACCATTGCTCCATTGAAAGTCGTTGCCGACCATAGATTTTAAGTCAGCAAAAGGTCGCTAACGAGTGGCCATGGCTAAGCTTGCTGAGCTTGCGTGGCTCTCAAGCCTGTCACAAAGGCTCACAACCGGCCGAAGCTGTCCAAACTCTAGGTCAATCTCGCATGACTATGGCGATTGTGAGTGTTGAGAAAACTTCTACCGGATTTTGAAATTAACAAAACTTTCTAATTCTAATACTTACGTTAGAACAGGTTTGGTTAAGAATGATTTTGAGGATTTCTATCAAAGTCTATCATATCTCAGAAAAATATTCCACTCTGACGAGTCTAGAATGTGTTGAGGCCAGAACAAGGAAAATCAAGAATTAGACTCATCTAGGTTACGACATAGATCCAAAATGAGACTATTTAGAAACTAATCATCAACAACTAGTTTTTCGGCAAAGAAATTCACTTTCTATATATGTGTGTGTGTATTTATTAATTGAGTCAATTATAAATTGACAAAATTAATCTTGAAAATAAGTTCCAACTGAGGAAGCATCACTTATGGAAACCAAAATTCTATTTATATTGACGATCAGAATCAAGTGGAAATTCCATCTTTGTCTTTAATGGCCACAAGATCTCTTTGAAACATTCTGTCTAACGAGTAGATTGGAGGAAATTCCTCTAGTGATTGACTAACTACTAGTGCATCATGTAAGGGTCTTTAAGGAGGTCATTCGGTTAAGAAGAATGGGGATGTGAATATGAAATTCCAAAGTCTGAACCTGTTCTTGTTTACTTGTCTTTGTCTATGAGCTTTTCAAACTGTGCCTAAGAGAGAAAACATTAAACGAGTGTCTTAATGAGATAATTTGATCTACCACTAAATATTTATACTCAAAATTGTAATATCTTATTGATCCTATAGTGGAATCCAGCTAGTAGGCTGTTAACATGGGAGAGTGGATATAAGCTTAATTTAAGCTGTACCACTATATATTTCATATGCAATCTTCTCTTCCCTTAACTCTTCTTAATTAAATCTATTGCACAATTATAGGTTATTGTAGAAGTCTGGTGACTTGTATTGCAGATTTTAATCAGTATTTAGACTTCGCTAACAACTTATTTTATTCCATAATTATTTGTTAAGATTTCTTTTAGGCACCTATTCACCCCCCCTCTAGATGTTCATTTTAACATTTTCAGTGGGCTCAAGTTGAGCTTGCATGACTTTACCATCACGAATCGCGAATAATCTCTTAGATAGAGGTAGGGTCACAAAGAGAGAGGTGAGGGCGTCATCATCCGTGTCAACGAGAAAATGGGGGAGACATTCTATGGCTTTTATTTTGAGAAAATTGTCCAAAAAATCCTAAGTCTATTACATTTTTGTTAATTCAATCTTAAATACATTGATCATACCCATTGAGTTCTAAATCTTTTCATATTTTGCCAATTGAATTTATCTAGCTACTTTTGGCCAGAAATTGTTAACATGGATGCCGGATATTCTACATGGTGTGACCGACGTTGATGTGGATAATTTTTAAATAAATTTTTAATAATTTTTTTATTTTTTCAATTTTTCTTTCTTTCTTTTTAATTTTTTTTTTACTTCTCTTCTTCCTCTAGCCGATCAGCCTGGACAGCCAGCTAGAGGTGAGGGTCAGCGAGGTCAACCTCACCTACTCTTGGCAAGGCTTGACCTCATTATTGTTCGGCAAGGTTGAGCCTCGCTAGGGGAAGACAAGGTTTGCTCGAGGCTGGCAAGGTTGGCCTCACTGGCTCTTGCTTCTAACCATCCTTGGGGCTTGATTGACTATAGGAAGTGAAAAAATATTAAAATATTATTAAAAATAGTCAACGTCAATGATTTTCGGTTAAAATTGACTAGATTGGCTCAATTGATAAAACATGAAAAAGTTTAGGATTCAATTAACACAATTAAAACGTTTATGACTGAATTGACAAAAGTGCAATATGTTAAA
This sequence comes from Eucalyptus guilfoylei, assembly GCA_016097605.1. Lineage (NCBI taxonomy): Eukaryota > Viridiplantae > Streptophyta > Magnoliopsida > Myrtales > Myrtaceae > Eucalyptus > Eucalyptus guilfoylei. The sequence continues at coordinate 35,189,958 of CM027868.1, read as the reverse complement.
AAATTTTGAACAATTTTCTCCTTTTAATTTTGTTAGTTCACCACCTTCTCTCCTAACTTAGTTGAGAAAATAACACATAGCTGGAATGTTGATAGTTTCTTTATATAATGAATAGTTCTGCTCAATCAAGGACTGAGTCCTTGTTGTTTCCATGTATGTTAGGTTATCTGCTCGATGAGTTCATAAGCATGCAAATGTACTTGTAAAGCACGAACACAAGTTGACTGCGTAACGGGATTTGGTTAACTCAAGAAATTCAAGCTGCAATTCAACGGAGGTAATGGTAATTAAGTTAGTTGTAGTAGTGCTACCTTCATTCGGATGTCATAAACTAGATAAATTGGGCATGACAATAGGTTAAACTTCAGCAGATATAATTGATGTTGTTTTGGTGAAAAATTGTGCGTATCATCCTATGAATGAGCATTAATATATCTTTATCATCACGCAATCACGTAGTTGATAAATGATTGGTCTCTTTCACCACAATCCTAAAATAATTTTCAATATGATACTTTGCACCAAGCACGTTTAGGACATCCTTAAGTAGGGTATGCTGCATACTTGACTTACTCGTTATGAATGGATATAAAAGTAAAGATTATTAATGCAACACAGGTTCTAGGGCCCAAATCAATATAAGTTTTGATATATATACTTGAATTAACATTTTAAAGTTTTGAAAAGAGTAAAATAGCGCACTTCATTTTTATTCCCCATTTTCCCAATTTCTTATTCCTTGAATTCCATACATAAATGTCTTTGTCTCATCCTTTAGGTTTTCCCTTTGCACGTATTCATTTTACCGTCAGTTCTCGTTTAAAGCAATCGATTTCGAACTAGAATAAACGTTGTTCTACACGTGGAGATATACAAAAACATTGCATGCAAAATCGAAATAATGAGTAGTGAATTATGGGGGAATAATATGCAACAACAAAGATCATGAAGAGAAACAACGACTATCTCGAGATGAGATCTAAAAAGCACACCGTAGAAGTGCATGAACGGTGCACAACCATACAAAAGCAGCGGAGAAGTACAGTAAAAGCTAAGAGCTGACAAAAGCTCTGGCCTACATACGTAGCTCAAATGAATAACGCAATAGCAAGAACCAACGGCCTATGTATAACTAGTGTCTGGAACATATGAGACGTCGTACTCCTCATAAACTGAAGAAGATAACTCGAAGCACCCCGGCTTGATTAGTTTGACGGCGGCGGAGAGAGGAAGGGGATGGATGGGAAAGTGGTGGGGATGGTGGTCGGGATGGAGGGAAAGCCGCTTGGGAGTGGAATGGTGGGCAAGCCGGCTGGCAGCGGAGGGAGAGAAGTGGGCATGTTCGGCAGGGAAGGCAGGGTGGTGGGCAGTGTCGGCTGCGGAAGAGTAGCTGGGAGGGTGGTGGGCAATGGCGGCAGGGCAGTTGGTTTTGGGAGAGACGGCAAAGTGGGGATGGTGGGCAGGGCCGCCACGGCCGGCGGTGGAGTCGTGTCGAGGAGATGGCGTGCTGCTAACCCACTGTCAAACAGCGCCAGTGCAACCAGCATCGCGAAGATGACCGGGCCGTGAGCTGCCATTGAATCAAGCTTGGCTTTGGTTGGAGAAGAATGTGCAATGGGAGGATTTCTTTTGGCGACTCAAGTGTGTGATTTGATGATGGTGCAAAGGGTTCATGAGAAAGGCGTTTATATAAGCGAAGGTGGGTCCTTTGGGATTGGCTTTTAATCTATGGTAGGTGAATGATCGGCTATGTGTTTGATGAGAAAATGTGCGGAGACATTCTCTGAGATTTTCAAGTTTTGTTAGCTCACCATCACCCTCCTTCCCCTGGTGTAGTTGAGAAAACAGTTGACGGTTTCCTAACGAGTTTCTGTTTTTTTTTTTCAAAAAAAGGGGTTGGATAGTTTCATCATGACATGAGTTGCTTGACCACGTGGCCTACTGCCATCTAATTTGGTAATTTCAAAGATTATACTATTCTTCTTTTTTTCACTTTCATTCCGTGCATCTATGAAATTTCTTTTGCACGAACGTCCTTGAGATCAACACACCCGATTCATATAAATAGTAACCCGAAATGATAATTGATTATGTCCCGCTCTCAGAGTTCGCTGGCATTTCGAAGATAGATTTTGAGTTAAGTATGGTGGTTTCTATATGTTGGGGTCACATCAACTGTTAACTTTTAGGCTTCATTTGTTTTACGACTAAATAAATGGCTTGAAAACTATTTTCTCAAAAAATAATCTCTTGTATTGCTGGAAATAATTGATCATTGAAAAATGTTTTCATTATCCATAATAATGTATATTTAAACATTTTTTTCATACGATGAAAATATTTTTTATTCATTTATTTTTATAAGTGATACAAACGATCATTTTTAGAAAAATACTTTCTAAATTATTAATTTTTCGTGAAATAAATGAAACCTCAAGGTTTTGTTCGTGTTGGCCTTATGTTTAGAAAGTCACAAGAAAATTCTTCAATCTCCCATTAAAGGATAGCCCATGCAATTAACTTGGTAAGAGACAACTGATTGAAGAAGCTCTAGTTGATTGTACATTCGACGGATGCAAAGTTAGAAGATAAACTATTATTATGACTTCACAATAAGGAGCTAATTGTATATAGTAATGGTTTCAAACAAGGGCGAGCAAAAATTGCGCATTTATCGAATGTCTAGTAAAACTTCTCTTGGTAACGATTGATAAAGTTGCAATATGATCGGATGACAAGGATGAATGTGATCATAATCAAATTAATAATCAACTAGCTGTGAAAATTTGAAGAACGAAATTTTCCAATGTCACGTAACTAAAATGAAATATTTAATTGAGGACGCCATGCTTTTTAAGTTTGGCGATGACTAGCATAAGTTTTACGGAGCACAATAATTATTGAGCTAACTTTGTTCGTGGTGGACGGTAAAAGATTAAGGATGAAGATCGGCGCACGGGTCCAAAATTCGAGAGCAAAATTAATGAATTGCCAAAAGCACCAAAAAGAAGACGTTGCGACTTTTCTACAATTTCTCTGATTTCCTCAGGAGGCGATGCAGAAATTAGAAAATTTAAACTCAAACATCCTTGTTGTTGCTCATTCTTTATGAAACCTTTCATTTGATCATGATAGCCTTAATTGCGACAAGTGGTCTGTGCCCACTTGACTGGATATAATCACGTATAGGTTTTAGATAATAATTACATCATTCTATCATAATTTGTGTCATGTCTTTGCGATGAAAAAGTGTTAAATCGCGTCACTTTAAAGTTAATTGTTTTTCATCTTATGTCCTCTCAAACTTGTGCTTCCCTCAATAGCGTCCTTTTCCAGCTATATTTTCCACCAGGATGCATACTTGAAATGCATGAAGAGCGATGAAGTCGACAATCTCTAATTTCTACATATATATTAACATCTTCGTTGTTGCTTGTTCTTTACGAAACCTTTCATCTGATCGTGATAGTCTTAATTGCGACAAGTGGTCTGTACCCACTTGACTGGATACGATCATGTATAGGTTTTAAATAATAATTACATCATCCTATCAGAATTCGTATCATGTCTTTGCGATAAAAATATGTTAAATTCCGTCACTTTAAAGTTAATTGTTTTTCATCTTATATCCTCTCCAACTTGTGCTTTCCTCAATAGCGTCCTTTTCCTGCTATATTTTCCACCGGGATGCATACTTGAAATGCATGAAGAGCGATGAAGTCGACAATCTCTAATTTCTACATATATATTAACATCTTCGTTGTTGCTTATTCTTTACGAAACCTTTCATCTGATCGTGATAGTCTTAATTGCGACAAGTGGTCTGTACCCACTTGACTGGATACAATCATGTATAGGTTTTGAATAATAATTACATCATCCTATCAGAATTCGTATCATGTCTTTGCGATGAAAATATGTTAAATTCCGTCACTTTAAAGTTAATTGTTTTTCATCTTATATCCTCTCCAACTTGTGCTTTCCTCAATAGCGTCCTTTTCCTGCTATATTTTCCACCAGGATGCATACTTGAAATGCACGAAGAGCGATGAAGTCGACAATCTCTAATTTATATATATGTATATCCAAAGTACAACACCACGTAACATCACTGAAAAACTTTTATTCAATACAAATAACTGACTCTGAACATATATCAATCGTACACACCAATAAAAAGAAAAGAAAACAAAAGAAAGAGAAACTCGCAATCATGCGTACAAAATAATGACCATATATCACAACCAGCATCGTTCCACCATCAGGAGGCACGCTGATACGAACACTAATGTAATCTCACCGATCGCAGCACGGACTCTCTCGAGGGCGAGTCGTCTAGTTTGATGGCGGTGGGGAGAAGAAGGGAAGGGAAGGAATCTTAGGGATGCCGGCCGGGAGCGGCGGCAGGGTGACCTTGGGAAGAGAAGGCTGGGTCGGCAGAGTTGGGATGGCAGGCAAGGGCGGCATCGCTACCTTTGGCAATGTTGGGATCGTCGGCAACGGGGGCAGCGGTGCCGGATTCGGCAAAGTGGGTATGTTGGGAATGGTTGGTATCGTTGGGAGACCGCCCTGGAGCAGATGACGAGCTCCCCAGCTTATGTTGATGCTCGCGAAGAGGACGGCGATGGAAAGCACTAAAGCGAAGCTCTTGGAGAAAGCCATTGGTGATCGGGATCAAATTGATGCGATGAAAGGGTGTTGCGAGCAATGTGATTGCTGATTGCTGATTGCTGAGTGAGGAATTGGAGGGATGGAGGTTTGGGATTATATAGGAAGAGAACGTGTGAATTTGGGTTGAGGTTGGTGACTGGCCATTCATATGGTTAAGAAAAAGTTGCAATCTTGGTTTGTCGTTCTTGTTAGTTCGCCTCCTCATCTTGATTTACAAAATCAAAGACGAAATGTCAGATTTTGATGGGGCGTTGTCCTTGAATTCAAGCTTGGTGATCCACGTGTCTTGGAGGAGGTGAAGAGTAGTGCATTGCTAGTCCAATCTTGAATGGAGTTTGTCATGACTTTATTACGGTTTCCACATGTTTTGGTCCCGAGTAATCCTCCGTTTATTGAGGGTTTCCACACGTTTTAGGCAGTTAAGTGATAATGATTAAGATTGAGTGGGGGTTTTCACTTCGTACTTTCGTTTCTACACAGACTTTGACAGTTGGTGTCTGATAGGGTTGGAGGAGTTAGGTGTCTAAGGACCCACTTTGATCAATCTGACGTGTTATGGTTTTTTTCTCTTTTATCTTCCCGTTCCGCCGCGAATTGACTCAATCAGCAAATTAGCTTTCAACCCGTAAGTTGATTTTTGGTATTTATTGAATAGGTTTAGTGGTGATCCGGACAAGAAGTAAATTGTGTTACGGGAGTCAAGGACGACTAAATTTAAAGGAAAAAGAAATGTAAGTACATGAAATTGATAAATCAATAAACTGAAACTAAGAAAATACATAAGTTTAGTGTTGATAATTGTGGATCCTTTTACAAACAATTCAACGTGACTTTATATGGCCTATTATAAAATATAACCACTTATAAGGGGTTAATATTCAAATTATTGGTCATAACCACATCTTTATAACTTTTTACTCCATAATCGCGTGTTCACCTTATTCGGAAGCAGTTACAACTCTTCAATTGCCACTAGACTTAATTGTCAATCGGTATCTTCAACTTGGCATATTCTTTGCCTTCTTTAGTTTCTTTGTATTCAACACTTTAATCGTCGACCAATCGCCATCATACGTCGACAACTGTCTCATGGTCATCAACAATTATAGTCATTGTCATTTGTCTCTGCTTATCAATAACTTCTCGATAATCAATCGTACTCAATGCCGAGTTCTATAATCATTCAAATTAGTGTCATGTCGATTAAAAAATTTGGTCACTTTTTATTGTCAACAATTCAAAAGTTGTTAACTATTGCGACATCATGTATATTTTCTAGTTCAATCTGTCTTTAGATCTAGAAGATCTATGTATATAAAATACAAATAAAAATTAACTTGACATAAAAAGGGAAAAGTGCCAAAAAAGTCCTAAACCTTTTGTCTTTGTGCCGATTTAGTCCTAAACCTTTTTTTTTTGTGCCGATTTAGTCCTAAACCTTTTTACGTTGTGCCAATTCAATCATTTCAGACCAATTTTGACCGGATTTTGATGATTGAATGCCGGCCGGCTAATGTGGCCTAATCGGCGCTAACGTGGACAATTTTTAACAATATTTTAATATTTTTAAATATTTTTGAATATTTTTTAATTTTTTAATTTTTCTTTTTTCTTCCCTCTTCTTCCTCCAGCCGGTCGCCGGACCTCGATGACCGGCTAGAGGTGACGGCCGGTGAGGTCGAGGTCAACCTCGCCAGCCACCTCGCTAGTGGCCGCGAGGGTGGCCTCGCCAGATCCGGTGAGGGCGAGCTCTGCTAGCTCGGCGTGAGGCCAGCTCTCCCCGCTCCGTTCCTCGATCCCAATCTCGCCCTAGAAATTTCCTCCCTCCGCTCGTCGTCGTCGTCTCTAGGGTTTTACGGGAGCTTGGGGTGTCCTCGGTCGCGCGGCTTCGGCCCTAGATTTTTGCCTGGTTTCCCTTGCGGCGGCGATTCGTCGGGTGAGGCTCGACCCTCACCAGATCCGGCAAGGCTCGACCCTCGCCAGATGCATCGAGGGCGAGCCTCGCCGCCCAGGTCTCGAGGGCGGCCTCTCGTCGGGTGGGTGAGGCTTGCCCTCGCTGGATCCAGCGAGGCTCAAGCCTCGCCACCCAGCACGAGGCTGCCCTTGCGGCCACTGGCGAGGTGGTCGACGAGGTCAACCTCGACCTCGCCGACCGTCACCTCTGGCTAGTCATCAAGGTCCGGTGACCAGTCGAAGGAAGAAGACGGAAGGAAAAAATAAAAAAATAAAAAATAAAAAAAGAGAAAAAAAAGAAAATACTAAAATATTATTAAAAGTTCTTCACGTCAACACTGATTAGGCCACATCAGCTGGCCAGCGTTCAATCAGCAAAATCCGGCCAAAATTGGTCGAAAAAGACTGAATTGGCACAATGTAAAAATATTTATGACTAAATCGGCATAAAGACAAAAGATTTAGGACTTTTTTTGACACTTTTCCAAACATAAAAAGGGGTAATCTAATCTTTCTGGCCATATAATGAGTAATTAGTCTTGTATATTGATTCCATTAGAAGTATGATATGTGTGAGTTGATTTATATTTGAATCCCAGCAAAAGTAAAAAAGGAAACTTTTAATGATGGCCTAATGTGATGCCATGTTTTCAAAAGATGACTCAAAGTAGATCTTGTCTCATATAAGGACTTGAAATATCCAACTTAATCTAAAAAAAGAGGCCTAAAGTGGGGTTCTTTTGATAATAGAGGCCTGGGAGTGGACTTGTCTTAAATAAGAATTTGAAGTGGCCATCCCAACCTTGAATAAGGATATGAAATGGCCAATTTTGTCTAAAAAATGTATAAGCTAATTATAAGCCTTTCAAACTTGATGAATGTGTGCATCTATCATTAAACGCATTGGATTTGGATATGACCACTTTCTGGGGGGATTTGTAGTGTCAATATCACCTATCAAATTCAGGTCTTAAGAGGATTTCATCTAATTTGAAGAATTTTGATAGAATAAGCAGTTTCTGGAACTTTCCACTATCGTTTTTTTTTTCTTTTTATAGTCTTCTCCCCTCTAAATTTGAAGGAAAAAGAAACGTACGTACATTGAACTGATGAATCGATAAATTGAAACTAAGAAAATACATAAGTTTAGTGTCGATAATTATAGATCATCTTACAACAATTCAACCCGACTTTATATAGCCTATTACTGAAATAACTGCTTTTAAGGGGTTACTATTCAAAATATTGGTTATAACCACATCTTTATAACTTTGTACTCTATAATTGCACGCCCACCTTATTTACATGCGATTACAATTGTTCAATTGCCACTGGACTTAACTATCAATCAGTATCTTCACCTTGGCATATTATTGTCTTCTTTAGTTTCCTTGTATTCAACACTTATTCAAATTTGTTAAGTAATAATTGTCGACCAATTGCCATTGTATGTCGACAGCTCTCTCATGGTCATCAACAACTATAGTCATCGACTCATCATCATGGGTCTTTGTTTACCGGTTATCGGTAACTTGTCAATAATCAAATCATACTTAACACCAAATTCTTCGAATCGGCTTGATGTTGATCAACAAGATTTGGTCATCCTTTAGTGTCAACACTTCCATAGGTTGTTCATTAGTGCAAGATCATATATATTTTCTAGTTCAATTTATCTTTAAATCTTGAAGATCTAGGCAAATAAACAAAGTAACCTCATATAAAACACATAATCTAATCTTTCTGGCCATATAATGAGTAGTTAGTCTTCTATATCGATAGAATCAGAACTGTATATATGCGTGGATTTATATTTGAGTCCCCAAAAAAAGGTATAAAGGAAATTTTAAATGATGGCCTAAAGTGGTGCCGTGTTTTTAAAAATCTCATCTAAGGACTTGAAATATCCAACTTTATCTCAAAAATAGGCCTAATTTTAGCAAAAGAGGTCTGGAAGTGGACTTGTATCAAATAAAAGTTTGAAGTGACTAATCTAATCTTAAATAAGAATATGAAGTGGTAGACTTTGTCGAAAAATGTGCAAGCTGAATTGAAGCCTCTCAAACTTGATAAGTGTGTGCATCTCTCATTAAACTCAATGGATTTAGATATAACCACATGCCGGGGGAATTTGGAGTATCAACATCACCGACCAAATTCAGGTCTTCAGAGGATTTCATATGATCGGAAAAATTTTGACAGAATAAACGATTTCTGGAAAAAACAAAAATAAAAAACTATGTTTTTTTCCATAATCTTTTCCCCTCTAGTCCCTTCCATCCATTCACCGGAATTCTCATGTTTAGTTATATATCTAGGAACGAGCAACATTGAATGAAGTTTACTTTAGGCCCCTACTAAGTAGCCCGCTTCAAGTCTTTATTAGAGATATGATTTATTGCGGATTCTCTTTTGAGAAAACGGTTCTATTTTAAGCTCTTATTTGAGGTAAGGTCTATTTTGAACTTTTTTTGATGAATTGATCTTGCTTCAAGTTTTTATTCGAAATTTTCCCAAAGTAGAATTTTTGTTATCATTTGTAGAGATAAATCTACATTCTTTTTTCGAAAAAAGAACACTAAAAATACCAAAACTTTTATACAGTGCTCACTTGAGTGCCAAAACGGTTTTTTTTTTTTTTGCTCATTTGAGTGCCGCATCGGAGAGTAAAATCGCTTACTTAAGTGTCACTTCCGATCATATATTCTACATGGAATCTTTTACCAATTCGAACTTCTTGATTTGAATATTTGAAATATTGGTTATTAATTTTTTTACTTTTTTCTTTTTATTTTGCTTTTTTTTTCTCTATTTGCTTCTTTTCTTAAGGGCTGGAGAGGGTCACTAGTGACCCTTGTCAATCGCAAGACTCTTGCCCTTGGCCATGAAGGCATTGGGCGAGGCCGTCAGCACCTCTCCCATAGCCATCGAGGTCATGATGCCCTCACCAGCTCCGGGCGATGTCACTCATGGTTGGCTAAGTCATGTCACCCTTACCTAGGGCCTTTGTGGTGAGGGCGAGGTGGCCCTCACCCAAATCTAGCCGTGAAGGCCAAGAGCGAGGGCATTGCGACCTCACTAGCCTTGAGTGAAGCGGCGTTGCCTGTGGCCGCCTAGAGTTGGTGAGGCCTTGATGGCCTTGCCTAGGGCCTTTATGGCCGAGGTCGAGGGTTTCGTGGTTGGTGAGGGTGGTGACCCTTGTTAGTCTTGACTCTCGTTGGTCCTAAAGAAAAAAAGCCAAAAAAAAAAAAAATTAAAAAAATTAAAATAATATTAAAAAATTGTCCATGTCACACCAGCAAAGCCACTTTGGATTTTCCGACGAGACAAATCAAAATTGGCACTCAAGTGAGTGATTTTTCAAATTTGTGGCATTTAAGTAAGTGAAAACCGGCCGTGGTGGCTCCACTAGGTAGGCTTCAATCCTTTGAGAGAAGATCAGGAGTTCGAAGCCCTTGCGACGCAAGTGGCAAGGGGGCTGGCGGGCTATTAGGTGATTGACGTGTGGCGCCGGGGTGGTGGTTTCCTTGCTAGCGTCACCTGGGGGTTTATGTGGCGGCTGTCGGCCAAAGCGGTTCCTCCAGCACAAAAAAAAAAAAAGTTTTAGTATTCAACTGAATGTCCTACGAAAGTTTTGACACTCATAGTGTTATGCTTCCAATTCTCTCTAATTCGTAATGGGTAACAGTGGTATGAGTGAAATCTACTTGTGATTTAATTCAACCTTGTGAGACATTCATGCCTGTAAGCTAATGATAAAGTAGAGTGGAAATTTGACATGATTGATGCATCACGCATGATTTCGATATCTCCAAGCTAATTAGTCCTCGCATAGTTCTTGCGCACTCTATTGCATAGACACCGTCGACGCTCGTTTAGTGTCGGGAAGAGATTAAAATGAGCTGCAAGACTTACGGATTAATGGCAACCGACTTAGACGAACATATTTATGGCATATTCTTCTTGTATCATACAGAATTACATGAAATTATACACTCTAATGGAGGCTCAATAGGCCCTCCTAGAAAGCAAACAGACCAAACCCGATATCAAATACTTCCTGGAGCATCATACTCTTGCTAGAAGTAGCACACGACGATATCATACAAATCACACCCATCTTCACTATTACATCGTATTCGACCTCATATGCGAAGTATAGATTTCAGCAGTAACTTATAATGGCACCATTAGGCCATGTACTGATGATCATGATCTCAAGGGTTGGGGGTGGTCACAGAAGGCACTGGTAAGTCCTTCGGAATCGAAGGGATCGAAGGGAAGCCTGGCACTTCTGGCAATTGAGGAACTGGGAAGGTTGGTAACTCATTAGGCAAGGTTGGGATTTCAGGGAGAGGTGGGAGTTCGACCTTGGGCAGCGATGGGATGATCCCGTCGGGTATTTCGGGTACGGCAATCTCTGGCAGCGACGTGTCGAGGAGATGGCGGGCCTGGACCGAGTTGGCCCCACCGCTTAGGAGAGAGAGCGCGATGACCAGGAGGGCATATTTGATGAAGGATGATAGGTTTGCCATCGGTTCAAGTTGCTATCCTCTGAGAACGGTATATGAGAACAATTGTTTGAGGGCGTGTGAGTGTGGCTTCGTAGGGCAAAATGCGCACTGTTTTATAGGCGAGAGGGACGTGGAGATTGGAGAAGATTTAGGACGTGGGGCGATGTGAAAAGCTGAGATGGTTTGTTCACCTTCCTATCTGTCTTTTGCTGACACAAGTCCAAAAGATCCTATCAAACATCTCCATGTCTTGTTGCCAAATACGGGTTAAATCCCTAAATAAATCGTCGAGTAGGTTCAACGCATGATCGTTCTTCTTTTCCTTGGATGGGCAATCGCGTCCTCTTGGATTACACGGCTGTCTTTCATTCAGTAAAAGCAGACACTATAGAAGGTATGCTCCTGATGCATAAGTTCGATTACTAAGGCTAGAATGTGGCTCGTTAAGCTAAGTTCGTGGCCACGTCTCAATGAAGTTTTTAAATTAGTTGTGGCAGGTTCATAATAAGGACTCTGGTTGATTAACTATCACTGCGAGCAACGTCGCATTACTCGCTAAAATTGCATTGGCCTGATACGTATCGATTCACAGTACTTTCTCCTCCTCAGCTCTTTTTTCCCACGCTCCAAAGTGAATGAAGGTGTTGCAGAAATGAAGCTTGCCCAAGTACTTCAGGGCTCGTCACTTCTTTTCACTGTTGAGGATTATGCCGGAACAAGACACCGATATCTAAATTTACCAATCGCTGGGAGTATTAACATTTGGATGGACGAATGAATCTAAGGATGATCCATATAGCCAGATTGCATGTAATGGAATTGTTGTTACGAATCTACACTAACATATAAAGGGAAGCAGATACTTTTTAGGAGCTATAACTGGCGACTCGACATCATTTACCCTTCATTTCTTTTTCCTAATAAGCAAGGGTGCTGTAGGATCATCTTGCTTGATTTTATTTCATAAGATAAATCGCCGCATTTCCCAAGTTATTGATGAAGTGTAGCTATAGTTCTTTTGGCAGCATTTCACAAGTTATTGGTGAAGTGTAGCTATAGTTCTTTTGGCAGCTGAAAGCGCGACTTCATATCTACAACATTAATACATTAAAGATCGAACAACAGAACTTTGCTGAGTTCTTACTTCTTACATCTTGTCATACTCAAGATCGTTGGGAAATTTTGTCACCATCTTCCTAACTACCCTAATTCAACTTCCCCCAATGAAAATAGAACAAGGGCCATCTTCAAAACCTATGTTTCTAATTTTGCGAGAGCAAATTGGAAGTAAGATGGAAGCTAACAGCTTTTGGCTCTTTGATGGTAACTTGTCTGCAAAAATCACCAAATTCACGTCCTTCGTCCACTTACTTGTTCCATCTCTCAGCAGAACCTTCCAAGTTTAAGCAGATATTAATCAAGGAAAAGTGGAGACGCACCAAAATTTGGAGAATATCATGCTTTTCCTTTACATTATGGCACGAGTTCCAGATTCATTTGAAACTTCAATTCCTCGTACATAATTGCATAGTTACAGACAATACATAAGAGCATTTGCCAATGCCACTGCAGCAGAGCCTGGCATTATTAACAAATGAAAGTTCCTTGACGGACCATATTAACTTAGAATTCCAGTTTATCATACAGATAAAGGCACATGAAAGTAAGGTTCAGCTCCAAAATGAGCAACCCTTGACTGCAATCATGTCTTCATTTCCTCTCGAAATGGTCTTATAGTAATCCAGTGTCCATTTCTCGAACGTGCAATCGACGAAATCATAGTAGCCGCCATGGAGAGAGAGGTTTCCCCTCATCACCTGTTCTTCTATCCATGGATAAGTGAGCAGATTTAGCAACGAGCGATTCACTGATTCCTGCACTCAGAAGCATTTTAAAGGCATTAGGCCAATGCCGTTGGTGATCTTATACAAACCAAATCCAGACGTTATGAGTTGTTTCCCACCTTTTCACAGTGCCTGCACTGCTGGTCAAAACTGAGGTGAGAAGCAGCTTCCTTGGTGCTTAGTCTAGCATTTTTTCCAACTATAACCCAATTTCTGATGAAGCTACTGGAAGGAGATATATCGTATTAGAAAAAAGAGAATGAATAGTTACAGCTGAATAGCTGCAACTGAAGGAGAATTACACTATACTTCAACACCCCGACCTTGAATTATCTCCATCTGCATTCTCCATGCTCATCAGTGCGCGAATGCCCCCGCAACAGCTGTGGCCAATTACTAGTATATTTTTCACCTGTGCAAAGAAACTATTACTTGCCAAATCTAAATTATTAGACCAGGAAATATATAAAAGCTAAATGCACTAGTTGAGTGTATTATCCTTATAATCCCTGAACTATATGCAGTTCGATCACAATCTCATCATACTTTTCGCCTAAGATACAGCCATGCAATTTCAACATTTTGCCACTATCTTCATTACATAAAGAAAAAGAAACAAAATATCATCATTATCACTGCCACCACACATAATTCTTTTCCCTATAGTTTCATAATACTCAAAAGTTCTTCTATGGGAAAATTTTCCTCAGTGAGATACATCTTCCCTGAAGTCCTCAAAGTTCTTTCAAGAGCTTCACAAATAAACAGCACCGAAATTTTAGGTGACATTTCCCTTTGAACTCTACAACAAGGAAAGCGACTTAATGGTACAATTTTAACTATGACCTTTCACAAAATGCACCAGCATATTATGAAGGCAAGCATCCCATTAAATTGAATTACTTACTTTAAGAGAATTTACAGCAAATTCTAGTGCAGCATTGGTTTCTGATGGTCCGCTCTGCACAAATAATGGAAAAAGATGAAGGAAGCATAAATTATGGTATTTTCACCACTAAGTAGCAGACCTGATCCCTCTCACACACCAAAATCTATATTTTCAAGTCATCAAACTGTATAATAAGCTAAAAAGAGAGGAGAAAACCCAAAACAAAGAAAAACCGGTGCAAAACGCAGAGCAAGCACCTCATATGGCGGCACAAGATTTGCCACATTCCGAACCGTGAAGGCTTCCCCAGGTTCCAATCCTAGGATGACAGAGGGACAAACCCTGGAATCTGCACAAGCAATCACCATAAACTGTTGTTTGAAAGAGTTAGTTCAAGAGATATGTACCTCTTATTCTTAAAGCAAGATATCTGAAGCGAAAAGCTGAAGACAATACATCAAAGTGTTGAGGAAGGGAAAAACACACAAAAAGCAGATGTCTACATATACATTTTAAAGAAATATAACTATAATATACCTCAGGTGCTTGACTCTCGGCAAGACGGCGATAGAGCTCTAAATTTTCCCTGCTTGCAGAAAATAAGATATGCCTAAGCCTAACTGCTCATCATAAAGCATTAAATTTCAGTTGTCAATAGAAGCAAAAAGAAGTTAAGCAAGAAGCTCTTACAAGTATTTCTTCTCTTTAAAAGTCAGAAACCGTTGCTTCATCTCATTGAATGAGTCATATCCTCCTGTTTGTTCTGCAGTCTTGTATTCATCTGTCCTAATTCCCTGTATCAGTCCTGGAGTCTCCTTTGATGCATTACTTCTTAAACCCTGCTTCTTCCTGCAAACAACCAAGCAAAACATGTGCAGAGGCAAAAACACATGTATCAGTACATTGCAGTCAAAGATTTGGTCAGGCATGGGAACCAACAAAAAAGAAGCATTCTTATCTCTTAGGATCAACCCTGAATGTTGCATTGTAGTCGTACGTAATCATTAATGTACAACATCTCCTAAAAATAAACCAGCAAATAATAAAAATTAGCAAGCTTTCTACTATGTGGGGGCAGAAGACGACAATTTCAGTCACATTACATGAATTAGGAGTGGGGCAGAAGATTAATGAACTTCTAGTTAAGGACAGTAAGCTTCTTCGAGTAGTTATTCCCTCTATTTACCAAAAAAAAAAAAAAAAAAAAAAGACAGTAAGCTTCTTAGACAGATAGAAATCGATGGTATCACAAAAATCAGTGAGTACAAAAATCAGTAAGTTTAAAGCTTCAATATGCATGTGAGTGTTGTATTAACTTCAGATTTCCAGAAACAGGCAAAAGGCAGGTCATATGAATGTGGCAATCTGCAACAAACGAGGCTGAGGCATTTTCTTGTTGGGTAGCCAGTTGAGAGAGAAAAAACGCAAGCAACAAGATGTTGCTGGTTAAGAGTCGTTACCAATGCAATACTTGCTCCTTTCATTGAATCCAGAAATAAACAGCAGAGAGCCTTATTACATTGATGAAGAGAGGGTCGACATGGGAGAGAGTGAGAAACCACAAGGAGGAGCTCTACCACGAGCTATGTAAACATCCCATGGTCTATCTAAAGTCTCTATAGGAAAAAAAGGCACTTGACCAAATTGCTGATGCCAAACAGTTGTTGCATCAACAAGAGGAGAGGAAGTCCATAGCCAGGTGCCACAACTGATATATAGTAGACCCCAAATCATGGAAATTTGTATTCCACACCAAGTGCGGATTTTTCACTCTACAGAGTTGTTTGCACCTAAATGCTTCTGACATTCCAAGACAACATTTGACTATGTCACAACAGCTTTTACAACCTACTAATTCCAACAGGATCAACTACCTTAATCGACATTGTTACCAAATTAACAACTGGGAGAGCTCCAACTAGTATAGACTGTCAATACATACGGAGATAGCAGCCCTTGCAGCAGCCAATTCACCACACAAATAAAAGCTTTCAGCAGTAAAAACCAAATAAAGCACTAAAATCACCTGGAAGAAGATCCTAAATTTAAATGGGTCTGCTCAGTTTCCCTTCCTTGGAGCTTAATAGCAGAGATCTGCATCAACAACAAAAAACAGGAGCTTAAAAGCCAAGCAAGCACAGAGCTGGACAAGATTGAGAGAGATAGAAACCTACACGGGACGTTCTCAGCGATCCGCCGCAAGAACCAGAGGGGGGAGAGACGAAGCTCGGCGCAAGATTCGCCATTTCCTCCGGAGCCGAGCTACGAAGACAGGGCGTGCAAATCTCGAACAGGGGCGGTCAGCGGAAGCAGATAGCGTGATCGGCAACGGTTAGCGGGACTCCAGATCTGTACGGGCTGTAATAAAGAAGTTGCAGAAAGTGGTTAAGACGTTGGTGTGATCGTTGGACACATGTCCCATCTCCAAGAAAGACGGAGAAACCAAGGTCGGGTTGTCCGTAAGGTGTCTGATTTTTACGATCAGCCGATGCCTAGGATTTTGTCCTTTACTAATGGAGTCATTGCTGTTTCATTCTCTGAGAAAACCAGGCTTGTGCCTTTCTTTTTGTCGTTCCCAACGGGTAGGCGAGAGAACACATGAAATTTCCTGCTTGACCTTTGGGCTCAACCCGGTCTTTGGGCCTAGAAAGTATCGCAATGGCCCGACCCGAACTGCTCATCCATCCACAGCCGATATGGGTGATTGGTTTCGGTCCAGAAACCTGAAATCAGATCAGGCAAGGTCGGTTCTCCATTTATGGAGTCGAGAGCCGAGGTCTTGGAATCGATGAACTCTTTTTTTTGGATTTTTTTATAAGTAAAATTTTTTGAACATTAAAGGAAAAATATATTAATTTAATCAAGAATCGATCCACACGGTCTTGGAATCGGTGAACTTTTTTCTTTTGGATTTTTTTTCTGTTTTTTATAAGGAAAAGTTTTTGAACATTAAAGAAAAAATATATTAATTAAATTGAGAATCAACCCACGCCATCTTGGAATAGGTGAACTTTTTCTTTTGGAACTTTTTTGTTTTCTATAAGTAAAAGTTTTCGAACATTAAAGAAAATAATAATAATTAGCATCATAATAACAAATAAAAGAAATGAGGAATATTAGCCGGTCCATCGACCTGGACCGATCATTCCCAATTCCGAAAATTTGGAATTTGAATTTGGATCGGCCCTTCAGTCAACTAGGAGTGAGCATGATCCGGGTTGGGTTGGCTCACCTTCTAACCCTAAGATCAACCCGTACAGTATTGGTCCTTAATTTTTGGGACCAAGAATCGACCTATTGAGCTTAGGACCGAGGATCGGATCGACCTAGTGGGTTCGATTCGGTTTCAGGGTCAACTCGGGACCAACCGATAATTTATTTATTTTATTTTTCGTACTCTCTAAAAAGGCAACCGAGGACCGAACTGATCTAATGGATTTGGTTTGGTTCCAGGGTTAACCAGAGACTAATCGATAATTTTTTGTTTTATTTTTTGTATTCCTTATGAAGGCGAGTGAAGATTGGACCAACCCTATGAATTTAGTGACGAGCGAGGTCAGCTAAGAGAGGCAAGCGACGAGTGTTAAGTGGGGTGAGCATCAAGCATTGAGCATGGAGCAACAAACCAAGTGAGCATCAAGCAGTAAGCAGCACGAGTGACCCAAAGCGAGTGAGGCGAGTATCGAGTGACGAGCAGAGAAGTTGTTTCTTTCGATTGTAGCAAATTAAAGACTAAGATGATAAATAAGACAGAAGAAAACGAGTACTAGAGGAGGATGCCATGATGAGCTATTTATGCCATTTTGAACGCCATGAGGACTCCTCACAAAAACATCTTCCTCCTTTGTAAATTATGGTTGTTGACGCCATAAGAGACATTAAAATATCTAAGTTATTAAAAAATAGTGTAAAATTACTTGAACTCCTTACTAAGGAGTTATTTAATATTATTGATACTATTTATTTTATGATTTTTCTATATAAAAATATAAAAAAATATATTAAATATATATAGAACAAGATTAGTCGGATTGGGTTGACTTTAAACTTTTAGGACCGAGAATCAATCTGCACAGTACTGGTCCAAAAATCCCAGAACCGATGATTGACCCGATCTCATTGGAAATCGAATCAGGACCGACAGGGTTGGGCCGATCCAGGATTGGTCCAGGATTGATGTTAGATCGATGCTTATCCCTATAGTCAATCACCCAGAATTGGTTGATCCTCGGTTTTTTAGTTGGACCGGAACTGATGCATATCTAGAGACGCCCCTGACCCGAGCGGCCCCGACAGAAGGACCGAGGATCGGATCGATCTAGTGGGTTCGATTCGGTTTCAGGGTCAACTCGGGACCAACCGATAATTTATTTATTTCATTTTTCGTACTCTCTAAAAAGGCAACTGAGGACCAGATCGATTCAATGGGTTTGGTTTGGTTTCAGGGTCAACGCGAGATTAATCGATAATTTTTTGTTTCATTTTTTATATTCCTTATGAAGGCGAGCGAGGATCAGACCAACCTTATGAGTTTAGTGACGAACGGAGTCAACTAAGAGAGGCGAGCGACGAGTGTTAAGATTGGTCTGGGTTGGACCGACTCTAAACTCTTAGGACCGAGAACCAATTCGCATAGTACTGGTCTAGAAATCCCAGAATCGATGACTGACCCGATCTCATTGGGAACCGGATCAGGACCGACAAGGTTGGGCCGATCCAGGATTGGTCCAGGATTGACCCTAGTTCGATGCTCACCCCTACGGTCAACCACCCAAAATTGGTTGATCCTCGGTTTTTTAGTTGGACCGGAACTGATGCATTTTCTAGAGCCGCCTCTGACCCGAGCGGCCCTGACAGAAGGAACCGGGTCAGATGTTGTTTCAAAAGCTTAACGCGAACGCTGGCAAAGGGGGGCCACTCGCGAGGGGGCGCGAGGAATCAGGGTTTTACTAACGACCTCGGCCTCTCTCTTCCCGTACGCTAAAACCCCTCACCGTCTCCCCTTTCATCTCTCTCTCTCTCTCTTCTCTGGCTTCCCCCCATCAATACCAATCGACCCGCCACCTCTCTCGATTTCTTGCGGTAGCTTCTCAGCTTCCCTTCTCCTCCTCTCTCTTCATGCATCTTTGAGCTCGCTCGGTGGGTTGTTGCTTGGCTTCGAGTCGTTCGATTCGAAGCTATGGCCACGAGGGCTTCCAGGAAGCTGATTTCTGATTACATCGCCAAGCGGGCGATTTCGAGTTCCGTTGGGAGCTGCGGGCATTGCTCCTCCGCTGCCGAGTCTTCTCCCAAAATCCCCCATTTCTCCAAGAGAGTAAGCTTAAAGTTCCTTTCTTTTTTCCCGGGGTCAACTTTATGACAAAAAAGAGAGGAACTTTAAGCTTGTGCTAGGAATCTCGTGTTTAATTTGTTGGCCTTCTGGTTAAAAAATGGCGATTACGACTTACTTAGTGCTTGTTGTGTTTTTCAAAAAAGGTTGAAACTTGGCTGCTGAAGCTTGGCTTCACAGTCCAAAATTTGGTCACCGGTCTTGGGGTTAGGGCTGTTTATGATTTTATTAGCATCGGTAGAACTAATTATTACTTGGAAAGTTAGAATTTGGCCAAACATGGATGGATTTAGGACTGGAGACAATAGATATCTGGAAGGAATTGCACGGAAGTCGTGCTAACATGAATACAGCAATTCCGATGCAAAGTGCAAGTTGAGTTCTGTTGCCACGTCTTAAAGCTAAACATAAGTTATTGACATAATTTACCAACCTGAACTTTTGACATCATTTGGTTTTTTGAACACTGGTTTTTAATGTTCTTCTGTTACTATATGTACTTGATGGGCCTTGGACTTCTATTACCAGTCTAGGGATAGTTTAAGCTTTTGTCATATTTCCATTTCCTTAGAATTAATTTCAAATTTCTTCTCTAAGGAAAGTAATTCTGTGTTTGGCATTGTCTGGAATCTAGAAATAGGTTACCCTAATTTTGGATCTACTTTGCTTAATTTTCTCTGTTGAATGGTTTTCTGAACTTATTATTGCCTGTTGGAAATGAGAAGTATTGTCTTCTGATGCCAATGCCATACAAATACCAATCAAAATGCTTCTCTCTAACATATAACTTAATATGTTGTTATGTAAAGTGCAATTTTCCTGTTTAATTCAGCATGTTCAAATGTCGGGAGTTATTCAGTTCCAATTGATTAATGTTTTTCCAAAGATCCTGCTCAAGCTTTAATTTGTCAGACCATACATTATTCTCATTGCAACTTTAAAGACATTGCTGACTTTGACGTGTAAAATTGGTCTCAAAACAATTGTAGGGGAGATTGCTGACAGGAGCCACTATAGGCCTGGTTATAGCCGGTGGAGCTTATGTGAGTACTGTAGATGAAGCAACTTTCTGGTACTTGTCGTTCTTTTGATATAATTTGAACATCTCTTCATTTTTGGTAATGAGATTTACCTTTACATCATTTCAATTTCCAGTGGATGGCTATTCTCAGCAACCAAACTAGTGAATCCGTTCTTTGCTCTTCTAGATGCTGAGTTTGCACATAGACTTGCTGTAACAGCTGCTTCTCGTGGCTGGGTTCCTAGGGAGAAGCGGCCTGATCCAGCAAATTTAGGGCTGGAAGTTTGGGGAAGGAAGTTCTCTAATCCCATAGGCCTTGCAGCTGGTTTTGATAAAAATGCTGAGGCTGTTGAGGGTTTACTAGGGATGGGCTTTGGATTTGTTGAGGTAGGCTCTGTCACGCCAGTACCACAGGAGGGTAATCCAAAGCCGCGCGTCTTCAGATTGCGTAAAGAAGGGTGATAATTAGTTCATTTTCTCATTGTTAATTTGATAACGATGTTGCTCTGCTAATTTAGGCTATTAAGTCATCTTCTACAGATTTTCCCATGGAATTAATGGGTATATGCCTTTTCAGTATCACGGAGGTTCTTAATATGATTGTGTAGACATTTCAGCCTTGCCTTGGCTTCTTGGAGGATATTCACACCTTCCTTTTTTTTATTAATGAATAGAGCTATCATAAACCGCTGTGGCTTCAACAGTGAAGGCATAGTTGCTGTTGCTAAGCGACTGGGTGCCCAGCATGGTAAAAGAAAGTTGGCTGAGACCTCAAGCACATCCCCTTCATCCAGTGAGGAAACAAAACATGGAGGAAAAGCTGGTCCTGGCATTCTTGGTGTAAATCTTGGGAAAAATAAGACAAGTGAAGATGCTGCGGCAGATTATGTACAGGGGGTCCATACATTATCGCAGTATGCTGATTACTTGGTAGATAATTTGTCATGCCTCCTGAGAATTTTTATTTGTGCAAGTTGCGTTAGTTCTGGCCTGCAATACTACTAGCTGGCCTTGCTTGATGTGGTGATTAATAGGAAACTCTTAAGTATTCTGGGAATGCATCTGTAAATCATGGTGACCTCTATTCTTGGTTACTTGAGGGTTTTTGGAATTTGAGTCAATCTTGATCTTCTATGAACCATTGTTTTGACCATTCACATGCTGTTTATTTGCAGGTCATTAATGTTTCATCACCAAACACTCCAGGGTTGCGTATGCTTCAAGGAAGAAAGCAGTTAAAAGACCTTGTCAAGAAGGTATGAGTAGTCTGAGTTTACTCTAAAGTAGCATTAATAGATGCAGGTCTTATTAACATTATGTTTTTTAAGGTTCAAGCTGCTCGTGATGAAATGCAATGGGGCGAGGAGGGACCACCTCCTTTACTTGTTAAAATTGCTCCTGACTTGTCTCGAGAAGATCTTGAAGACATTGCAGCAGTATGCAGTTTTGTCCTACTGTTTAACATGCTTTTTTTTTTTTTTTTTTTTTTAAATTTCTTTCATTTAACATTATTAATGTCTTTTTGCTCTTCATTACAGGTAGCTCTTGCTCTCCGCCTGGATGGATTGGTAAAATTTTCTTTCTGGGCTTTCCAATCGTCTTTTTTCAGTTAGATGTAGGTTGGTTGAATAAACTAACCTCACACGAATATAAACTTAGGAAGTCTCTTTATAGTTGTTGACTGTCAATTGCTTCATGCACTGCTGAAAGTTAGCGGAAATATGGAATCAAATTGGAAAAATATGCTTTGCTCTACCATAACTTTAGATAGGACAGCCACTTATGACTCAGAACAGTTAGAAGTTTCTAACATGAAAAACAATTTTTTTTTTGTGCTTCTTGCATGACACACTGAGCAGTTGGAGTTAAAATTCCTTTCCAATAGCAATGCTCTTTACCAATAAAATTGCTAGCTACCAAATGGAATTTTTTTTTATCATGACTTCTTACATCTGTCACACTTCAGAGGAGGGCAATAATGGATGCCTGATAGATTCTTCCAGTGCTTAGCCAGGAAAGATATGTTGAGGACATTTTTCTTCCAACTATAGCTCCTGCTAACAAGTTTCAGTCCTCAACTATTCATCAACCCGGGCCATTGCTTTTCCCTACTAGTCTTCACATTTTGTTAGTAGAAACCGTCCTGAAATATTTTGTTCATGCTATACTTGGTATCCCTATTTTAACTACACAAGATTATTATACATGTCTACAAAATATTCTCTTATGGTGCTGTCTTATCAACATAGTATGCATTGAGGAACTGCTGTTGGACAGTGTTATTTTTTCTTGTTGCTATGCTGTTTTCAAAGGCTTTTTGTAACTTGTCGGGATTAAAATACACTTCTATTTTGTTCTCTAGATCATCTCAAATACAACCATCTCTCGACCAGATCCTGTGAACAAAAATCCAGTGTCTGAGGAGGCAGGTGGTTTGAGTGGCAAACCTCTCTTTAACTTGTCTAACAGAATCTTGAGGGAAATGTACATTTTAACACGGGTATGTTGGACTCTCATCTCTTGTGTGGCTTATTTCCTTAATGCTGCTTGATTGTTTAAGAATATGGACCTTTTAGTGGTTGGAATGATTGGAATGGATTCAGATGCCCCACCGTTGTAGTCATAAATGGTAACAAATTACTTTTTGGTAGGTTTTGGGCTCTGCGTATTGTTAAGAATGCAAAAGTGATCTAATTACCTGTGGATAAAAGATACGTGCCTTAAAAACACTCACATATGGCAAGGATGATGCTGATTTCTGGTGTACTATACGACAGCCCTTTGCATGTATTGGATTGTGCATGGAAAACTTGCTGTGGTCTTATTTCTTGCAAATTTGCTTGAACTGGTATTTATATTTTTCCAGGGAAAAATACCTCTGATAGGCTGTGGGGGTGTAAGCAGGTAAAAAGCTCTTCCTTTTGGCATCACGTTGTGAGAACTAATTCTGGCATTCTCGTTTCTTTCCTAATATTGTTTTCCCTAATCAGTGGTGAAGATGCATACAAGAAAATTAGAGCTGGTGCTTCTCTTCTTCAGCTTTACACAGCATTTGCTTATGGTGGTCCCGCCCTAATTCCACAAATGAAGGTCTGTTTTTGGGTTATTTCTTTTACATGAGGTTCTTAAGCATTTACATCTTATCTATTCAGTTCATCATTTTTCTAATTTGTATCCATTTTGCTGTCCACCTTGACATGCTTGTATGTTCTCTCAGGCTGAACTGTCGGAGTGCTTGGAAAGGGATGGTTTCAAGTCTATACTCGATGCGGTAGGTGCGGACTGCAGATGATTTATTCAAGGCTTGTATTGTCAGGCTTTGAAACAACTCTCGTCAGAAAGAGTTCGGCCTTTTTCCTTTTCATGGGTTGGTCATTTAATCTTTGTGTTTTATATACATCTGGAGCTTTTTCTAATTATTCGCTCCATTTTACCCGTTTAATTCCTCCAAGGATTTGTACGGTGATTTGGACTCTGGGAGTTGTGTATCGATACCATCCCTGTGTATGCGACATTGTCGAAATTTTTCGAGGTATTTCAATGTTATTGACGGAAGGGCAAACAATGCTTCTTTTCTTGGTTTTAAGGGACTTGCGCAGTTTGATTCTGTTAATCACGGTTGCTGCATCTGTAATTTGTGCGATTTACACAATTTCGGAGGCACTGCGCAAAGCGACCATGCTATTCTCTTTTGCCATTGCGTTTGCAGAGGTAATTATCTACCAGCAGTCAGCAACATGCGAAGGGTATACTCGACTTACTTGCATTGACCGGCAATTTCGGTCCAGTTGATATGAAAATCACTAATGAAGAAATAAATGGACAGGTAATTTTGAGAGAAAGTACTATGAGTTATTGGTTCTTCTCGTCACATATGGCATGAGTCCATGCACTCCACAATGCCAGAAATAGTATGATTTTCACCAAAATTTATTTACCAAGCGATTTGACAAGATCTTATTTTTAGATGTTTGAGCAAAAGAAACCCATGAACAAAGTGATCGGTTCATTTGAATACGTCATATGACATCGCCAAATCACTTGTTAATCAAAGAGCCGTGAAATATTATAGTTGTTTTTAGCATCTCTCTTTCGCCAAACACTTACCACAAATCTTGTTGAAT
Source organism: Eucalyptus guilfoylei (assembly GCA_016097605.1). NCBI lineage: Eukaryota > Viridiplantae > Streptophyta > Magnoliopsida > Myrtales > Myrtaceae > Eucalyptus > Eucalyptus guilfoylei. The sequence continues at coordinate 35,165,613 of CM027868.1, read as the reverse complement.
TAAATAATGGGGCTACCGATGAGCACACGAATTTCCCTAGTATCTCTACAGTGTAATTGATTTGCTTGTACAATGCTCTTTTATTCGTGCTATGGACTTGGAAAAATCAATTCATGTCATTGGATTTGATCAAGTCATCCTATTTATGCAAAAAGAGAAAACGAAAGTTGTAGTTTATGCGAAGTTATATCCTCTTTTAAGACAATTGATTGCCCTTGTTCTTACTAATCTCGGATTCATTCCATGAGTCAAATTTAAAACGACACAAACGGTCCTGTACTTCTCCACTTGCCTCATGAAGCGGAAACATAGCAGCTTTTCCCGCTAAAGACCAGGTCTGTTATGTCGCAAGACACATATTAACCATCACCCACATCACCAATCTCTCCTTTGTCAAGGCCAACAATAGTGACTTCCCATTTGCATTTTGCAATCTCCATCGCCTCGAAGCCGTGACCGACCACCATGGATGAGGAGTACGATGTGATCGTTCTCGGGACGGGTCTCAAGGAATGCATTCTCAGTGGCCTCCTCTCTGTGGATGGTCTCAAGGTACGTAATGTCAAGCTGAGATCTTCATCTGTTGTGGTTGCTGATCAATTGAACTAAGCAGAATCTGTTATTAAAAATTTCAATTTTTACAATATTCTGGAAGAAATTTGATTTGCTCTTAGATTTTTTATGGACGTTTCGTATTGATCTTATGGTACCTGATATGTGGTTCACTGAGTTTTGTTGATCAAAACAGGTCCTACACGTGGACAAGAACGACTACTATGGAGGCGAATCAACCTCGCTCAATCTTAATCAGGTGAAGCTTTTATCGTAGTGGGAAAACAAAAATGGAGACTGCTTTGGCAATTTTATAAATTTTTTTTTTTTGGTCGAATCAATTTCACAAATTGATGATCAGACTTTGTCTGCTGCAAATAGCTCTGGAAACGTTTCAGGGGAAATGACAAGCCTCCAGAAAGTTTGGGACCAAGCAAAGAGTACAACGTTGATATGATTCCTAAGGTAGTGACAACATACAATCTCGTATCTACATTTTCCATTATTCAAAGATTTTAAGCTTGTTTGTTTTCTCTGCTCAAATGCAAGTGGTCCCTTGTTAGAAACGTTGGAATTACATCGTGAAAGCATGCTCTTTTTCGCTTATTGTGTGACTTCATAATACGTATTTCATCCATCGGTTTGAAGTTTTCTTAAATGCACTGCATTGTTATGATGATAATTTTTATTTTTTTTTTCAAATTGTCTTACATGCGTTTTCCAGTTCACAATGGCTAATGGTGCTCTGGTACGTGTTCTCATTCACACTGATGTCACAAAGTATCTGAACTTCAAGGTTGTAGACGGTAGCTTTGTGTATAACAAAGGAAAGGTACGAAATGCGCCTTCATATTGCGATTTTCATTCTTTCTTGTAAAGAATCGCTCAAATTTGGGAAGCCATAAGTCATGGTCTGAAGTTAGATTAATACAAGGCCGCCTTGCCTCTAGATTTATAAAGTTCCAGCCACTGATGTTGAAGCACTGAAATCGCCTTTAATGGGGCTTTTTGAGAAGCGACGTGCACGAAAGTTCTTCATTTATGTCCAAGACTTTGAAGAAAATGATCCGAAATCTCATGAAGGTTTGGACCTGAACAAAGTTACAGCAAGGGAAGTTATCTCGTATGTTCCTTGCGCTTTTCTGTTGTGTGAGAATTCGTAATTTTTATACATCCATAGCTATAATTGTATAAACTCTCTCTCTCTCTCTCTCTCTCTCTCTCTCTCTCTCTCTCTCTCTCTCTCTCTCGGCAGCAAGTATGGGCTAGAAGACGACACAATTGATTTTATTGGTCATGCCTTGGCACTTCATATTGATGACAGTTACATGGATAAGCCTGCTCTGGATTTTGTGAAGAGAATGAAGGTTCAACTTTCTCTCCACCATCTTCCTAGTGATTCCCTATATAAAGGACTGTTCTGATTTTTATCTATGCTTGCTTGAGTTACGAATGGGACTGCCATCTGCAAAATGAAGCATATCTCTTAGGCATTTTCAGTTAATATCGGGCAATAGACACAGATCTGGTATAATGTTATGTAGTTTGACGGATGACATGGAGAACGATGCATTGAAATTATCCAACTACAGCGAGAAACACCAGATGATTGGGGGACTGACCAAACATGATATTATGGCCAAGGATTTTGGGAATCTTCATCAGAAGATAATAGAGCTTCATCTGTGCAAAGAAAATAATTAGCGCACTTTGCCACTTGTAGATATTATTGCTACCTCTTCGTATCACAATTGGATTGTCCTCTGCCAAAATGAAGCATATCTCTTAGGCATTTTCAGTTAATATTGAAAGGGCAATAGATGCAAATGTGGTATATTGACATACAGTTTCGCTGATGACGTAAGGAGTGATGCTTTGAAAAATTTCAAATAATACAAACAGCAGATGGATTGGGGGACTGAACATTCTATTATGGCCTAGGATTTTGGGAAACTTCATCAGAAGTTAAGAGCTTCATCTGTACAAAGGAAATAAATTATGCACTTTGCCATTTGTAGATATTCTTCCTATTCTTCTTAAATGCTGCTTATTAACAAATACTCTTGGCCATAGCCATATGATGGTAATCACCGCCCTTTGCTATTTGTCATCTAAAGCTCTATGCAGAGTCTTTGGCACGTTTTCAAGGGGGTTCTCCTTATATCTATCCTCTGTACGGACTTGGAGAATTACCTCAGGTTTGTCCTCTACCTTATTACTCTTTCACGCAGCAAAACAAAGTATAATGGGCTTTGCAGTGACATACATGCTTTATTTCCAGGCATTCGCACGTCTTAGTGCAGTATATGGTGGGACTTACATGCTTAACAAGCCACAGTGTAAGGTCAGTAAGTGGATATATGTTTATACGAAGAAAGTTTGAACTTTTCTGAGTGATGTGAATTGCCAGAGTAAAAGTAAGATCCGATTTGTTTAATGTAAGAATCAGTTGCTGGAGCAAGGATTAATCTCTACAGTCTGCCAATCCAAATGACAGGTAGAGTTTGATGCAAGCGGGAAAGTCATCGGTGTCAGTTCTGAAGGAGAAACTGCTAAGTGCAAGAAAGTTGTTTGTGATCCATCATATTTGCCTGGTAAGGTAAGCTCTCGCATTATGTAAAGTAGAATGAGGCAGAATTTTGGCATGGAAGGTCACCTGGTAAGAAGCCATCATTGCAGCTCTGCGATCATATTGATTATGTGCCTTTTGCCTTTGGCTTGACTTCATAGGTCAAGAAGGTTGGAAAAGTTGCTCGTGCTATATGCATAATGAGCCATCCAATCCCTGATACCAATGATTCTCACTCAGCTCAAGTCATTTTGCCGCAGAAGCAGCTTGGTCGTAAATCAGACATGTAAGACTTCTTCACATGTAGTTAAAATATATATATATATATATTTTCTGGGTCCCTTGGCATATGGATTAAAGTTATAGAAGACCTCCCTATCTTGCTTAAAGTTACATTAGACCTCTCTGTCTTGCTTTGCATGTTTGTCTGCAGCCTCATGTTCACAGCAGACAAATTCTAGCCTAGAGAAAAGCATAAAATACATGTCTGACAGAACTATGGTGTTAGGAATATGAAAATGCATATGCCATCTGAAGATATAACTGGATTGGTTTGAGATGGCCTCCACAACAACGGTATCCTTTGTCACAGGGAGGCTGCAAAACTTTTGACAGGAAAAGCTTTTGTGTAGAGAACCAGTACCTTGTTTATGTGCTCCTAGGTTTAATTCAATCAAATATTTATTACATGAGAATTGACTTCCAAATAGATAGATAGAAGTTTAAGATGTGTGTTTCAACTTTTAACTTTCTTTCAGGTACCTGTTCTGCTGCTCTTATGCTCACAATGTAGCTCCAAAAGGGAAATACATAGCTTTTGTGGCTGCTGAAGCAGAAACCGATAACCCTCAACAAGAACTAAAACCCGGTATCGAGTTACTTGGTCCCGTGGATGAAATATTCTTTGATATATACGACCGATATGTGCCCACAAACAACCCTGAAGTTGACAACTGCTTTATATCAACTGTGAGTGGATGTCCCTGTCTCCTTCTCTAGGCATTCTACTTTGGGTGAAATTTCTGCTGCCAATTAAGTACTTTCATAAGAAAGCGCAAATATAAATTCAGAATGAAACACATTTTAGCTCCACCCATACCAGGTTCTTCATTTATTCTAAACAGAAGGAGGTTCAGAAATCAAGAATTCTAGGCTCGTGATATTATTTTGAGTTTCCATGGATCTAACAAGAAGTTGCCTCCTTTCGCCGGGGACGCTGTTTTCCAAACTGGTCATTTTAGTGTAGAATTGGTACATATTCCAAGTATAAAATAGCTTGGAACTGAAGCTTGGTGCATGTTCCATATAGCTAACAATTCAATGGGTAGAATTAGCTCTCTTGGAAGGTCAATTTTTACTGATATTGACTGATTCGAATGTCCTACTCTGGCTTTGCATCATGCAGTTGCTAGATATATTACTGACTGGCCGAAATTTTGCAGAGTTACGATGCATCTACACATTTTGAGAACACGGTGACAGATGTGCTTGCGATGTACAGTAAAATAACTGGAAAGGTAACTCGACTTAATACTTTCCTCACTTGTTAGGAAAAAGCTGTAAGAGTGAGGATAATATAGAGAGTAGTACAACATTGTCCCTACTTAGGGAGGAAACAAACGCATGTGGAAGGAGCAGAGGTTTCTCTCTTTTTGGCAAATAGAACTAGACGGTGCAAAAAATTGCAGAGACATGGTTATTATACATGTCCTAGCAAGTGTATGTAGTTAACAAGTTATTAATGACAAAAAAAAAAAAAATGCTGTCAAGAGAGAATTAATCATCTTATACTTCGATAACGTTGCTGATTTGACATTGTAGGTTCTCAATCTTTCCGTTGACCTGAATGCTGCGAGTGCTGCCACAGAGCAACAAGCTTCTTGAAATGCCGCCTTTGCTATGGCTACCCAGCACATTGACCTGAATTTTTGCTGCACAAGGCAACTTTTTTGGTTTATCTTGTCCGTTCATCTTATAATTCAGTAAAACTTGATATTCAGAAGCACGTTTATGTCAGATTGTTATTTCACTCCAATGTTTCTACACAACAACTCAGAAATAGCAACATCATTAGCCGATGTACGACACTTTGATCCTGAAGTAGTGACCCCTCATTGAGTAAAAGCACAAAAAAACAGTGGAGATCCTTCCAATGCACACATCTAAGGTGCATTTGGTTGTATCAGCTAGTGCTTATTCAAAAATTCGTATGGCGTGGGAGGCTCACAATATCTAAGGTGAACATGCAGAGACATTTCAGAAAACTAAAGATAGGCAAAGAAGGAATAATTTGTTGTGCAAGACTCAGAAGTGTAAAGATAAAACTTGAGATTTGCTCTATCCCAACGTAGATTTAATCATCTTCGCACATGATCACTCAGGAGTCAAGATGACAAGACAAACATATTGCTCCAGGATGGGCTCCGAAAAATTGGCCATGAATTGAAACACGAAGGTTTCTTATTCCTAAATGATGAAAGCGCTTCTTACCCTTTTATACACTGGGGGATTTCATCTGGAAAAGAAAATCTTCTATTCTAATGGATCTGGATCCATAACCGTGGAAAAATAAAAGAGGGGCATTTCTAAGGTACAACAATGATACAGAACAGCCTTCTTAATTCTTACAGCACTCGAGCACTTAACACGACAATACCTCATAAAGTCTTTAAAATGATTCTAAGACATTTTACGAAGATGTTATACTTAATTACGATGTCTCGTTGCAATGTTGTACGGCAGAAGAGTAGTGCTAAAAGAGGGTCAATCAGGGCAAGAGAAGAAACTAATCCACAATCCGCATTGCCAAAGCCCCAAGCTAAATACAATAGTAGTGCCCCGTATTCAAAGTCTTCCCAAAGATTATATTTAAACGTTGGGGCGAGAGAATCACCTCTTGTCATGAGTCAGTCATTAGCCCAGATTAGTCTGAAAACCAACCTTACCATTGCCTATCTGCAAATACAAATGTAATTCATCTTCCAGGACCTCTTCAGTCCAGAACACAGAAGGTCATCGGCCAAAAATGATGGCAGAGATGTCTCTGCCGGCTCTCGTATCTGATTTGGCAAAACATACAAATTGTAACATTCACTTTTTTGATGGAAAGAAAGAAACACATCTTCCCCACATAAAACAAAGAGGCAATGAGGGACTATAATTTCTTGATACAGATTTTAGGCTCTCTCTCTCTCTCAAGCGGTGTCCACCATCTCTTCGTCGCTCAAATCAAGATCCGCCAACAACTCTTCCAGGGGAACAGAAGGAACATCTCCATCTGTCACAGATGCCACCTCGGATGGCTGGTAATCTCTGTTTTGGTATAGTGATATGTTGAACCTGATATCAGGATTTTCCTCGAGATCTCTCAAGAATTCTTCATACTCATTGTTCACCTTCTCCTCATCACCCCTGTTTCTAGTCTCATCAACCTCCATATTGAGAGATTTAAGCTTCCACGAACGAGGCTTGTTGCGTTTTTTCTGGCGCTTCTCTTCATAGCTCTTCTTTATCAGAATTACCTCAGGAAGAACGAGGCCTTTGTGTTTGTCCAGCTCCATGTCATTTGTATTTGCACTATTAAGGTGATAACCGAGGGCATAGTCACCAGGGCTCAAAAGATGACCCAGATGTGTCCTAATGGAGAAAATCAGGTCATTCTTCCCAAAATCTGATACACGAGCCACCTGCGCATCAGCTAAGGCGTACCTTGAGCCACCAATATTAACCTCAGACGAAACCAACTCCACATCTAACACAATATACTCGACAAGCTGTCGACTAGTAAGCAGGGACTTAAATGATGTCCTCCAATATTGGTCAGCATCTAAGAAACATTGCCTCAGAGTAAATGGATCAAGTAAAGCAATGCTGTTGGTAACTTTTGAGCATATAACAAGAGGACCAAAATTTCCCAAACTCACTGCAACTTTAGGAGGCAGACAGATAAGGTCCTCACGACAGATCGGACTTATCTCAACAGAGAAAGTGTACTTGTAGTTGTAGTTATTGCTCTTCGTATCATGAGACACAAGTTGCTTGTCGTTGCGACTCCTCACCGGAGCAACTTTACCAATAAATTCAACAAACTTCACACCATGGCTGCGATTGGCAAAGAAAAAGTCAATTCCTTGATCCATCTGCTTGATTTTTATGGCATGAGCTGCAGCATCGTGCTTCAGTATAAGTTGCTCGAGGTAAAAGAATGTCCTTCTGTGAGAAACATGCTGCCTTAGTTGAACAGCAGCAACCCACTGATCAGGGTTGGCCTGAACCCTGGAACAGGGCTCACACATCTGCTCTTGCTGAACATACTCAACGACATAGGCTTGCTCAAGTATCGCACCATTTAGAACCTCCTTCTGAACTCTTAGCCTCACCTTAATCCTCTTAGAGTGAGGTTCAGTCCAGACAAATTCAGCATGCACTAACCTGACTCTATTCATATTCTTCAGCCTCTTGACACAAAAGGTCAAAAGCTCCTTTGACTCTAACTGCGCTTTAATCCATGTTCTTGGAGGCTGCAAGTAGGTATCACATTCAGGACAATGAATGATTATAACATGCTTCTGTAGACCTTCTGTGATGTCAACCTCAGACCGCAAACATTTGACGCACATATTGGCAGCATTAGGCGCCATTGGAATCCCACATTTGCAGCACAAAACGCTGCCCACAGTCTGCTGAACCGTAAACATGCCTGCTTCTTCAGCCATGCTGAAATCTGCAATATGCCGAAAATTCACATATAAAGACATTAGAACGCCAGAAAATCCGGAGAAGAAATCAAAGCAAGACAATACATAGGCATACCAGCCGGCCGGAAGAAAAGTAAACAAAACCATACAATGTACGCATCAAAACTTTCAGCTCCATACAACTAACAAAAGCCGTGCTTTTGCTTGTTCCCATGAGAACAAGACCGTCGAGCTCGGATTTCCGAAATCGAATCAAGTTTTCACTTCTGGGTCTAATTATCGCCAATAACTTGGTGAAAATTCAATCGGGATTGATCGAAAACCGTTCTCCGCAGTCCAAAATTCATAAATTTTTTCATTCAATTGATCAGTCTAGATTCCCAATCACAACGAATAAACAAGAATCATTCTTTACAATGATCCCTATATCCTCAACTATTCAGGTGACATGGGAGACAATCTCTTCGATGCTCCTAAACGCAACGGAAGACAACGACGCATGAAGTTGCTGACTTCGACAGCGACCGACCCAACAAGAGCAAAGCAATGAACACGGATTCCGTTCGGGAAGAGACGAAAAAAATGAAGAACCGAGGAACGGAGACATGTAAGGGCACGTCCCAAGAAGATGGAGGAAGAAAAGGACGGACCTTTCTGGAGCTTGGCGGCGCGATGCGGCAGGAGAGAGGTGGAGCTTGGATTGAGGATTGTTGCAGAAGAAGAAGGAAGAAGAAGATGAAGAAGGAGGAGGAGGAAGAAGAGGAAGTTGATTTGATCTCCCTCTAGGGTTTTAAGTCGGTCTTTACATCTTGGGAGGGGGACCCGCCACCGGCTAAAAAGTAAAAGCACACCCGACAAAATATAGAGGGAAAAAAAAGAAAATTATAAAAAAAGAACGGAAAATTAAGCTAATTTTTACATTATGATCAATATCATAATCTAGTTGTATTATCTATAATTAATAGGAGACCATCAATTCCCTTTATTTTCCCATGGATATATATATATATATTTTGATATCTTAACTTAGATGTGTATTATTTGTAGACCAAAATGTGAATTTCAAAATTGTTGATTATCATTGGGTTTTTGTTGCTTCAATCTCTTTTTTCCACTTTCTCATTCTCATTCTCATTTAATGGATCAGAATTATATTATTTCCTTCCCTCACTCAATTTCTCATTCTTGTTTCTTCTCGATATTTTTTATTTTCATTTTACATGATTTAAGCATATTTAAATTCAAGAATCTAATAGAACTTTCAGAGGTTCGATAATTAAGGTTATATATGTGCACGGTCTTGCGTGTGCAGGAATTCTAGTTATTATTGCATATCTAATCATTGCAGCATATCTTAAAGTATCATAAATACAAAATGATACATAATTTGTATTTTGTGTTTGTAAAATAACTTCTAGAGTAGTAATAGAGTCCTAATTATTTGTAAATGCAAAAATTACCTTGCGACTCATGCATTCCTTTTTATATTGATATATTGCCTACAAACAACATAAACTATAAATGGCTGGTTTATAAATGGCTAGCTATAGCCAGTTACTGTTGAATACAAGATGGGGGTGCCATAATTTCCACACAGGACCCAAAAGCACGTAGATAAGAACTAAGTATGGCATGTTATCAAGACTAAAAATATAAGCACGACATGTTCCATCATGTTTTACTGAGGTGTCCACTTATTCCTTCGTGCTTCTATCGGACATGAAATGTGTGGAGTTTGCACTAAATTTCTCCGCCATTCCTATTTTATTGGATGTCTCTGAGAAACTCGATCGGACATGGAATGAATATGTTCTTATTTCTTCAAAGCTGTGATAGGCTTATAGCTCCTCCTTTCCACCCAGCGACACTTGATCAACTATCTTGGCTCCCCTTTCCTTAGCCATGTACAGGCCAACATGATGCATAAATTCCTGCCAAAGACAGAGTCAATCAAGCATAAGACGCGTCTTTTAGCAATTGCTGTGTTTCGAAAGTATGTCGAAAGCACGCATGCAAGTAAGATGATGGCATGTAGGGGCATAGTGCGAGATGGTACCTGCGGATGAGCCATGGCTCCTTTGGAGTTTTGGGCAACATGGAGAGGAACGTTAAAGGTGGCACAACCCCGCGAATACACGATTACGTCCTTCAGCGGTTTGAGGAAGCCGAGGTTTCTAGCTGATAAGGTCGAGCAAACAAAGTCCAGCACACATATGTCCGTGCATGTCCCAACCACCAGTATCTTCACACGCCACAAAAATGGTTAATTTAGAGTTGTGGTATGGTGAACTCCTCCTTCGGTAAGGGAGGCTAGTTCAGTTGGATGCAATGGGAAGAGAAGGAAAAATAGGTCATGGAGTACTCACGGTTTTGATCTGATTCTTCTTTACCCAGTCCACAAACACGTTGGAGCCATCGCTCTCAAATGAGCCTAAGTACCCATCATAGCAATCTTTGCGCCTAATCGTCACGTTTGGTTCTTTCTCTATCCATCTCAGAGCTGCAATTTGACAAAACTGATCAACATCTGCTTGCGTTTGTACGAGTGTTTAGTCATTACTACCACTACCTCATTCATTCTCAGAACAAGGCTCACTGGACTAGCTAACTCCAAAGTGTTCATGTCTACCAATTAAACATGCACATGGATCGAACTAGCTAACTCCAGATTATTACATAAGATGCGGGAGAGTTTACCGGGGACCAGATTTGATTCATCAGTGCCAGCGATACAGTGAGGAGGATAAGGGTCCTCAGGCTTGTCGGGTTGGTGAGAATCAAGAAACGCGAGAACAGGCCATTTCTTGTCGCAGAACGACCTGGCCAGCCTCGAAGACTCTTCTACCATGCCCGAGATCTGCTCGTCGGGCTCTCTGGGGGCCTGAATTACAAACAGCAAATACCAAACACCTAATGATCAGCTCTCAAGATCTTCAAATACCACATTGAAGACCAAAAATTTGGGCAGACTTTAACTAGTTTCTTACGGAAAACCCATACCCATAACCATAAAAACCCAGAAAAAGCATGCAATCAGCCAGTATATATAGCATAGACATCAAGACAAACACTTGCCATGCGTCGCTTCGTACATTAACTAACTAAACAAGGGCAAACCAGCTACAAATATAAGGACAAGGCTTGATGAGACTCGCTCATTGATCAACACTCGCCAGACGTCCCTTGGCACATTAACCATCGATCCACCATAGATATCTATCTAGGCACAAACTTCATATGTTGCATCCAAAGCGTAGTCAAATTATAAAAACTGAATTAACAAGAGGCAGTGCTTAAGCTCCACTCACAAGACTCCCGGCGCCAACAGTGCAAAAGCCATTGATGATGTCCACAAGAACGAGCCCCGTCGCTCCATCGTCACCCAAGACCACGCTTGTTTGCTCAAGCGGGAGCTCGCTCTTGAGCAGATCAACCGTCTGAGACACCATGGTTCTCTTTTCTTGATCTTCTTTTACCCGAAAGGAATGTAGGAAGAGCCACAGAGGAGGGTCATGTGAAGAACAAAAGATCAAGCCGAGACAAGAGACAAATCTTCTTAACTTTTTGTGGCAAAGTCAAAAAGGTGGTAACGTTAGGATAAGATAAAGAAAGATAAAAATTAAAGCGTGAGGGCCCCCCACCCACCTAACTTTGTCGCGTTCTCTGTTTTTTTATTTTATTTTTTTGGTCGAATGTCGCGTTCTCTTTTCGGTGATCTTCTTGTAACCATCAGATTAAATCAAAGTGTGAATTTTCAGTTAGACCTTGAAATGAAATCAAATGGGGGCAGGGGCTGCTTGATCAAGTTGGAACGATGCTACTATTGCTTCACCCAATTTTCAATCTTTGCTCTCACATTTGTATCACCATTTTTCTTAATGTTACCATAAAAAGATCCCCTCAGCTCTTGAATCTAACTCTCTTGAATCCATTTTCTTTCTTGAAGATGAATTACAGAGAATACCATTTATGCTGGAAAAAAAACAAAAAACTCCATTTTACAAGAAAATCCACATTAATATAGAGGGGTGAATTTAGATTCCATTTCTTTCATGAAAAATAAATGATTAAGTATTTCATAAATATTATTGTTTATATCGCTTGAAATAATTGATTAATGCATAGATATTTTCGTGGATAATAAAAAAAATCATTCATCCATTTCTGTTAAGCGATATAGGAGATCATTTTAAGAAAACTTATTCATAATCTGCAAAATAAATATACCATTGATGTTATAAAGTTTTAAAATTTTAAGAAAAGATCCAATACAAAATTATATGATAGAAGTCATTCTTATATAATTAGGATAACGAATGATTGCTCTTTTTTTCTTTTATTGTAGTGGATGACTACATAACAAAGACCATTTCAAAGGAGGAAGAGGTCCGACATAAATGGTTAAGCGCATGGCTCCCATCCATGAGGTTGTGCGTTTGATCATCCTCTACTTCATCCCCAAGTTCTCGAATTCCTCTTAAGTAAATAAAAAAAAGCTTTTAGGTACGACTTTTTTAATAGACACCCAATGCTAATCGAATTTCGATCATCTATATACTTTTCATCTAAAAAAATATAATGAATAATAATATTTTTTCTTGCCAATTTTTTGTTAATAAAATTTGAAAAAGAGAGAAGGGAAAAAATTAACCCAAAAAATAAAAAGAAGAAAAATTTGGAGCCTACCTTGGTCTCCTGCTCCCAAATGCAGCCAACATAATCTCTCCACTTTCTTGCCGCCACTGACGGTCTGCTACCACTCCCAAAGACTCTCCTTTTATCCAAAATTTGCAGATAGAATCATCTCCATCTCAACTTCAGCCAAGTAAAATCTTCACCTTCATCTATCAGAACTCAGCAAAAAGGTTGTTCCTTTACTTCCCATGTAGCCTGCCACATCCTGGATTTTGAGTTGACCTTCATCTGATCCCAGTTCTCGAAATTATTACTATGCAATTACCCACAACGCTCGAATACCCATTTCCATCAACCTCTCCAAAGTCCCTCCTTTTCATCCGCAAGGCCCAGAATTTTCGGACACTACCAAATTTTCCTCCAAGAAACAGGCTTTGCACCCAGAAAATGGCTTCTTTTCCTGGGTTTCCGGTGAGGTGCCGCCCGGCTGGCGGTGCAACAGAGGGCCAGAGTGAGTACCGCACGTTGGTAGAGTTCTTGGGTAAGGAGGGGATTGGCGTGGGAGATGATCTGGTGCTGCTGTTTGATCACATTCAGTATGCTTGCAAGAGGATTGCTTCTCTTGTGGCTTCTCCGTTCAATTCCAGCTTAGGAAAGCAAGCAAGTCTTGTTGGTGGGGTGGGTGGTGAATCAGGCAGAGATGCCCCGAAGCCTCTGGACATTGTCTCTGTGAGTGAAGTTGTTCAGTCCAATCTGGGATTTTTATTTTTCCGATGGGTACAGCTTGTGTGTGCTATCATGATGTATGTCAGTGTAACTTTTTGATGTCCACTGCTCAGTTGGCAGATTTGAGGAGGTTTCTATGTGATGGTACTTCTGAATAGGACTTGGTCACATTGCTTAAACATGTCGCTCTCTCACAAGCTTAAAGATTTATGTGGAGGAAGTTAGGTTATCATAAAAATTTTGCGAAGCATGTTTTCATGACTTCTGTGTTAGATGAAGGGCAATACTTTTCTTTGTCAAAGTTTGAAGTCACATCAACTTTCGGTGAGGCAAAGTTGAACTCAAGCTACAGAATTTGGATTGTAACTGAACTGATTATATTGTAGCAGGGGCAAATTCCACCATTGCTTTTTGGTTGCATTGGCAAATGGGCACTCTGTAAATAAATGTTCGCTGCATGCGTGGCACGATCAAATTTCATTGTGATTGACAGCTAGAAAATAAGTTCTGAACTGATTGCCAATGTTTTTGGGGACAATAAAGTTGCCACAATTTAGAAGTCGAGGGCTGGTTGGCTTGGTAACTTCGCCATATTGACATGTGGTTAAGAGGTAGCCCTCAAATATTCCTAAAAAGTTTGCTTAAACTTGGGATAGAACAGATGTTTGATTCCACTGGTTGAAAGGCGATCTGACTTAAGCCTTTTCGCTCCTACTGCTTGCATCTGTAAGAAGCTGGTCTAGAGTGCTGATCTTCACAATGATGATGATGATGTTTGAGTATAGTTGTATTGTTAACTGCAACATCAGTTATTTCAAGTTTATATAGTTGCTAAGAAGAGAAACAGAACATGTCTGATGATGGCTGTGTCTTCATTGCACAGAATGAAATTATCTTGTCGTCTCTAAGGAATTCTGGAAAAGTTGCTGTCATGGCTTCAGAAGAAGATGATGCTCCAGTTTGGATAGTTGATGGTGGCCCATTTGTTGTGGTAACAGATCCCTTAGATGGTTCTAGGAACATCGATGCATCCATTCCCACAGGAACAATTTTCGGCATATATAATCGGCTTGTGGAACTTGATCATTTACCTAAAGATGAGAAGGCTCAGCTGAACTCACTGCAGAGTGGAACCAGGCTTATAGCTTCTGCTTATGTCCTCTATTCTTCAGCCACAATTCTTTGTGCTACCTTTGGTTCCGGAGCACATGCTTTTACTCTGGATCAGTCTACAGGAGACTTCATTCTAACTCATCCAAACATCAAAATTCCTCCTAGAGGTAATTTTATCTTATGATCAATCTACTAGAGCTGAAGTTAATAATGTTGAGTATTTCATATTAGCAGCAGTCCAAATGTATGTTTCCTAGGAAATTTCTACACGATTTTGCATTTTTCAGGTGAGGGTGAAATATGCTGACTGAACTTGATCCTCTTTCCAACCATAGCCTTTTCCAATAACATGCTGCATTGATGATTGAGACATTCTTAAAACAGGAAATTTTATGGAGCCAGAATGAAAGCTTTTCTAATTTTTTTTTCCTTTTGGGCTCAGGGCAAATTTATTCTGTAAATGATGCCAGATATTTTGATTGGCCGGATGGTTTAAGGCGGTATATTGACACTGTTCGGCAAGGGAAAGGAAGATACCCCAAGAAATATTCAGCGCGTTATATATGCTCTCTGGTGGCCGATTTTCATCGCACTCTGCTGTATGGTGGCGTGGCAATGAATCCTAGAGATCATCTCCGTCTAGTTTATGAGGCAAATCCTTTAAGCTTTCTTGTGGAGCAGGCGGGTGGCAGGGGCTCTGACGGCAAAAGTAGGATTCTTTCTATTCAACCTGTGAAGCTGCATCAAAGGTTGCCACTGTTTTTGGGCAGTCCAGAGGACATTGAAGAATTGGAGAGCTATGAAAATGTTCAGCAAAAAGTAAATCCTGGATATGAAGTTTAGGTACCCAGTCGTAATGAAATCTGTATTGGTCTGATGAGTTTTGTTGCTGGGTCCTCTCCCTTTTACAGTTTTGGTAAATGTCAAGTCATTCAAAATGTACTTTACTAATTTGGGATCATATGTAAATCAGCAATTATATGAGATGTGATCAAGGATTGGCATTTTGCTTTGTCTAAGTCACTGAATTGTGATAACAAACTGTCATTGCTGCATATTCCTTAAATAGGTACCCTCTCTTGGGTAACTAGAACAAGAATACAACATACACCTAAAAAATTATATTGCCATGCTACTAAGACTAGAACTCATCTTTATTCGACGACAGTGCAGATATTAATGCGTCTCTCCCAAGATACGACAACTTCTTAGCTATCGTGGGTATCTGATGATCCTTTTCTGCAGCTATACAGGAACTCTACAAAGTTGTTGATGTAACTGTCATGAAGATCCTGATCGGCGAAAATCTTCTGTATATGGGCTGCCTTCACTCTCAATCCTTCTCCCTGATCTTCCAACATCACAAGTCTGATGGACTTGGCAACTGCATCTCTGTGAAATGATCCATCTTCATTTCTGGGCACCTCGAACCCGACGCCTTTTTCCACTAACAGCTTCGCGTTAAGGCCCTGGTCATCTACCATGGGCATCAGAATCTGTGGATGGCCAAATCCAACCGACTCGATGATGGAACTCCACCCAGAATGGTACAGACACCCCCCGATAGCAGGATGACCAAGTATTGCCAATTGCGGAGCCCACCCCATTGAAACCATACTCCGTTCTGAGGTTCTCTCCAGAAACCCATCAGGAAGCAGTTCAGAGCTATCAAATTCTAGTCCTCTGGGCTTCCTGAGGATCCAGAAGAAAGGCATCTCAGAGAGCTCGAGCCCATATGCCAACTCGTGGATCTCCTCCAGAGGCATTTTGTATTCTGTTCCGAATCCGACAAACACTACAGACTTTCTAGCTTGTTTGTCCAACCATTTGGAGATATGTGACCAATTTGAGCCAGTAGCCTGATCACATGCTTTGTTCTTGGACATTGGTGGCAATAAACCTACTGGCAGTACAGGTTTCTGGTAGAGTCCTCTAAGAAGGTTTAGATATTCACCTTCAAGTTCTGAGCAGCTTCTCACAGCAACAAATTCGCAACCATGTAGAGTTGCTGCCCACCTTTGGCTGCCTGATAAGCTGGATTTATCAGAAAAGTGTAAGTTCCTGAACATCTTCTGTGCCAGGTGAGGACCTTGAGACACTAGTGAAGTCAGAGGAAACCAGTCTGGAGTTACTGCAAAATCTTCTGGCTTCTTTCCCCGCCCAAATGACTCGAGCTCTGCCGGTGACCCTAAAAATGCAAGTGTACAAGCAGCATACGCACTAAAATATCCGGAAGGCACGCGGAATTTGGCGGCTATTTGTGGGATCCAGCACTGAACAAAATCAAATAGGATTAAGTCGGGTGAAATCTCGCACAAGAGCTGCTCTAGTGCTTCTCGTAACCCATCGCAGGCCTTCCTAAGATACTCAGTGCACTCTAATTGCAAGTCTATAGTAGCCTCGGAATTCTGAGGCAGACCATCAACTGACGTCAGTGGGATCTCGACAAGCTTTATGTTTTCAATTAAGTTATCGGGAATTGGAGGCAATCTCTGTATATTTCTGGGAGTAGAGATGAAGGATATATGGATCCCCTTCGAAGCCAATCTTTTGGCCAATTCGAAATATGGAAGGATGTGGCCAAATGCCAGCCACGGGAACATCATTATTTCATATTGTTTGGAAGCCATTTGGATCTTCTCTGCAAATGCAAAGACGTTTTTAATCATCTTTTTCATGAAAACTTGTTTCGTTGTGGATCGTTTAAATATTACTGTTCTTGGCATATTCTTGGCACAAGATTCGTGCTTCCACAAAATCATCTGAAGGAGAGCATCTCACCCCGTCACATTGTCCTCTTTTGCATATATGCTTTGTTCTTCCCAGTTGAAGATTATGCTCGGTTCAACTCCTTTATGCTACTGACAGGAAAAATGTTGGGCATCAACAGTCCTCGCCCTATATTCATCCGATCAGTATCTTGCAACTATTTCAGATATCAAAGTGAATCGTTGAAACTGCAAATTGGCTCGATGGTCATAACCTGTACCACAAGTTACCGAATATTTCATGAAAGCTGTAATCCTGTTCCTAGCCAAGTAGTTGGAATAAGTCACCTACCGTTTTCTTCATGGACGTTTTTATAATCACTGAGAGTGTCTAACATGGTGTTTGATGAATTGATGTCCTGACATGAAACAATAATTTTATTCCACTAAAATACGTGGTTAAATTCATTTTTAAGTTGGAACTAATCAACCGCCGGCCGGTGGCTAAAGCCATTCCATACTTCTCAGTGTAGAGGAAACAAATTTGGAATCACCCAAAAAAACAAAAAAACAACAACAACTGCTACTTCATTGACAAATAAGAATACTCACAACATAGGTCCTTTATATATTAGGACAAAATGCCCTTCAGATAGCATTTGCTTTCACTGAGCTCGAATTCATAGAGCAACGACCACAGATGAAATTGTCTGACACAATGTTGACTTTTTCAAACATGTTAACTATCCGAGATAAGATACAAGACATTACATAACAGGAATACAGTAGTCATTATTTCCGTGACTAAGCCAGGTGGACCAATCGGCATCAACTTGTTGCCACTGCCACAGCTGCTGGCGAGGGTTTAAGAGTGATTTCAACATTGTCATGGACCCCCTGTAGCAGGAGCTCTCCATCATAAGTAAGAACCTTACGCTTCTTTGCTGCTCTTAGCGTCCCAACCAGTGCTTCAAATATGTTTGCACACTTATCATCATGGAATAGCACGCCAAATGTTACCTTGAGACAGGCGAACAATGTCAATTTCAAGACTACATTCTTTTTTATTAGAATCTCATACAAGGTTGGTGGTGTGCGGAAGAGTTGCATAAGTAAAAGCAGTCTTGATATGGCAAAATAGCAGGACAAAAGTCAGCAATTCTTAGCTTAACATATCAACTGAGATCTCAAGAGGCCCAACTTTCACACATCTTTACTAGCGTAAAGTGTTCAAAGACACACCTCAAGTCTCTTACCAACCTTCATATGCATATTTGAGTACATGTGCAAGCTGTAGCTCATTCCAACAGGACTACGGAAATTCATTAAGAACATTTTTATCTCTTACAACTGCTCGGTTTCCATTTCCAATGTCATTGACAAAATGCTGAAAGGAAAAGGTCTGGGACTTTGCCGCTAAAGTTGGGTAAACAAGGTATAAACTGCTTAATTAAAAAGAATAGAAAGATCAATCAAGGGCTTTTCAGTTTCTGCATGACATTGGTATGCCTTTGAGTGGAGGACATACTGCATCTTGTTATGAGCTTGAGCTCTCTTCTCAGTTAGACCTATTTCCATTTCTCCGCTTATTTCCAAGTTTCCTTTGTTAAAGGTTCTCCATAGAAAGTATACTTAGAGAGAAAAATGAAGTTACAGCTTTTGGATTCGGTTGGATATGATAGGAGTAAAGAAACTAACACGAGGTGGGCAAATTTAGCTTGTTTCAATTACTAACCAAAGGATACAAGATGGACCTGATATTCTTATAAAGGACACAGAGTGTTGTTTGAACTTCCTGTGCCTCTACAGGAGGGAATATTAATGAATGGATGCCAAAAGGATGAATACCAGATTTTCTGGGTATTGACAGTGAATCAGATAGGATAGGTAATTGTTCCATAAGGAGCTCTTGTCTTATAGAAGTAACCGGTGTTGGATAGAAGACTGTTTTAGTTGCCGGTGCTACTGCTTGAGAATATCAACCTAGAACTAAGTTCAAATGACGTGCTGAAACATTCAACATCATCCAACGGCCCATCATAGATCTAAGTTAATTAGAAGGAGTCACTGGAATCCTTACTGAGTACAAGTCAATTGGAAAAAGATACAGCAGATCAAGTTTTTTTTTTTTTTGGTTAGGTAACAGCAGATCAAGGTTGAAAACCCAAACTTTTACAATGATAAACGCATAAAAAGCCATTATGTTGAATATGTTCAACATAATGTGACTTAAGTCCATATTTGCACAAGCTTCAACATGCCATCAATTCAATCAAACAGAACAAAAGGGCATGTTTCTATATGGTTTTGGCACCTGAGAGTTTCTACAACTACATCAAAACGAATCTTCAAGACCTCTATCTGTACATGATGAATCTTGGCACACCCTAAAAATGATATGCTTGAATTCTCAAAGAATCAAAGAAGATCTATCTTGATTCCTCTTTCCAGATCATATGTCCAGCCACGCACATAATTCGTATAATTGGAAAACTGAATTTGATCACATATCAAATGATTTCAGCAGATCTAAATTCTTGAAATGGAAAAGAAAACAGGAGGTGGGTCGGCAGCTCCAGTGGCAAAGAATGAGAATTTGACGTTGGTGAGCAATGAGATCGAGTTATATAAAAGGTCAAAGGAAAGAATGTACCTTGTAAGATCCATCAGCTTGGATCTTGCCCAGTCTTTTGATTTCTTCTTTGAGTCGCTCGACCTCTTCTTCTACGTTCATGGTTTCTGTTTCTTGTTTTTAACCTTCCGATGTTGTCTTCCCCTGTTCGAAAACTATATATAGATAGTACTTTCTGACTGCACTTTATGCAGATATTTTCCGAGTCACCTTTTTCATCACCGCAGATATATGAAAGGCATAAAAAATCTCCAGTGGGATTTATCAAAAGGCAGGCACGTGAACGAAAATGGGAGATGCCAAGACTTTCTATTTTATTTGCCTGAAACAATTATTTTGGTTATCAAGTTTTTGTTAATTTTCTCTCTATTCTGATCTACTTTAAGACTTGAACGATATAAAACGAAACGAATAATTCCTAAAGGAATAATTATATAAGCATACATAGAGTACTATTCAGATTTGCTCGAGTCATTTAATTCTTTTTATGGGCAACTTGAACATAATCCGAATAAAAAAATCCAAATAACCCACTGACTTGAATCACTTTCACTTTTAATCTTGAATGACGTTTTTTTTTATTGTTTCTTCACGCTACTCTGACGCCATAGATTATGCAGATGCTTTCATTGATCTGTCTATATAATTGAGTTAATCTGTAAATAGGAACGTCAGTATCACTCGAATCATCTAGTGGATTTGGTTAAAGCATGGAAGAAGAAGCATTCATGGCTGAACAATTTCAGGAGGACGCAGATCACCTATAGCTCAATGCATGTGATGACAAAATTAATCATCGTTCAACTAATTCAGAGAGTAACCGAACCGGGTTTATTCTCAAAAGCAACTATGTCTGTCAAGTACGGAAATGATTATGTAGCTAGAGTGATGGAGCAAGGCGGTGACGCAGTTGGTCCAGGTGCTGGCACATCGCCCTTGTAGGCAGACCTGTACTCAGACCACAGTTCATGGACATTTTCCAGAGCAATTGCACAAAGAAATCGTTACTGTAGTAATCCTTCACCATCGCATTGAGATCACTGACAAATCCTTCTCTGAGGCTGTCACAATACTTTATGAAGTAGGCCGTGATTGCATAACCTTCATCCCATCTCGAACCTGAACCAGAACCTCTTTCAGGCCAGCTTGGGGATGGCCACCCTGCCTTCAACCTCACGTAATCTGCAATGCCAGTAATGATTCCAATTGGAGCCATGCCGTTGCCATTCCATTGCTAAACCCACGTGCTTTCATGGTACAAGATCCCGTTGAATTCAGCACACACGTCGCCAATGTGGTATTCAATGTGGTTGGAGCTCAAGCGAATGTTGTTGTTTGTAGTGCTGGCCACAGCAAAAGGATAACTTCGAATGCCAGTATTGACAAAGTTTTGGACAATTAATGTTACTTTCTCATATGGTTTCACTTCACCTAGGATTTTCATGACGTATTCAGAGGCAAGCTGCAGGATCATGATGGCGTAACCTGCGGCGATGTTGGTCTCAAGCTTAGTGTTACCAGGACTAGTTGAATTGTCAATGAGCTCGTACTGAACTGTCTTGGCAAGGGTCAGGTATGACGACTTGTAATCATCCCACAGTTCATCAACAGTCTTGCCTAGCAACTGCACAAAGAAGGCATCAGTATAGTGATCTTTCATCAGAGAATTAAGATCAGCGACAAACCCTGCTCTGATGCTATCGCAATACTCGAGAAAATATGCAGTGACCGCAAATCCCTCATCCCATCTTGTACCAGACCCTCTCTTCGGCCAGTACTTAGATGGTCACCTGGCCTTCAGCCTCACATAATCAGCGATACCATTAATTAGGCTACTTGGAGCCATGCCATTTCCATTCCATTGCCAAACATGCGTGCTCTCGTGGTAGAGGACCCCAGTAAATTCAGGACGTAATGCACCGTCGTAATTCTGAATGTAGTCTGAGTTTATGTAAATGTTGTCCCCGGTGGTGCTGGCTACTGCATCAGGATAGCTCCGAATGCCTATGTTGCAAAGCTCTCAATAACTAAGCTTACCCCCATATATCCCCTTCCCTTGGGTGGTTTTCGGTCGAAAACTTTCAATACGAAGTCAGAGGCGAGCTCAAGCTCTTGGAGAGCATAAGTCCAACCGATTTTGATCTTGAACCTGCTGTTCCCAGGGCTTTTATCAGTGACTTCAAACCCCAATGCCGGAATCAGTGCTCCAGGACTTATAGAGTCCTCAACTCCAGTCTCACTGGTGCGAGAAGCATCTCCATTTTTGGAGGAATCATATCGGGTCGACTATATTGGTTCAAGAGAAACCACCAAGAGGAGGACGAGGAAGAGTTGTATCGAAGACATTTTGGCCTAGAAAGTTGAAATTCTGGCTTTGTATGGCTTGATCTCACACATCTTTCTGCATGGTTGCTTATATAGATGACCCTGCACAAAAATTTTGTTGTAGAATTCGTAAATGCAGATCATTGGGTTCACAGAAAAACTCAACGATGCCTGCAAAGTTTGCTAAACCGAATGGTCTTACAAATTATCATCTTCCTTTTCATGTTTGGTAGCTAGAAGCCGCAACCTTAGTAACAAAGAGAAACCAGTCAATTATTAGATGTCTATTTTGAGATCAATTCCATCTGTAACTTTCAGGGGCATATAATTGTTCTTGCCTCATTATGGCATTCGATATAAACATATAAATGCAGCAAAAAAAAACACTATTTGATGTTGTAGTGGCAACAATTTCTTGAAAAGAAACAAGGCACTGAGAAATCACCATGTGGATTGCAGCAGCAGAAAACTACCTGCGTCAATACCCGGGTAGACTGAAGAAAATTCAAAGGGATCCTCCAAAACTGAAGAGAAATTTTTGAGAGAAAAAATTGTAAAGTGACGAACCTCCTTTTAGTTTCAGATGATTCGACCAATATAATAATTCAGGCTCTGATGTCAGAACGAAGGGACCGGATATAAATTGCAGGCCATGAAACAGACGAACTTTCCAAAGTTAATTTTGTCAGATCCAATCCACCCTTCACACTTGCTCCGAGTTTGTCCTCTCATGATTGTTTGCAACCTATAGAAATCATATTGAAGCGAAGGTTTATATCGAATCTGTGGATTAACTCAGACATCTGTCCAGCTGTAAAAGACAGAGCTTCTTTTGTAAAACTTTTTGTGAAGGTTGCACGTGCTCTAGAAAAATTTACTTCAAGCAGTATCAATGGAGACTGTAACGTGATCAGCGAGGGTGATTTATCTCCTCACGAATCAACGAGAAATCTTTTTTGATAGATTCCAAGTTTTTGGGAATTCTATTTGGAATTTAAATCAGTGTCACATTTTGGACTGTTTTCTTTTTATTGTGATGGCATTAGATTTCATCGTTATAAAATAACCAAGTGACCTTATATTCTGTAGCTTTTCGCATATTGATCGACTCGTCTAGTTTCTGAAGCTAAAAAGAACAGGAGAGTTCTTGTTTTGTGTGGTTAAGGTGCTCTGAGAAGATGTCTTGCAAATTATTTTTAAGTCCAAGGAATGAGGAAAGCAGAAGGCGAGATTGGATGCTGTAGAAGTGGCCATGCACCTCATTAAAGTTTGAAGATTTACATATGTAAACTTTTGAAATGGATTTTTTTGTTGATGAATTTCATTATTTACTTTAAGAGAGACCTTTTTGTGGCATTGCCAAATTAGAAGGGAGAAAAAAGAGAAGCACAACTTCAGCTTGTGAAGGTAGATGACTCTTCATTGAATATGAAAGTTCATTCTGGATCTGGAAGTGGAAATCTCTCTCTCACAATTGCAACACAGTACATAACCAAGTACTCTGACATGACAGAACCTGTAATTTGTGATCACACCTAAAACAAATCAGAAATGGACTTCTCAAATGCAATAGATTCTGAATCCATTAGTATGCTGGATATGGAGGCGCAGCAGCAGGTGATGGTGCCTGTGCCGTGGTGGGTGCTGTTGCCAGGGCATAGCTCGCATATGCCAACTTAGAGTCATTCCACAGTTCGTACACACTCTTCCCAAGCAGCTGCACAAAGAAACCATCGCTCTGTGTATTTCATCATGGCATTCAGATCAGTGACAAATCCATCTCTAACGCCATCACAATGCTTGAGAAAGTATGTGGTGATTGCATAGCCTTCATCCCATCACAGGCCTAATCCTCTCTTAGGCCAGCTTTTGGATGGCCAGCTGGCCTTCAGCCTCATGTAATCTGCAATGCCAGTAATAAGGCCGCTTGGGGCCGTTCCATTTCCATTCCACTGCCACACGTGCGTACTCTTGTGATAAAGAATTCCAGTGAACTCTGCTCGGATGTCATCCTTGTAACGTAGTAGATAGTCAGAGTTTAAGTAATCTTGTTGCCTATCGTGCTGGCAACAGCAAGAGGATAGCTCCCAATTCCCTCATCAGCAAAGCTTTCATAAAATAGTATCACTTCCATGTAACCTTTTCCCTCACCCAATTTTTGATTGAAGGTTTTCAAAACGAACTCAGAGGCGAGCGAAAGAACACTCAAGGCATAATTATTGCCAATATAGAACTCGAATTGGCAATAACCGTCATAAGAGTTATTGCCAAAGGAGAATTCATATTGGATTCTTGCAGTGGAGCCAATAAGAGCAACTCGGATTGCTCTAACTGGTTCAAGAGCAACTGCCAAGAGCAGGGGAAGCAAAAGCTGGATAGGAGTCATTTTTTCAAAGGAAAATATGAGCTTGCACTCTTGCCTTGTTTCTCTATTCCCTAAGGAAGGCTATATATAGAAGTTGGTCCATTGCTCATCCCATTATTTGAAAATATTGCAGGAAAGCGCCTGTGATCAGCGATTTAGCTGTTTATCTATGTCTGTCTATGCCGTTGTTTTGTAACACTTGGTTGGTAGTCGGAAGTCCACACAGAATGTCCAAATGTATAAGGAATACGAAGGTACTATGAGTCCATCCAAGAAACTTATCATTCACAACCCATTACCTCTCAAAAACGTATCAGTTCCAGAAGTCCACACAGAATGTCCAAATGTATAAGGAATACGAAGGTATTATCCGTCCATCTGAGAAACTTACTGTTCACAATCCATTACCTCTCAAACACGTATCTGTGAAATGGAAACAAAGAGCTCACGGATGCATAACAAAGAATGGATTAATAACAAGGAGTCCTCTGAGAGTACACGAATGCTACTGTCATAAAGCATTGTAGACTGCAAAGTATGGCATTGCCAACTGTACATAATCCTCATCGTTCCAAAATATTCTAATCAGGAGCTTCAAAGGAGCAATTAGATCAATTACAATGCTATACATGCGCTTTGGTTCAAAAAATGTGCCAAAAAAGGATCCTAGGCAGGGCTGTGGTGGAAGAATGTCATCATGTACAGAAGTAAAGTTGAAATGGACGAGGACAAATCAATACTTGATGACGTGACGGCGAAGCCATACTTCATACATGACCAAATGAAATGCGTCATAACGTTTCGGAGGTGTATTCCACATGAAGTGTCTCTGGACCTGCTTTACCAAACATGTGAAATAAAACAAGGAATGAGATAACTAACCCATGCAAAAGGAAGTTACTGAGAAGATCTCAGAGAACATAAAAAGGGTTAATTTTCTTCCAGGATTAGACTTTAGTTTCTTGTTCTTTTTCTTTATTTTACTAAAGCAAGTTCATCAGCTAATCAACTAGAGCCACGGTTCACATTTGGCTTCCCCACTTGATTCATCGATATTGTTGAAAGCTGAAGTCAGGACAAGCATGGCACTGCATGAAGTGTTATAAGAGGGACTGCTTTTACCTTAACTAAGTTCTGATGCAATGCCATGAATTCTGCATCTGAAATCTTCTGAAGAATGTGCTTCAGCTGATGGACATCACTCTCCTTAAGTATGACAGAGAATTTTCGCCAGTCCAGGATATCATTGAAAGGCAAGTCATAGTAGTCAGACATAATCACTGCCAAACAACAGAAATTTACCAATTAGAAAAGCAGATGTCGGGGCTGCCGTCGGGGCCACCCAGCCGAGAGTAACAGCATTGGAGGCTTAGAAAAGTAAAAGACAAAAAAGGCCATAATCATCCTTGCAGATTTAGTTAATGGAAAATACCAGGCTTCTGAGAGTTCAATGTTTATTATATTTACTCTGTGCCCAAATCCAAAAAGGGACTATGCACAAAGGTTTTAAGGCACAGTGAATAAGAACTTGAAGGGTTACTTATCCAAAACCCAATTAACAATTCTTTCGAGCAACATTGAAAGTCCAAGTTTTTCTCTCTTTCCAATAACTGCTTCAAACTGAAAGAAATGGAAAGTAATGAAGTATTTGGACCATTATGAACTATGAAGTAGTGTTCTTCACTTCTGGGCATTTATGCATTTGAAGAATTAGCCTAATTGTCAAGGGCCCATATAACAGCTTAAGAATGGGGATATGAACTAATAGCGTCCTTTGCCACAAACAGCATAAAATATAGACAGAGTAGTATTACCTGGAACACATCCATAACGGATTGACTCTGCTATCCATGGACTATTGACTTCTGACTTTCCAGGGCATATGCAGAATTTAGCCCCATAAAACTTGTTATGTTTCACCGAAGTTCCATTCTTTCGGCTGTTTTGGATATCAAGTTCAGCATCGCCAATCCATACAGTCGTTAATGCAGATCTTATGTTGGAATCAGTTCGTCCAGCCCAGAAACCAAGCGTCTTTCTGGCATCCAAGCAAGTTAGTTATAACAGAAGTGAGTTGAGGACCATAATCCTCACTAGCATAACACAAGTCCACAGTGGTACTCGAGTATTCCTCATTTCTGATGTTTTGATCCCACACTAAAAACAGATAGGAATTAACTGACTCGATACCATACTATTAAGCATTTAAGCGGCTCGTGAAATTCAGACGATCACAGCTTCAAAAGCTTGATCAAGCATGAGTGAGGTTTCAAAATCGGCAGTGAGTGACAGATCCTCATACATTTTGTTTTAGAAAGCAGTGGCACCAAATACACAACATTCGCATCAAACCAAACAAGCAAATGGCATTTCCTTTGGTTTATTTACACTAAATCAAGAAGATTATGTCACGCAAGATCCATGGCCTCTATTCTACCATCCATCCATCTATTTCATCATATAGTTTCTTCCAGGAGGGACATGAAATGAACTAAGCTATTCAATACATGCCTGGTGTTCACATCATTTCCGCCGGCAGGATAAGAAAACGGCAGCCTCACTTGAGGAAGGGCGACATCTTTGTGTGGAATAAATCCGTTGTTATAACTCGAAGAGCACACGACGCGAATCGAATTCTTTACAAGAAGTGGAACGCCTTCTGTCGCTCTCAAGCCGATGTCATGGCAAGTCACAAAGAAGTGATCCGCGCCAAGTGTTCTGTTCCAGTAAGGGTATCTGAGCATCAGAACCCGAACATAATTTCGGATCCCATTGGTTATGCCTTCCCAGGATACTCCCTGCACATAAGGCATAGCTCAGAACATCAGAGTCCGAGAGAGAAGTTTGCTTTCGGTGAGATGCAAGCAAATTCAGTTTGCTTAGAACGCAAGAAAGAAATAAAAAGAACAGAAAGGAAGGAGACCTGGCTTCGCAGCTTATGGCAGGAAACGGGAAGAAAGAAGAGGTGAGCCTTGTCGGCATTGAGCGTGACAAACTGGCTTTCATGAATGTTCTTGAAGAAGAACCCTTCGCTCGCGTACTTGCCGGTGAGCCTTTGCGGAGTGCGATGTCCACCTCGGTACACAAAGACCCTCAGCTTCCTCTCCATCTCTTCGTAGTTCATCTTGAACACCTTCCATGAATGGTAAACTCCAGAAGACGGATCCATATCGTCTTCTCCTCCCACAGTGGCCTTCACCTAATCGGAGTAAACTGGTTTTAACAAGGAGAACACTCACACACGCGGGCGCACGCGCGCACAGAGGAAGAGCGAAAGCTTACCATATCCGAAGGATATGAGGAGAGCTTGACGGACAAGAACCGGATGTTTTGGTACATAACCAAGAGTCCAAGCACCGCTATGGAACTGAAGAAGCAGCCGCCACCAGGAAGCCTGATCTGCGGCCGGGTTGCGGCAGGTGGTCTCATCATCACTCTCTCGAAGAAAGTACTGTGCGATACACGGCTTTGAGCTCCGCCGATATTTTCCCCCGGAAAGTGTGTGTGGTTTATGATTCGAAGCTGTGGAGTTTGACTTGAAATATGGAGTGGGCGATGAGCATAATCTGTTTTGACAGTTGAATGAAAAGGGAGTTGGTTAAGTTCAGTTTCTTAGCCTTGATTCTTGAGTTCGTTTCTTTATGTTTGTTATCGATGACGTGGAATAAGCACAGAATAACAATCGTACGATGTGCATCTACCTTCGGCCACCGTTGATGGTGCTGCGGGAAATTTAGTACTAGCTGCTCAATTTACAGACTCCGCAAGTGAAATCACTGTGGTCCGACATCACATTAATTCGTTCATCAAAAAAAAGAATTCTAGCGTTGAAGCTGGGGCTCCTCTCATCGTGATTTAGCTATTCTTCATTGACCTTACTATGTATTTAATGATTCGAAAACCTTGCTTACATGATCTTTAAATTTTATTTAAATTTAATATGTGAATATCATCGTAGCATCATGAATAAATTTCTCAGTTTCATTCCTGGGTTGAACGCATTGGAGAAGTACCAGACAAAGAACCCCTGAACGTGGTCTATTTAGCCAATGAAATGACGAAAGACGAAATGCAACCCCCGCGGGCATGAGACGGACAGGTCTTTCGAAAACCGCAAAGAAATTTAATATGTGAATATCATCGTAGCATCATGAATAATGGTCCTTATTTTATTTTTATATTTTGGTCTAATATAATGGTCCTTGAATGTGGTCCAGTTGGCTCATAAGAGAGAACAACCAAGAGAACCCTTGGAATTTCTTTTTTTTTTTTTTTTGGTAAAAGGTAAGTATTATAGATAGTCTAGAGAACCAGGAAGCCATACAAAGTACAGCAGAGAAGAGCCGGCACCATAAAATGCACTCAAAAGGTCGTAGAAATACCAGTCGAGTGAAAGGGTGCCAACCCGAGCTGCAGAGAAAGATACAAGAAACAGGAAAACAAGCAGCTAGAAGAAGGCTAACGAACAATGTAGCCAGGGTAGAAAGCAAAACAGGAACAAACGAAAAGGGAGGGCAGAAATACAACCCAAAGCAAAACTAGGCTACAACCAAACCGAAGTAAAGAAAATGAGTGGATGGAACCAACAACATTAGCAATCAAAGATAGAAGGGTGGATACCCTAGCTAAGTTGAAGATGTTTGTTGTGGGGGATATCCGAGACCTTTGAGAAAGTAAGGGCCTTGTCTTTAACAGCTTTGATTAGATGGGCTTTCATGGTTGGTAGGGAAAGCTGTTGGTTGCGGAAGATGATATTGTTTCTTTCCTTCCAGACTAGATAACATAAGGCACCAAAGGCAAACCGAGCCATTGATTGGTGGAACCCTAGATCAGATAAGTGCTTAATAGCCCACAAAAGGTTCTCTTTCCAAGCCTGGTTTCTCCAAGGTAGATTAAACTTTGCCGCCCAAAAGGCCGCGAGTAATGGAGCAGCCAAAGAAAAGGTGATCGATTGAATCCGGTCTAAGCGAACAAAATGCACAAGACACATCCGAGATTCTTCCATGGGAGAGTAACCTCACCTGAGTTGGTAGACGATTGCGAGTAATCAGCCACAGGTGAGTTTGATATCGAGGAGGGAGAGAGGGGCTCCAAATAAACCTGTACCGGTGATTCAAGGGCTTCCTCGACCTCAGGAGATTCCAAGCAGAAGCTGAAGAGTAGATGCCAAAGGGGTGGCTCAACCAAACTAGTCGGTCATTTTCCCCATTAAGGTTCGGAAGGGGCTCCTCCCAGGTTGCAATAACACTCGCAAATGAGGACGGGGAGGTCAGGGCTTCCAAACCAGCTCTGATTGTTACAAGTCGTGGAATACCGGAGCAATAGATATCATGATTAGAGAAGATCTTATAGAGAGAGCCACGAGGATGCCAAGAGTCGAACCAAAAGGAGGCTGAAGAGCCATCGCCAATAATCCACCTAAACCGAAGCTGGATCAAGTCACGAAGACCGAGTAATTTCTTCCAAGCCCACGAACAAAACGTTGGCTTAGGCACAATCCAAAAATTCTTACGCTTTAAGAAGTTTGAATGGATCCATTTACACCATAGGGACTCTTTATCAATAAAGAGGATCCATAGGTGCTTGATCATGGCCGCCAAGTTACTTACTCGAATGGATCGAATTCCCAACCCACCTTCCTCCTTAGGTAGGCAAGCATCATCCCAAGCCACCTTAACCGCACCCGAACCCAGGATAGGTCCTTTCCAAAGAAATTGTCGAAAGATTTGTTCAATTCGCTTAATAACCGAAGAAGGCAATATAAAGACACTCGACCAATACACCTGGATAGAATGGAGGACCGATTTTATCAATTGCAACCTGCCTACCATGGACAAGAATCTATTGGTCCAAGATTGAACTCTTGAGGTGATAGCGTTCACCAATGCAGCACAATCTACTTTCCCGAGTCTAGTAGAAATAATAGGCACACCAAGGTACTTAAAAGGAAGAGAACCCTTGGAATTTCATGCGCCACGATTTCTCAAAAACGTTTTAAGTGATCCGCCATGAAGAAGAGAAGAATATCTTAAAAGCAACTCCCGTCAGAGGGCACCATATGATTAACTAAAGTCAAAAATTGAAACAAACCACGCCATATTTTCCAATCACAATAAATTTTGAGCATCAAATGAGCTGCTGTACATCGGCATTTAGCATCTTATTTATTCAGTACATTGAATTCTGCACAACCAAGATCACAGTTGTGCATAAGCAAACCACAAAATTTCAAACAAATCTATGAAAAAACGACACACGTCATTCCTAATAGATCATATCGGACTCTCAGCTAGATATTAAGGAACATAACATAAACTTGAGAGAATCTCTCAACGATTATGAGACAGTGCTGGTGGTTTTTCCGGTTCCATTGCCTGCCGATTATCAAAGAGCATCTCAGTAAGGATTCCTCCATCAATCTCAGAAAGAGATTTTCTCCACCAAAATTACATATCAAAAGAAGCTGCCTTCCAGAAAACGAAACAAGAAAAGAATCATTAGCTCCCTATTAGTAATTTTAGGAGCTTCCAAAAAAAATGCAACTATAATGCTACTTTGTAGATCAATAGAAGATATGCGCCCCATTCATGACTTGTGCCTGTGCGCTGAGGATATACGGGTTACCATTTGAGCCAGCCCCAGAGTTGTAAAGCTCTTGTGCGACAATGACAGAGAAAGGAAAACCATGCAGCCCTGGACAGTGATGAAATAACCCTATGTTTCACATGTCAAGCGTTGGATAAAGACTGGGCATGTGAGGGCGTCCACTCCCATTAGAATCTGCATTAGCATAAAAGGGTGACTGCAGCTCTCCAGAGTGGGATGACTTTCGACTTTTCGGTTTGTTCGGGGAAGCCCCGAAAGAATCACCAAAACTGCCACTGCTCGTGTACATCGAAGAAGTTGGTAACCCATGAATCTTTGGTAACCCAGTTCGATCAGCACCCAAACTGTAACCTTTCTCGACTGTTTCAGCTTCCAATGGCAATTCATCCAATGTCTACCACAGAAGATGCAAAAAATTAGTCACTGAGCTAAAATTTTAAATATGTCATGCAAGACGGCCTTTCTCTCTCCCACTGAGCATGCATGATATAAGGCGTCTATAAACAAGAATCATCACTTCTATTATTTTCGTTCTTCTCTTTCTATGCCTTCAGTGACGAGAAGTCCAGAAAAACTCACCCGGAAAGCTTGCTGAAGAACTCGGAGGGTTTCTCGAGTGCGCTTTCTCTTCATCGCTATTTCATCAGGTTCTTGTAACATCTCTTCAAACAGGTTTTCTCTGTTCACAACCAATACTTGCAGAATTAGTACTCAAAAGACAGGAGAACTAACTGGATAACAAGAAAAAATTCGCAACAGTGGAAATTGAACCCAAAAAATTTGACAATGAGAGTGAATATAGACCTACCTGTAAAGCTTTTTGATAAAAACATTGTGCAGCTCTCGTTTCGTATGATTCACCTGTCAGAGAGAAACAGAATAAACAAACATGAAGTCCATATCAGCTTGTCTTATATGGTTTTGAATTACAATCGGTGTTGGAAAGTATCAGTTCAGTATCAACATTAAAGGTTAATAAAGAGTTAAAACTGGTCATGAGTCACCCTAATAATGACAAGGCAATATGGCATAATAGACAACAAACATGAATTGCCTTGAGCTACAAAAAGGCACAATAGCAGCAGCATACAAGAGTCACAGCACAGACAAATACCTCTCAGAAAAGTGGTTCACGTTCACAACAAAGCTAAACATTTTATCTAATTCCAGTCCAAATACTTAATTGCGTAAACTGACTTTCACTTGATCGTCCAGTTCAAGCTTCCAACTGGACAGGCACATGACAAAAAGGAAAGAAATTTCAAATACTGGAACTCATCTATATTTTGTAAGAGAATAAGCAAACTGCATTTAATCAAGGGACATCATACAAAGTTTACACCTATTATTTTGAATGTCCAAGCATTCACACAAGCATTCACACAAAATTTCACACAAAATTTCTCATGTCATTCTAAACCCAATTGTCCAACTAGTAAAATTCTCTTAGGTATGAGAAGGACATAGAAAGGTGGAATAACCATGAATATCTCACATACTCACCAGGAAATGCATAATTGCTTTCGGAATAGAGTCCTCAATATTCTTCCTTACAATGTCATAGTATGATCTAAGCAGCAGTTTCGTCACTGCAATTTCAATAGCCTCCTGCTCTGAATGGCCTTCAGATGGCCTCAAAATAGTTGGGGGCTGAATCAAACAAGCAGGCATTGAATGACTATTCAAAAATCTTACCACTGTATTAAGCAAATTGAATACTACCAGAAGGATTTGGATGAAGCACGTGGACCACAACATCAATGGCGTACCTCTCTCAAATGAATCATAGACATGGCCAGCTCCATGTTTTGTGCAGGCTCGTTATATGCCTTGCTTGTTGAACTCTCTTTAGCAGATGTACGGCTATCGTTGCCACCAAATATTGAAGAAATACCCCAACTAGAACCACCTGTGTTTCCTAACAATCATAATCATAAATAAATTTTACAAATATAAACACTATAAGATTACATAATTTAGCATCTCTATAAACACTCCAAAGGACTAGCTCAGCCCTCTTCCACCTCAGCAAGCAAAAGCAAAAAGTAAAACCACAAAAGAATATACACATAAAAGAAAGATCCAAGATACGACATAACTAGCACAATTGCTTTAGATATTCAACATCTATATCTCAACTAAATCCATCGTAGCTTTGAGGGTGACTTACCAGAAGGAGCCACTTTCTCAGCATCTGCGCCAGGCCGGACACCCTATTTATTTATTCAGACAAAAAGAAAGTACCTCAATTAAACAAAAAGAAAAGTGATCTTTCATAAAAAAGTAAGATATAAATCCTTCACCAGTACATCTATAATAACCACAAAAACGAGATGATGTTTACTCATCCCCTAGTTTAACTAAGAAAAATTTACACGCTCAAATTCACACACCTGATCAGGTATAATTCCATTGACTTGTCTGGCAAGGATGCCTCTAGATTTCACACTCCTCTCAGATGTCGGTGCCTTATCATTTTCTACACCATCCTTATCAACGAAGAAAAGGGTAAGGATGTTCCAAAACATGGAGGTTACGCCATTGCAAAAATTCAGAACAGAATCAATGAACTACCTTCTGCCGGGAAAGAGGTAAGGAAACCCTTGAGGACTTGATCTGCTGCATTGCTAACTCAACAGCTTTGCTCCCACCAACAAAATTTGGGTGTGAAGTATTTATGTAGTCCATCTGTTAAGTTGGATTAGCTTATGTGAATATTAAAACAATAGGAATAAACTAAAGTGTCAAAAAACAATAATCCTGACCAATGATCATAGGAAGGCTGACACAGAGGAACAGTATAGGAAAACCAAAAGAACCATGATTTTAGAATAACACTGCTGGTACAGCACAAAAATAATTTCCATGGAAACGTAAAATAAAAATGACAGCTCACTAATGCTAATAATCCTCCCTCTACTCATGGGGTAACTATTCCCACTTTTGGACTTAGTTATATCATGATCACCTGACAGTGTCGGGTGACAAGCACATATATCATCAAGTGGCCAAAAGAGCCGTGACTTTCTAATTGAGGAGAACAAAGGGCATCTTATCAATGCTACCGATATATGCCAGAGAAAGATCTCTCTCTCTCTCTCTCTCTCTCACATGATATGCCACACTTGCGTCTGTATCTGCTGCCCTCCAAGACATGTCATGAATAATGCTTGATAATGAAAGAAAGATTACATGATAAAACTACTTTCCTTTTACTACCGGACAATCCAAACCTAAGAATGAAGAGATCGGCATACCTCCATCTCAATAATGTGACCTATCATAGTCTCAGATGGCTCAAGACCTTCCCGCAAAAAGTTTCCTATTACTTCATCCATACACTTTCGCAAAACCGGAAAGCGTTGCAATTCATTTACGAGACAACGATGGCTAATCTGAAGAAAGAACTTGAAAATTAGAGGACTGAACAAAATAATTTAGAGGATGCAAAATGGAGATCTCACATACACAAACCTTCATTAACTCATCATATATGAACCTGGCACATTGAATACTTGGATCTAACAATCGAGCTATTTGCCTTCGAATGAGAACTTCAAAAGGTACCTAGAAGAAACGAATCAAATTAACCACAGCAAATTTTATCACAAGGGCAATACCACATGATTATCCCATATTTGACAAGAAACATTCAGAGGGAAAAGAAGATGCATACACCTACTTCTGGCACAAATAATGCCGATTTAGGACCCGTTGCATTCTGAATTGCAGTCCGAATGTCGTCATCAGTCAAGTCCTCACATGGATCCACTTCCTATAAAACATATTAATAAAAAATATTGAACAAGTCAATAGCAGGCAGAAAGTCAGCCAATCGTCTATGCTGCCAGATGGAAAATGAAGCCCATGAAAGAACCTGAAAGTAATTTTAACAAAACGAGTAAACAATTTGTAATTTATCATTTCTCGAAAGACAGAAATAAAACTACTTCTGCATCAACCTCCATGATGCAATGAAGCAAGTTTCTTCCACCCTCTACATGGCATATCCGCAGGCAACATAGGTCAGTTCCCCAAAAGATTAACAAAACAATGGAATTGGGTCTCATCTGAAGAGCTAATAATAATCATTGCTAAAGACTAAGTCCACAAGCCAGGAATGCTTTCACCATGAAACAGATCAATAAACCACTAAAGTGTCTATTGATTTCAATAGTAACCAGATCTGCTCTGTTGCAGCATTGCATATGAAAAATGCATCTCAAACTTACAATAAAACTTGACGATGTCTCATAGCCACAGGGTTGCAAGGCAAAAAAAGCCAAGTACCAAATGAGACGATAAAGTGTCATTATTCCACAACCACCAAGTTAAATTGGAGCCATGCTAATCATCCGCTTGCCTCCAGGACTCAGTGAGAAAAAGCATATTACAAGGAAAGGATCGAGCAAAACAAAATAAAGACAGCACAAATATGGCAGGAAGAGATGTCAATTGCAAAAGAAACAAGCAAGCAAAGCCACACTCAAACTAGGCATTAAACTTAACCAGCCATGAGTCAAGGAAGCAGTCCAAATGCTACGTAATTACAAGTCTTTCTCCAAAAATTTAAACCAGTATACACACCTCTAAACTTTTGACAAAAATTGATTGAAAAATATAATGTATGCGTGCTCCACCAGACAGCTCAGATGTAGACATTGCTTCATTCTTTCCCTCGACCATCGAAGAAAATGCTGTTTTAAACAATAGTTTGGGAGTTATCAGTGAGCTAAAAAGGCAATCCAGCAAATTGAAACAAATATGTAGTGAAACCGAAATAAATAAATAAATAAAGTAAATGTTACCATCAGAGTATTTGGACAGAATGTTCAGTAGCAAGGCTCCCTGACCGGCCTATTCAGCAGAAAAAAAATTGGAAAAAGTGGCAATGGTGAAAATTGATCCGAAACTCATATATACCAAGACTACAATACTACAATAGGGGAAAGAATAGCACACATAAATCAATTACTCAGCCTACAAAGTTCCTGGCAAAACTAATAACTTGTTCTCCCTCAAAATAAAAGTACGAAAACCACACCTTTGATTCAGTGAGTTCTCCATAGCTAGCATGTTCCTTTGCAACAGAAACCAGTGAAGTGCTGATGCGAGACTTTAGCCCCGGAAGCACTGCCTTGATATGTTGCACTAGTATCTGCAAGTAAGTTGAGACAGCACATCAGATCAGTTAACAATACAAGGGCATTCTGAACACATCTCAAATTCATAGCTCTAGTCAACTCCCTTTTTCCTTTGCATTCTATTACACAGGAACCTTCTCCATAGCCCAGAGCCCAAAGGTGAACATGACTAAAGCCTTATCTTTCTGAAGAAGCCTTTTCAGAGGAAAGCAAGAGCCTCTTAGCATCATTCTTCAGCTATCCAAATTTATCTTTGAATCTGAATCTTCTTTTGTATCCCAATTTATCTTAGAATCTCAAACTTATGCAAACAGAATATTTAGGTTATGTATCATCAACTCTCAGATGAATTATATTCTTCTATAAGTAATATATGCAGTTGATAAAAGAGTAAATGTTCTAGTGCAATAGCAATATATAAAAAACAGAGACAAAAAGAACAAGCTAAAACTAAAAAGAACCAGTACTGAGTGAGGAGAGTCAACTAGATTCAATACATAACACCTATTACCGTGACATTGCTACCCTTTCCCCTTCGAGTGATTCATAAGAAGCTCTAAAATTTATTCTTAGCCGCGACTCATCGAGCAAACTAAACAGATATTGCATGATATATGCAAGGTATCTTAAGTTATAACATGTAAGACGACTTTGATGTACAAAGGAGAATGGCATTAAAGATATGGATTAAAAATAATGTATTCGATATTAATTTACCCTACTTGACTGAAATCTTCCTTACCTGATTCAACTTCTTTGCCAACTGAGGAACACCACAGCGATCAGCGAGGCCATTGTATACCTGCATAGGATACCAAGAAATATATAAAAACAAAGCTCAAAATCTCCAACAAATACATAATTCCTGATAGGCAGGAGTTCACATATTCATACCGGACGACTACGGAAGAATTTTTCTTCCGCCACAAGCGCATCCTTGATACTCCGATTAAGCATGATGTCCTGTCAAATGTCAATGTTCAACAGCCAAATTAGCCGACACAAAAATCATAAGCCACAAAATATGGACACAAAAATACAGTCATGATGCCATCATAGAGCCGACAGCAAATTTGTATCAATGAAAATTAATCCTGTGTGCTTATAGTGATATCACTGAAAAGCTCAGAAAAGTAAATAATTAAAAAAAGTTCAAGGCTCCTCTTAGCTTCAAAATCACTGTTCCAGGTCATAAAGTATGGACTTCATCATATCCTTCATGCTATCAAATACCTCTTGGCTGCGATTCACAACACCCACATAACCTAGTCGCAGGGGGATCACTTTTCCAAGCAGCAGATTACGTGCGTCTGTACCTCTGTCCATAATGTCCAACTGAAGCCACAGAAGAAAATAGACAGAAAAAACATCTTAAAGCATATGACCGAGAGAATTTTAGATGATTTACGGATCTTTCATTGATAGATCAAACACCACACCTTAGTGATGACACCAATTGTCCGATGCCCTGGGTAAGTAAGGATTATAGGTTAGACTAAAGCCTCCCAAACAACAAAAAAGGAATTGCATTTGATGATGTGCTATTATAAAATGTACCATCAGGATCAGCCATTCCAGCCATCTGAAGAGCATCAGAATTTGCTAAATCCGAGTTTGCTGGTGTGACTGCCAGTATCAAACAGCTCGGAACTTTGATGTAAGACATTATCATTGTTCTAATGCGTGCCTCAATATCAGAGGGCTGATCACCCACTGGAACTTTCGTCAACCCCGGCAAATCGACCAGCGTAATATCCAGAACATTAGGAGAAAAAATCTTAAGTCGAATCTGCTTGTCCGAGACGCCCTTATTCCCACCCGCTTCCCTCTCTGTCTCGGCCTGTAACCAAGGGGAGACAGTCAAAAGACTGGAGAAGACCGATGTCCGCTCACGACTCAGACAAACATCGAAAAACAACACGAAACTTGACGCGAACACGATGTAAGATGTGGCAAAACATACGTTCCAGCGCAAGTGACTAGTAAAGCATCCAAACCTCGCCGTAATCCTAC
This sequence comes from Eucalyptus guilfoylei, assembly GCA_016097605.1. Taxonomy (NCBI): domain Eukaryota; kingdom Viridiplantae; phylum Streptophyta; class Magnoliopsida; order Myrtales; family Myrtaceae; genus Eucalyptus; species Eucalyptus guilfoylei. The sequence goes on along the minus strand of CM027868.1, from coordinate 35,127,528 downwards.
CGGAACAATCTCAATATCAATTGTTTTCCATGTCGACCCCTCCCCAACTCAGGAATCTAGAGAAAGTCAGAACCCCGGGGACGAAGGGAAGGAATCACCTGAATCTCTCGGCGAATGTCGGAGAAGTCGTAGAAGCGCTGGCCAGGCAAGTGGAGGAACTCGCCGTACTCCTCCTCGGCGCCGTCGGGCTTCCGCTTGGTCTGGAGGAGCTGGAGGACGAGGGGGCGGCGGGTGCAGATTTCGTTGCCGCGGGGGAGGAAGTCGCGGCCGACGAGGGACTCGAGGACGCTGGACTTGCCGCTGCTCTGGCTACCGACGACCGCGACCTGGGGGAGCTCGATGGTGGACTGGCTCCCCAGCTGCGCGAAGATGTCCTGCAGCTTGTTGACTATGGGGATCACTGAGTTCCCGAGCGGCGACGCCGCAGCCGCAGCCGCCGCCGCCGACGGGGCGGGCGACGTCGCAGCCGCCGCCGCCGCCGACGGGGCGGGCGACGGCGATGCCGGTTCTTCCGCCATGGAGGAGGAGGAGGGAGGCAGATCGGGGACGGCGAGGGTTTGGGGGCGCAGTTGTTGGAGGAGGAGATAGAGAGAGAGAGAAAGAGAGAGAGAGGTTTACTGGTTGTGATTGGAAAGAGAGGAAGAATCTGGTGATTGATTGGGGAGCTTTAGGGCATGTCGGGACTCGGACCGCGACTCAGTGGGTCTACTCTCTTCCTCTCTTTGCTGCTGCGAAGGAGCGGCGCGCGGGCAGGAGTCGAGCGAAGGCTGAGTTGAGTTTCTGAGTTGGGGCTGAGTTGGGGCCGAGTTGAGGGCGAGTCCTCGGGAGATCCGGGGAGGAATTGAAATTTTTGAAGATCCCACTTGCCTTTTTTTTTTTGGCCCTTTTGCTTGCCTTTTCGGGACTCTTCGAGGGGGTTTTTTTTTCCTAAGGTTTTAGCAGCTTTTTTTTTTTTTTTTTTTGAGGGGGTGGTTTTTTCTTTTTTTTTTTGGGGAGTTACCGTGATCTTTCTTGTACTTGTTTCCCAAGCAACGCGTTTCCAAAAATGATGGGGAATATACGTATTAATTTAACTGGTCTGTCTATCTCTTAGTTTGGATCGGGTCAAGATGGAAAAAAAGGCTTTGTAATCATCTGCCTCTTTTTATATAATTTTCTCACCTGCCCATCTTCTAATAATTTAGTTCTTTCTTAAACAAGGGAAAAAAGGAATGTAATGTTCGAACGAAGCACAATTGATTCGTGAATCGCTGTTACGAGGTGTGGATGACGTTGAAAATGAATGCAAAGACCTTCCCCATTGATGGATAAGTTTTTGTTTTGAATTCAAATTAATAGAAATAAAAGTGGACAATAATAATTCAAATGATCACTGAAGTTTTAAATTGTCTTAATTCTTAAACTTTTGATAATATTCAATTTGATTCCCAAATTATATGAAACTGTCATTGAATCAAAATTTATAGATCAAATTGAAAAAAATTAAAAATTCGAGAATCATATGGCAGTAATTCAAAGTTCCGGAAATAGCCGAAATGAACTCGGTGGGCCCCAAGAAGTCGAGAGCTTTCTAGATGGGTCCATGAAAACAGGCCCAAAAGCATCATTTTATGTTTATGCCAATATTATTCCTATATATAAGGACGATGCGAGAATCATATGCAGCCGCGTCTACGCATTGCTTTCTCTCTATCCATTCCTCTTTAATCGGTCAAACCAGGCAAAACCCTCCCTCTCCTCCTCCGCCCCCCGCCGCCGCCTCCTCAACACCTACTACCGCCATGGCTCGCCGCTCCGGAGGTGATTCGTCCTCTTCTCTCTCCTCCTCCTCCTCCGAGCCCTGCGCCGTCGCTTCTTTAGATCTGACGTCTAATTTCCGCTATTCGCCGTTCTCGTACGCGTAATTTCCTGTTTCATCGTGTGGGGCTTGCTAGGGTTCCGAGATTGCGGTACATGGTTGTTGAGGAGATTGAGGAGATGGATGAAAAACTTTCGATGTTCCGTGTGCGGATGCTTTGAATTTACTGGCGCGATGGTTTTTGTTTTTCATTTGTCCCAGAAAATGGGAGTTGTCTGTCGAATTTTGTTTTGTCTTGTGGGGTTTGCTAGGGTTCTGAGATTGCGGTACATGGTTGTTGAGAAGATTGAGGAGACGGATTAAAGTTTGGAACTTTCGATGTTCTGTTTATAGATGCTTTGAGTTTACTGGCGCGAGGATTTTTCGTTTTTCATTTGTCCCAGAAAATGCTAGTGATCTGTCGAATCTTGTTTCATCGTGTGGGATTTGCTAGGGTTCTGAGATTGCGGTACATGGTTGTTGAGAAGATTGGAACTTTCGATGTTCTGCGTGTAGATGCTTTGAATTTCCTGGCCCAAGGTTTTGTGTTTTTCATTTGTCCAAGAAAATGGGAGCGGTCTGTCGAATCTTGGTTTGGTCTTGGCTTTCTTCTAGTTGTGGTCGGTGTCTTCGCTAATTTGACTTAGGGATAGGTAACTAGGTCCGCGGTTATGTCTTGGTTGGATTCTGATGCGAACTGCTGTGGAAGTTTGTCCGTTTCATCTCAAAGTTCGTTTCTTTTCCGTCTTAACTTGCCAAAAAATTTAGCTGTGCGAGTTGGGCATGCATTTCATAGTGAGACTGCCTTCAATATTTGCTGTCTCATTGAATACAGCCTGTGAAAAGCAATTAAGCGAAATTTTTGGTTACTTTGCCTTGGCTGTTTTCTCCTGCTGATTGTGTTTCTTTATCATATGATTGGGGAATTGGGGGATGAGTGTCTGAGGTCGATGGTGTTTGAGGCATAGTTGTATGTTGCTGTTCTCGTAAGTGGCTTTAGCAGCTCTAGACAATGAGGAAGCAAACATAGGATTGAGCACATTGCTATTAGTTCTAGAAGAACTGAACTTGAGCTATGATATCCCCTTTATCTTGTCCTGCTGGGCCATAGCTTCCTTTCCATTTGATTTCTATTAACAGAGCCTTTTTTGTAATGTGCTGATTCTGTGCTGCTGTTGTCTCAAAATTCTTTTTCTGCAGGAAGACCTGCTCCCCGTGCAGCCCCTCGTCGCAGTCCTCCTCCTGCACCAGGTATTCTTTTTGTGCATGTTATATTCTTTTGGAGGTGGACCTGTTGGCATGGGAACACAAGTTCTATGATGTAACTATTCAAAGAAAGTAAGCCTGCATTCCACTAATGTGAATGATTTGCTTATATCATGAAACAGTTAATCATGCTCCTCCTCCGGCCCCTGCTCAAGGGGGCGGCGGTTCTATGCTAAGTGGGATTGGTTCGACCATAGCTCAAGGTATGATCTGATGATACACTTGTTTCCAAATGTCCATATGAGATATGTCCTTTCAATGATCTTATGCTTCAAGACTCTGATATCTCATTGCTCTGATTGTACTATAGGTATGGCTTTTGGTACTGGAAGTGCGGTGGCTCACAGGGCTGTAGATTCTGTGCTTGGTCCTCGCACTATTCAACACGAGACAGTGGCAGCTGCTGCCCCTGAAGCCACTCCTAACAGCATTGGTGGTGCTGATGCATGCAGCATTCACTCCAAGGCCTTCCAAGATGTATGGGTTTCTCTTCCTTTAACTTGTTTCGTTAACAATCATAGGGGTTGGACTTTATTGGGTTAAAAAAAAAATGTTTATAGTATTTGGAGGATCGCGATAGCGTAGGATCCTGCATAAGTACACACTTGGAGAAGAGGAAGTATGGATGATTTTATGAAAGGCTGGACTCAGTTTTCAGTCCTAGGGGTGAGCAACTTAGCTGGGAACTGGCCCGAACTGTGACATTCAATTGGGAGGAATGAACCTGGGACCTCTAACTTGAAGTAGGCAATAAGACCACTCAACTAACGAGACTTCATTTGTCATAGGCTACAAAAATAATATACAATATCAATTATTTGATTTATACGAGATGAACCTGGTTCCTGATTACACTTGTGATCCAGCCAGCACGTATAACTGAATCGATTCCTGGTTTCTTTTATCTGAGATCCGAGATCCATAGGGTGCATTCCAAGTTTGAGGCTCTTTGTTGATGCTGATTTGAGGTTATGGATTTTTTAGAAGTTATAACTGATGAATTTATAACATAATTTGATCCCATACCTTCCCCAAAAAATGGATTTTTTGTTAGGACCTGATGTGATGATGTCAATATCTTTCTGTATGTTTTTTATTCTCATATTTTGTTTTGAACAACATAGTTCCGGCTTTTGACAGTATATATATCCATGTTTCCTTTTTGATTTGGCAGTGCGTTAACAACTTTGGGAGCGACATTAGCAAGTGCCAGTTCTACATGGATATGTTGGCAGAGTGCAGGAAGAACAGCGGTGCTGTGCTGTGAGCCTAAATGATATCGTCATCTCTGCCATCCATTACCATGAAAAGAAAATTTTATTTGAATATTCTTAGTTCGTGTTGAGTCTGAGATTGAACTGGTGATGGTGAAGCAGTCTTCTGTCTATGGTTATCTTTACATTGAATAATCCCAAGTCAAACCTATCAAGGTGGGAACTTTTTAAGGTATCATTATCTGTCTTGTCAAACCATCATTGGGACAGCTTATGATTGAGATAGTAATGTCTTGGGATGCTTTTGCTGTGGAAGAATTTACAATCTGATAACCTTCTATTGCATTATTTTTTGTGGTGATGTGAATGGACGAGAGAGGTAAGTGGAATGCTGAGGCATGATCTTTAGTGAATGCCTTTATGAACATATCTCTACTAAGCAGGTTGCGGTACATGTAACCATTCAAAAATGCTTGCTCAGGCGACAGAGTCTCTTTTGCTCAGTGGTCCACCGGAAGATGTTCTAGATGCGATGGCACTAATCTCTTTAGCATATTGAACACTGGAATGGGTTAGAAACATGAAAACTCTGTCTGAAAATGTCTTGCTGCCATTAATCACTATCGATAGCACTTTATCAGGAATAGTCGTGTACACTTTCATTTACGTGACAATTTACAACTCAGTTGGGAGTGGTAAGTCTTATGTGACCTGCAAATTCCTTAAAGCAAATAATGTCGGTTAAAATGAGCTATTTAGGGACGTTTGCTGAACATAATTAGGCAAAGCGTTTGGTTTCAGAGGCATGCGTATTCAAATTCGTCCTTTCAGGTTATGTTCTTTTAATTGTGTGAGAACGTGCACTCGGTAAAAGGGCTTTACAAGCGGCATTGCCCGTGTTCACTCTGCCTTAACTTTTAGCAACGGCGAATTCTCTACTTCTAGTTTTAGTGATCGCTTAAGCTGTGCTACAGAAGAACATATGGCAAGAAAGGAGAAAGAAAACCGGGTATCTTTTGGACATTCCTTGAAGTTGTAATTATTTAAAAGCTACTTTCTTCCTTGGCATTTTTAAGCGGGGAGGATGGATAAATGTTCATCGCACTTGTTGACAAAAGCCAGCATTTTACATGAGAAAATGTAATAGTCGATTGAATTTGACCTGCCAAATGGCAGGGAATTTTCCAACCTGAGGAAAGTCGTTCCGGAAGCAAACGAAGGGTGTTGAATTGGCAAACGTTGGAATGTCAAAGGCAGATAAAGGTCAGATTCGAGATGCCAGACGAGAATTATGCAACCGAGAATGCTCTCTCATCAAATCAACATTGGTGGTCTTAGTCAACTACTTAGAAACGCACGCATGCTTGCCGAACACGAACCATTTCTAGGCCTCTCCATGCATGTAATTCCCCATCGTTAACATTGCCCTCTTTTGGTTCGTCTCTCCTTTCATTGACTTTCGGATGGAACTTCTGTCCTCCTTTCATTTGCCGCTACGGAAAGCAACTTAGAATACCCCAACGTATTCACATCTCTTCAAAGCTCTAATATCCTTCTTCTCTTTCCTTCAATTTTTTTAATTTATTTATTTTCGCGCTTTATTTTTGCCAATCAAAGAAATCATTACAAGAAACCACCCCTGAGAAAGCTGATGCAGAGCCTCTTCCATGCCTCCCTGTCCGGTTCACATGCCCCCATGTTGACCTTCAGTTCATCAGCATACGACTCCTGCAAAGGAATAATGAGAAAATCGTCAGCTTCTAACTTGATCTTTTCCAGTACAGAAAAAAGAAAAGAAAACAGGAGACAAAATTGGAAGAAACCTACGGTGATGAGGCTACGAAGGAGGAGACGGTCAATGAGGTGGAGAAGTATGTCGCGGTTGTACTCAGGGTGGCCCTGAATGCCCAGGATATGATCCCCATACCTAAACATCTCAATGTCTGTTTTGTCCGACCTTGCTATCACCTCCGCTTTTGCCGGCAGTTCCATCAGCTATTTATATATGTCCCAAATTCAAAGTCTGTCCTCATTTTTTTTTCCTTTAATTTAAGAAATGAAATACCATTGTACCATTAAATTTAATTTTAGGCTTAAAGGTGGTGTTGTACCTCGTCCTGGTGGCATTCGATCACAGAGAGTTGTGCAGGAAGTTCCAGTGATGAGAAGTGCTTGGACGATGGAGACAGTTGTATATTTGTCAGTCCTATATCCCATGATTTGGCACGTCCTACTTTGCCTCCCAAGGCACGCCCCAGTACCTGTACAACCAAATACAAGAAGATGATCAAGAAAGGGGCTGAACTTAAACTTGATGACCACAAATCAGATAGAAAGAGAGAGAAGAAAAAATCTAAGACAGAGCAAATCGCTCTTTTTTGTCACGAGAACAACGACAAGTGACTCGAAGAAGACAAGATAATGCTTGCATCAAGATATAACGTCCCTGTCACGAGCAGCTGATAAGTGGCAGAAAACAAAAGAGGATCACAATGTCATGTCCAACTAGATAATCCAGCATTCAAGAAGTACTTAATACTAGGATATTTTTGCTGACAATGCAACCCCGTGTTATGCGATTACGACTTCAATTCGACATTGATCGCTACCTGTTAAATTGGGTTTGTAAGCATTCGATCTATGTGTGTAAGATGAAGAAGGCGAAAACAAAATAAGGCAAGGCTAAGAAATACAAGGCAGAGGCAGCATCTCAGCCTCAAATCACATGAAATGGACAACTCATGCTAAACCAACGACAATCCATGTCCGTCTCACGGAACGCATGTGACTTCACGCTGTCTCATTTTTTCGTAGTTTGATGTTCGGTTTCGTTACTGATGGCAAGCAATTGTCTGCAAATGAAACACCTCACTGCCCACAAGTACACGTTGCCGCTGCAATTAAGTAATGTAAGCTCGCGCAAGAGTCCAAATTCGAAACGAACAAAACCAACCCAAATCAAAATCAAAGCGATCTGTTCTATTAAAAAAAAAAAAGCAGAGTGATAGCAGAGTGATAAGACAGTAGAGGCTGAGAATAGCCACTGACAGCTCAACACCATTTTTATAATGAACTCCTTCGGCAATCTTTATTGACACTTTCCGTGATTAATGTCATCGTTCCAGCTATGTACCCACATCACCCTTTCGGGACAAAGAGAAACACCATAACCCACATCATCGCCTAATGACAAACGGATATGGTTTCTCACATTTTCTATTTTTGGGCTGTGAACTTTTTAGGAGCATTTCTTGATTGCGGATTTGATTGCCGACAGGTGAATCAGCTGGTTTAGGCGAGGGTGACAATGGACAGCTCATGCGAAAGACAGGTTTTTTAGCCGTATGTACCCGAATTCGACATGACTAGCATGCGCCAATATGAGTCATATTCACGTCTGCTGGTAAATCAAAGTGGGAGCAGCTGAAAAGTGGAACTTGGAGCACACTGCTTGATTCATTACAGACATACCGATCCCGGTTCCCCCCGAGTTGCAAGATATTACTTGCCAAAATCATGGATAGTCATCCCTGAATTGCACAAGACCCAGAAAATGTCCGGCCATCTTATGGAAAAATGGGGACTTGAAGCAGAACCTGTCGCCAGAACCGGTTGGTCCCGGTCGGTGTAACCGTATCGCTTGAGCTTCCAACCAAACATACAGTTCCGATTCGATGGATTACCAATTCATCAGCATGTGATGGGAGCCGGGGCCACCCCCAGGCCCAAAACCCGCCAACGACCGTCACATTTGCATCGCCCTGACGCTTGTCGCCGTCCCGGATATTCCGGCGTTTCTCCAGTTTCCTCCCCCCATAATCACCGTACAGAAAAAGATTAAAAAATAAGGTTCTATGTCACCACAAAATGCTAATGAGAACGACAACCAGCTGTCAAATACTAGAGCCACTTTCAAAGGATGATTTTCGCATCAAACTATTACTTACTGCTTCAAAGATCTTCAGATGGTTTTCAAAATCTTTGTCAACTCATTTTCCTAATCGAACTAAGCTCTCATCGACGTTTTCGAACGCAGAAACAACAGGAGAAAACTACAAAGAGGACAGCGCACGAGAATGGACTTGCGATGACCAATTTATGTGGGAAACAGAGGAACCGTTTTTCTTGTTGATTGAAATGATTACCTGGTGTCCGAAGCAGATGCCGAGGATCTTCTTCTTCATGGAGTCGAGCTTCTTCAGCAGGTTGATCAGCTGGCAGATCCAGGCGTCGTCGCCGTGGGCGTTGCTGCAGCTGCCGGTGATGATGAAGCCGTCGTAGAGCCCGATGTCGCCGTCCCCAGGGAGCTCTCCGGCGGCCGTGCGGTACACGTCCCAGGCCTCACCCTCCTCGGCCAGCATTCCCTTGAAAAGCCCGAAATATCCCCCGTACTGCCTCTTCATGTACTCCGAGTCCTCCGCACACAGCAGCACCGCGAACCTCTTCGCCTCCATCCCTCTCCCCAGCTCCAAGCGTCCCCCACGCAGAGAAACAGAGAGAAACAGAGGACCCGTCTTCTTCTCTCTCTGTCATGAGATATGAGTAGATTTATAGAAGGCATGAGGGCTTTCAAATTACCACATCAGCACCTGATGTGATGTGTAATTTTTCACTCATATCCACTTATAGTTTGACATGTGTCCAAGTTGCCACCTCGGGTGGAATAATAATTAAAAATCTGGATTTTCCTTCTCTCTTTGGCTCTCCTTCTCTTCTATCCAGTCACCGGCGATGCGTCCAGGCCATGGGAGAGCAAGGTACCGGCGGCATCACCGGCCGAGGACGAGATGTTGATGTTGAGCGTTCATGCCACGGGTGTAGCCTATTGATAATCAAAATCAGTACAGACCATTGTAGAAATCAGATGTCTACCAGGTGAAACTAATGAACGGATCAAAAGGAAGAATATGAGAATGATGCGGAGGCAAATGAGCTTATTAGAGGATTCATCACATCAATGAACGAAGATGATTTTGAATCAATGAAAGCACATCCGATGAGATTGGGAACCCTCTGAAACAAATGCAGATTATCAGATTCGAGACAGAACGGAAGTGATTCAGCATTAGTGACGCCATACTCCGACGCGTCATCAATGTCATTGCATCGATTCAAATTAGTACAGAACACATTCGTCAGAAAAGATTTTCCAAATCACTTCATCTTACGTGTCTTCCAAAAAGATTGAAACAGGACGATCCAATGAAAAGGGAAAGTAATCCCACTTCCAGGGATCAAGGATTAAGCAGTCTTATCCCAAAGAATGAACGTAACACTAGAACCAATGTCTGAAGCCAGAGGAAAAAAAATCATTTCCCTGGTAGAACAGAACAACAGAAAATTAAAAATCATTCTTTTATCTTAAGAAGTCCCGCCCATTGATGCGTTGCTTTTGAAAAACATCATATGTTCATGATAGGAACCACTGAATTAAGCTGACCGGTGGTTGCCCGTGTCTTGAAGAAGGCTCGGTCGCAGTAGAGAAACCAGAGCTTGCAAAAGCAAGAATCTTAGGCCTCACAGCCTGTAACTTTTTCACAAGGTTTTTTATTTTTCACGTGTCCCAGAAAATGCGAGTATTCTGTCGAATTTTGGTTTGGTTTTGGCTTTATTCTAGTAGTTGTTGTTGTCTTCACTAATTTGGCTTAGAGACAAGTAACTAGGTCCGTCATTATGTTTTTGTTGGATTCTGATGCGAGCTGCCATAGAAGTTCGTCCATTTCACCTCAGAGTTTGTTCTTTTCCGTCTACATTGCTGAAAAATTTAGCTATGCAACTTGGGCATGCATCTCACAGTGAGACTGCCTTCAATATTTGCTGTCTCAGTGAATACAGCCTGGGAAAAGCAGTTGTGTGAAATTTTTGGTTACTTCTTTTACCTTGGCTGTTCTCTCCTGCTGATTGTCTTTCTTTATCACATGTTTGGGGAATTGGAGGATGAGTGCGTGAGGTTGATGGCATCTGAAGCGTAATTGTATATTGCCGCTCTTATATGTGGCTTTAGCAACTCTAGACAATGAGGAAGCAAACATAGGATGGAGCACACTGCTATTAGTTCTAGAAGAACTGATCTTGAGCTATGTTATCCCCTTTATCTTGTCCTGCTGAGACATCCTAGGAGCTTCCTTGCCATTTAGCATTTTAAAGTTGTCAAACTGACTTCTATTAACATATGAGTGACCGCCATTTCTGTAATATGCCAATTCCGTGCTGTTGTTGTCTCAAAATTCTTTTTCTGCAGGAATCCCTGTGCAGCCCCTCGTCCTGCACTTGCGTGCAGTCCTCCTCCTGCTCTAGGTATTCTTTTTGTGCATGAGACATTCTTCTGGAGGTGGACCAGTTTGCACGGGAATGCAAGTTCTTTGTTGTAACTATCCAAAAAAAGTAAGCCTGCACTCTGCTAATGTGAATGATTTGCTTATATCTTGAAACAAATAACCATGCTCCTCCTCCAGCCCCTGCTAAAGGTGGCAGCAGGTCTATGCTAGGTGGCATTAGTTCGATCATAGCTCCATGTATGATCCGATGATATGCTTGTTCCTAAACAAGTGTTTCTAAACGTCCGTGTGAGACTACTAAAGTTTGAATTTTAAGCACATAGCTAAAGCATACGGCTCTTGACATTGCAGATCTATCTTCAACTCACTCTCGAGCGAGACCTGACTAGACATGAAATGATTCGTACTTTTGATGATCTTCTGCTTCAAGGCTCTGAGATCTCTTTGCTCTGATTGCACAATAGGTATGGCTTTTGGTACTGGAAGTGCGGTGGCTCACACGGCTGTAGATGCTGTGCTTGGTCCTTGTACTATTCAACACGAGACAGTGGCGGCTGCTGCCCCTAGAGCCACTACAGACAGCATTAGTGGTGCTGATGCATGCAGAATTCACTCCAAGGCCTTCCAAGATGTACGGGTACAATCATAGGACTTGGATTTTATTAGGTGAAAAAAAAAAAAATCGTCTATAGTATTTGGAGGATAATGATGGCATAGGATCCTGCACAAGTGCGCACTTGGAGAAGGGGAAGTATGGATGATTTGATGAATAGCTGCACTAGGCTTTCGGTCCTAGCGGTAAGCAGCTCGGCCAGTTCAAACTGGGAACAGCTTGAACCGGCTTTACCGAAGTGGTTTTGGGTTTTATCTGGGAAGAATCAGTTCTGTTCCAGTTTTCGGTCCTAGGGATGAGCAACTCGGCCAGTACAAACTGGAACAGCTTGAACCGGATTTACCAAACTTGTTTTGGGTTTTATCTGAGAAGGATCAGTTTCGTTCCGGGGTCGAACCAACAGAGAATAGGTCGTACATATCTTATTTAAAATAATAAAACAGTGAGACACAATTGAAAAATTGAATATAATATCAATTATTTGATTTATACAAGACGAACCAGATTCCTGAGTACAATCGTGATCCAGCCAGGCTAGTGCACGTATAACCCAGGTTCGGTTCTGGTTTCTCTTTTTTTTATCCACATCTGAGAGCCATAGGGTGCGTTCCAATTTTCGGTCTCGGTGTTGATGCTGATTTAAGGTTATGGATATTTCAGAAGTTATGACTGATGAATGTAGACCATAATTTGGCCCATTCATTCCCCAAAAAAAATGGAATCTTGTTAGGACCTGATGTGATGGTGTCAATGTCTTTCTGTATGGTTTTAATATTCTCATATTCCGCTGTGAACATATTTTCAACTTTTGACGCTTCATATTTCCGTGTTTGCTTTTGAATTTGGCAGTGCGTCAACCACTTTGGGTGCGACATCGGCAAGTGCCAGTTCTACATGTACATTTTGGCAGAGTGCAGGAACAACAATTTCCTGTCACCGAGTCTGAGATTGATCTGGCGATGGCGAAGCAGTATTCTGTCTATGGTTATCGTTTACATTGAATAATCCCGAGTCAAACCTATTGAGATGGGAACTTTTAAAAGTATCATTGGCCTGTCAAACCATCATTGGAGCAGTTTGTATGATTAGGATAGTAATGTCCTGGGATGCTGTTTGCTGTGGAAGAATATACAATCTGATGACCTTTCTTCAATTGCATAACTTTTCCTGGTGATGTGAATGGACGAGAAAGGGAAGTGGAATGCTGAGGCACGGTCATTAGTGCATGCCTTTATGAACATTTCCACACTGTTAAGCAAGGTTGTGGTACACGTAACTATCCAAAAATACTGCTCTGGAGACACCGTCTCTTTTGCGCCGAGAGGGTCCTGCTGGAAGATGTTGTAGATGCGACGGCACTAATCTCTTTGGCGTATTGTACACTATTATGAGTCGGAAACACGAAATTGTGTCTGAAAATATCTTGCTGTTGCTAATCACCATCAATAGCACTTCATCAGGAACAGTCATATACACTTTCATGTCCTCGACAATTTCCATCCGAATATAGTTGGGAGTGGTAAGTTTCATCCGATGCGACCTGCAAATACCTTAAAGCAATTAATGTGGGTTTAAAAAGAGCAACATAGGGACATTCACTGTACATTATAAGGCAAAGCTTTCGGTTTCAGAGCATGCTTTTGCAAAATTGCCCGTGCAGGTCGTGTTCTTTCAATCATGCGAGAACACGCACTTGACGAAAGGGCTTTACAAAGTGGCATTGCCCTTCTTCACTCTCTTTCCTTAACTTTTAGCAGAAGGGTATTCACTACTTCTAGCTTTTAGTTATAGCTTAAGTAGTGCTGCAGTACATGGCAAGAAAGGAGAGACAAACTGTGTCATCTTTTGGACATTCTTGAAGAAAAATGTAATAAGATGAAAGCTATTTCCTTCCTTGGCATCCTTAAACAGGGACGGTGGAAATATATGCTCATCACGCTCGTTGACAAAGACTTCATAATTTTTCTTCATCGGCATCGGTTTCTTTATAATTGATGAATTCATGCGTACATCTTGAAAGGGACAATAGCTCACGGACTTGCTAAAGCATTTTGCATCAGAAAACGCGGTAGTCAATTGACTTTGACCTGCCAGATTGCAAGGAACCGTCCAACTTGAGGAAGGTCGTTCAAGCTAGGGATGTCAAAAATCGAACCCAAAACCGAATCGAATCGAAAAATTCGATTTTTTTCAGTTCAGTTCTCGTTAAAAACCAAAATTTTTTTAATCAGTTTGAATTTTATTAGTTCGGTTAACCGAACCAAATTGATAAAATCTAAAGTTTTTTTTTATATAAATCTTTTTTTGATTTTTTTTTTTTCTTTTTTTTTTTTCTTTTTTTTTTCTTCTTCTTTTTCATTGGCCGGTCGCCAGCCATGGTGGCGGCCGGTGACCAGCCAATGAAGAAAAAAAGAAAAAGAAAAGGAAAAAAAGAATATAAAATAATTAAAAAAAATTGATTTTTTAAAAAAACAAACATTTTATTGAAAGGGGTGTATGTAGGGAAAAAAATAAACACAAAAGTAAAAATCAAAAAACCGAATCAAACCGAACCAAACTGAACTGGGATTTCAGTTTGGTTCGGTTTCGGTTCGGATCGGACTTCGGTTCGGTTCGGTTCAATAAATTACACCCCTAGTTCCGGCAGCATAACAAACGTTGTTGAATTCGTAAACGTTCGAATGTCGAAGGCAGATAAAGGTCAGATTCGAGATGCCAGATGTGAATCATATGCAGGCAAGAATGCTTTCTCAGCAAATTGACGACTACATGTAAACGCACGCGTGCTTTGCCGATTCGGCCGTTGACATTGCCCGCTTTCGCTTCGTCCCTCCTCTCAATGATTCATCAAATACAATATATGATCAGATTGGGGACAAATCAGTTCGGGTAGAATCCCATTTTCTTGCTCAAAATGCACTGCTGCCCTCCTTCCATTTTCCGCTTTCGAAGAAGCAATGCAGAAAATATCCCAACGCGTTTATGCATCTACTCAGAGCTCTAATTACCCTTCTTCTCTAATCTTCTTCTTTTTATTTTTAATTATATATAAATTTTTTTCGGCCCTCTACTTTTACCAATCAAAAGGAAAATCATAGCAAGGATCCACCCTTGAGGAAGCTGATGCAGAGTCTCTCCCATGCCTCTTTGTCCGCCTTGCATGGCCCCATGTTTGCCTTCAGGTCATCACCATACGACTCCTGCAAAAGGAATATAACACGAGAAAATCGTCAGGCTTCTTCTAACTCGATCGATCTTTTCCAGTACTAAAAACACAAGATGGAAATCGGATGGAACATACGGTGATGAGGCCGCAAAGGACGAGACGGTCGATGAGGTGGAGAAGAATGTCGCAGGTGTACTCGGGGTGCCCTTGAATGCCCATGAAGTGATCCCCGTACCTGAACATCTCGATCCTCGTTTTGTCCGACCTCGCAAGCACCTCCGCGCCCTCCGGCAGTTCCTTCAGCTATTTAAATATCCCAAATTCAAAGCCTGTCCTCGTTTTTTCTCTTCTTAATTTAAGAAACGAAATAAATTGTGCCGTTAATTTTGATTTTTTCTCTTGTGTTTTCTTAAGGTTATAAGGTGTTGCAGTACCTCATCCTGGTGGCATTCGATCACAGCGAGTTGTGCAGGAAGTTCGAACGATGAGAAGTGCTCGAAGGATGGAGAGAGTTGCACGGTTCTCAGTCCTATGTCCCATGATCCGGCACGCCCAACTTTACCTCCCAGTGCACGCCCTAAAACCTGTACGACCGGAAACCAGAAGACAATCAAGAAAGGGCGCCAACGCTCAACTCGATTGTTACCACTAATTGTTCTTTTCCATCACTGAGAACAATGACAGGTGACCTAAAGAAGATGAGATTCCTTCCAACAGAGCAGGGTACATAGTATTGTCTAATTGACATCACATGATTGTAAGAAACAAACGGCCTAGGTCTGTAATGCTTGCATCGAGATAACATGTCCCCGTCACGAACTGCTGATAATGGCAGACAACAGAAGAGGGATCACAAGGACATGTCCAACCTGATAATCCAGCATTCAAGGAGTGCCCAATTGGGTTTGCAAGCATTCGACCTATGTGGTAAGACGAAGAAGGCGAAAACAAAATTAGGCAAGCCTAAGAAATGCAAGATAGAGGGAGCAGATCAGCATCAAACTCACGTGAATTAGACAACTGCTACTAAACCACTGATGGCGAGCACTTGTCTGCAAATTTATCCAACAAGTAACCACAAGTACACGCTGCCGCTGCAATTAACTAATGTAAGCACGCGCAAAGGTCTAACCCCAAAACGAACAAAACCAACCCAAATCAAGGTCAAAGCGATCTGTTCTAGAAAAGGAAAAGCAGAGCGATAAGACATCAGAGGGTGAGCATAGCCAATGGCAGCTGAGCACCATTTTTTTAATGAAGGGAACTCCTCTTTGGCAATCTCTCCACTGACACTTTCCGTGATTAATGTCGGCATTACAGCTATGCAAACACACGTCGCCCCTACCGGACAAAGAGCAAAACATCATAACCCCCAACATCGCCTAATAATACACTAAAAGGGCCCTAAAGAATCACGAACGGAATAGAGTTCATCTCGAGTTTTCCATGTTTGGGCTGCGACCCCTTTTAGGAGCATTTCTCAATTGCGGATTCGATTGCCGACAGGTGAATTAGCTGGTTTTAGGCGAGGTTGATGCTTGGGACAGCTCATGACTCGCTTCTCGAGCAGTAAGTAGCTGAATTCGGCATCACTAGCACGTGCGAATACGAGCCGTATTCACATGTACTGGTGAATTAAAGTGGGAGCAGCAGAAAAGTGGGGCCTGGCCCACCCTGCTCGATTCATTAAAGAGGTACCCATCTCGGGTCCCACGAAGTTGCAAGAAATTGCTTGCCGAGATTATGGATTTTCATCCCCGAATTTCAATATGACATATCATCTTTGACCCAGAAAACGTCCCATCATCTTGGAGAAACATGAAAAAATGGGGACTTGAAGCAGGTGCGAGATGCGACCACAGTCCTAATGGGATTCGTTTGGTAACTTAGTAAAGAGGGACTCGAGGCCGACCCGGTTGCCGGTGTATTCAAACCGCTCGACCCGCCGATTAAACGTTCCTGGCTCGATTTGATGGACCACCAAATTCATCAAACGCCCCCAAAAGCCGCTCGTGACAGCCACAGTCGCGTCGCCCTAAAGCTTGTCGCCATCTC
The DNA here is from genome assembly GCA_016097605.1 of Eucalyptus guilfoylei. Lineage (NCBI taxonomy): Eukaryota > Viridiplantae > Streptophyta > Magnoliopsida > Myrtales > Myrtaceae > Eucalyptus > Eucalyptus guilfoylei. Next base: position 35,111,099 of record CM027868.1, on the reverse strand, counting down.
GTATTTTCTGGCGTTTCTCCATTGTCCTATTCAACGCCTCACGATTTCGTCCCCTCCATAACCACCATGGAAAGAATAATTATAAAAAAAAAAAAGTTTATTTCGCCCAAAAAAGAAGTGACAATCAGCGTCGAAAACCAGAAACACCTTCAAAAGATGATTTTCACGTCGAACTTTTATGCATTGATGCAAAATAGAAGTACCCATTTGAACTCTAAGTGATAAAGACCTTCAGATGGTTTTCAATGCGCCGGAACCAGTTTCAAAACATGATTTTCACGTCAAACTTTTATGCATTGATGCAAGATAGAAGTACCCATTTGGACTTTAAGCGGTTCGAAGACCTTCAGATGGTTTTCAAAGCCCCAGAACCAGTTTCAAAAGATGACTTTCACGTCAAACTTTCATGTATTGATGCAAAATGGAAGTACCCATTTTGGACTTTAACCGGTCCAAAGATCTTCGGATGGTTTTCAAAGCCTTCGTCGGCTCATTTTCCTAATCTAACCAAGATTGTTCGACCTTTTTCCACGCAGAAACGACCGGAGAAAAACTATAAAGAGGGCGGCGCGTGTGAATGGACTCGCGATGGCCATGCGGGGAGTGGGAAGAAAACAGAAAAGTAACGATCTTTCTTATTGGTTGTAACGATTTTACCTGGTGTCCGAAGCAAATGCCGAGGACCTTCTTCTTCATGGAGTCGAGGTTCTTGAGCAGGTCGATCAGCCGGCAGATCCAGTCGTCGTCGGCGTGGGCGTCGCAGCAGCTGCCGGTGATGACGAAGCCGTCGTAGAGCCCGACCTGGCTGTCGTCGGGGAGCTCCCCGGCGGGGGCGCGGAACACGTCCCAGACCTCGCCCTCCCCGGCCAGCATTCCCTTGAAGAGCTCGAAATACCCCCCGTACTGCTCCTTCGTGTACTCCGAGTCCTGCGCGCAGAGCAGCACCGCGAACCTCTTGACCTCCATTCCTCTCCCCCACAAGCTCCAAACTCCCCCCACCCAGAAAAACAGAGAGAAACAGAGAGAGCGAAACACAGAGAAAGAAGACCCCTTTCTTCTTCTCCTCTATCCGCCTAAAGACGATGGCGTTTTTTGGGTCTGCCAATGGGACGGGGCAGGGCCGGAATTTATACAGGGGAGGCGCGGGAGGGCACGAAAGGGGGCCGTACGGATCGGGATTCTAGTTTACGATTCGGTCCCCTGTATTCGGATCCTATTTCCATATTCGCCCCTCGCCCTCCTCTTCCGTTCCATTACTCTTTGGTGTTTGCCCGATGAAAAGGAAGGATCGAAGTCAGCAGGATCTCATTAAGACGGTCGACATTCAATGAATGAGGAGGGGACCACCAACCGCAGGCGCAAAGAGAGAAAAGCAGAGAGAGAGAGAGAGAGAGAGAGAAAGTGAATCTTGATTAGATTTCGAGACAGGTTCAGAAATCCAAAAACACAGATGTTTATTCACCTAATCACTGAATCCTCCAGCAAAACGGGACCTCTCTCTTTCCACGACAAATTCCCCCCCTTCTTTTTCACCCCTTGGCCGTGGTCAGAGTGGAATTCCATGCTGACTTCAGCGGCCCGACCAATCCGGGGTCAGACATGATCGTCGTCGTCGCAGGACCGACGTTCCGAAGTCGTCCGTCAATGGTGGTCGGTTTACGCATCGGCACCAAGTCCACGGACAATTAGTAGCTCGTTTGGGTTGGTAAGGGCGCGTTCGGTAACATTTCGTTTAAAAATTATTAGGGAAATAGAAATAGAAAAAAATGTTTTACGTTTTCGAGCGATTTTCAACAAAAAAACGCGTTTAGTAAAAAATTGCAGGAATAAAAAATAAAACGAAAACACGTTTGGTAAATTTGTATAATTTTTTTATTTCTTTTATTTTTTAATATTTTTATTTTATTTTTTCTATTTTCTTTCTTATTTATTTTTCCTTATTTTCTTTTTTTCTTCTTTTGGCCGGTCGCGGCCTCGGCCATGGCCGGCGACGGCCGACGAGGGCCGGCGGCGGCCTCGCCCGGCCACGGTGAGGCTCGCCGGCCCCGGCGAGGCCGAGCCTCACCGTAGCTAGGCGAGGCTCAGCCTCCCCTTGGCTGGGCGAGCTCGACCAGCTATGGCGAGGCTCGGCCTCGTCGGGGGCCGGCGAGCCTCGCCGTGGCTGGGCGAGGCCGCCGGCCAAAGAAAAAAGAAGAAGAAATGAAGAAGAAAAAAGGGAGAAGAAAAAAAAAGAAGAAAATAAAGTGTTTCTAAATTTTGTTTCAAAAACAAGAAACAATTTTTTTTTTTTTCTCGTTTCTGTTCCAGATGTGTTTCTGGGAACAAAAAAACAATTTTGGAACAAAAACGCACCCAAACGCGTTTCTGTTCCTTTTTTGTTCCCAGGAACAAAAAAACAAAAAAAAGTGTTTAGAAACAGAAAAAAGAAGTGAAAACAAACGCAGCCTAAATCACTTGCTGCTACACCCTTATGCTCGTAACATCACTGTTCTAATTTAGTGATCTCTCGTCGGATCTATCCTTACATCTTCTGTTCGATTGTCCTTGTCGAGACCTTTATCGAACCCAACAACGAGGTTTCTTCATTTGGCAGAGACGGACGGCTGTTTCGATGCGAGAAGCAATCCCTGAAAGCAAAGGGACGAGACCCGTGGTTCGATGCGAAATCATCACCACCATGAAAAAGATTATGTGACCCATTCGAGGGACCACGGTCATTCTCTCAATGTGGCCCAAAATTAGTTGCACGTGATAATCATGCCGTGACGGCGTAAATATCTCGCGATATTCATTTCGAAAAACTATACTTGTTGTGATATATTTACACGCAACACATTTACCTCAAAAATTTGGTATCACAAAAAAATATTGTCACATAAATATAAGTTTAAGGTAAATGTATTATATAGATATAAGTTTATGATTTTTTGTGATTTTTTTTCATTTTCTAAATCACGTTGTAATCTAAAATTCCATTTCTTGAACTATTTCCAATCAGTTCTCTTTTGTGTACAACTGACATTTGTTCTCATCTATCAAATAATATTGTGACGAATCTTGAGGATATAATTTCTTCCTAATCAAGATGGAAATGCAGTTACATACAAATCGAGTGGCAATCTAGAACTCCATTTCCTGAATTACTTCCAATTAGTTCTCTTTCGTGTACAACTGACACCTATTATCATCTATTAAATAATATCGTGAAAAATATTGGGAATATAATTTGTTCCTAATCGAGACGAAAATGTAGCTCCATACAAATCGTGTGGCAATTCCTAAAGTGGAAGGTGCTTCCAATCAATTTTCTTTTGTGCACAAGTGACCTGTTATTATCATCTATCAAATAATATCGGGCGAATCTTGGGAATATAATTTGCTCCTAATGTAGATGGAAAAGCAGCTACATACGGACAGAAAAAAAAAAGGAGTGAAAAAGGAAAAGAAATCGTGTTATCGCATAATTCCCATTATCGCACGTAAGGACTTTATATTTCTTGGACCGGCTTTATAAAGACAATGGAGACTTGCTATGCTTACATTAAAGATAGTGGGTGCATTATCTCCCCCCGCTGACCAAAAGCAACATGACGTGGGTCTCCCTATATTTCTTCCTATATGGTATTCTGATGCTGCACATCACACATTTTGTCCCAAAAATTGCACAAAATGCGGGTTACGAACGCACGACCCGAGCAATGTTATTATATCATTGACGCCAATTGCTTTCATGGGAAATGCATGCGTGGATCGCGATCGAATCCTGCCATGGAATGTCGCCAAGAGGCGTGAAAGGAACCCCCGAATTAATAAGGTCATAATCTCGATCTTTAGCTCTTGCTTAAAGCTACTGATCAAGACGGACGACCGGCGTTGCGGACCGGTTCTCCTTGCGTCTATTGTTTAATGGACGTCGACTGCTAATCATGATTACGCCGCTGATTAGCGACCACGAAACGACATGCAGGACGCGTGTCGTGTCGTGTCGGGATTTGATGCCGGTCCGCTTAAGGGAATAACGGTGGGAAAGATCGCCCAACACGTGATGATCTGGAAACGACGAAGGGGGGCAAGGAGCGCCTTGATTCGAGCCACGAATTGCTCTCCTCGGAATTTAAAAAAGAAAAAACAAAAAGAAAATTCCTCCGAGTTTTGGTAAAGGACGATGTCGAAAAGGATGTCAGAAATGTCGGCGGAGGGGATCACGTGACATCCTACCTCAACAACTCTTCTCACGCTTCGGTTTTGCAGACCAATTTTTTTTATTAACCTAATTTCAAATTATAAATTATAAATTGGGTTATGATGAAGAGCCGGTTTCAATAGTCATGTGAATCTTGATTAATTTCACATTTCAGTACAGCTTATATATACAAATTTTACTAGAGTTTAGATGATCCAGTTGCGAATCCATATAACTCAAACACTCTTTTGACCTCTTAAGATCTTGTCAAGGCATTAGGGACTTCCAATTCATGAATAAGGGAAGCCATCCATTCCCATCGTGCTAATCACATGTGAATTACTCGGAATTTTTTATTTGTGTTTAATATATTCGTAAGGTATTTGGGATATTTTACAAAAAATAACTATTCGCATTACTTACAACAATGAATTAAAGAAAAAATTATTATTATTATTATTATTATTATTATTATTATTATTATTGAAAATATTCAGTCATAAAGTATCATCGATAGCGGAAATATTTTTTATGTATCAATGATTTCAGAGTTTAATAGTTAGTTGAGATCGGCGGTTGAACAGTTCATCAAGAACTTCACACGTGTTTAGGAGAAGCATGCGCGACAACCGACATTGCAATTTAAATTAAATTTTCAACGCATTTTTTCTTCTTTTTTTAAGGGTTTGCAATTTTCATTTTTCTTGGCCTCTCAATAAATCGAACGGACCACCTTTTTAGATGTGCGAAACGACTTGTCGGTTCGTGAGCACGCGCCGAACCCATTGAAGCCTTCGCTAAGGCATGCGGAGGCGAAGTCAGTTTAAGAGGAGAGGTTAGTGCTAAGCTTACCAAAATTTTGATTTACTAAGGTAATATTTTTTATTTCTTTTAGGATTAATATCATAAAAAATCCTAAATTAATACATCTGCGACATATTTATTCAAAATTAGTTTTTTAAGTACTAAAAATCCCAAATCGATATATTTGTAATAAATTTACCTCTCGTTAGTTGATGCGAGAGCATCCAACATAACTCTATCGACCAACTCAGAACCATTGATGCTTATCCAAGGCAAGAATGAAATTAGGCATCATGTGCTTCGATAGATCATTTTGAATGACATTACTTATCGATACTTTGTTGATACTTTGTGGTATGTCGATAACTATCAATGGGAGGCCATTTTAGACGTTTTGTATGACCAATTGATGAAGTCTCAGGAGGATTATTTTCTGGTCAAAGGAGGAGCACAAATTTTGGAAGGCTGAAAATTCAAGAATGCAAGTTCCCGTGCTAATAAATGCATTTCCTAAGTTCTTAGGTGCCTTTATTGTTATGTAGTTTTCAAGAGTCAAAAGTCTAAGTTCCTAGGCCATTAAAGTCTATTTTAAACAGGGGAAAATTATTCAATGAAAGGACATACGAATTTGATGAATGAAAATTGTGAGAATTCATATGCTTGAGTGAACTTTTTCGGAGAGTTGATAACTCATTTCGATCTCTTTATCCTTGGAGCGTAGATCACTCCTTAGTGGTGAGCCAAGAAGCCCTTTATCCTTGACCAGTGAAATCGTTAGATCTTGGTAATGAGCTTCTCCTATCCCGAAATCCTTTATCCTTGGCTGGTGGAAGCTTTAGGCCTTGGTGGTGAACTTCGTAGATCTCGATCCTCTTCTTCGGTTGGTTGCGTGGCATTTATATCTTGGGAGGAGATCGTTCTTTCTTTTCTTATTCCCCTTCATTTCTTCCCTGTATACACTACTCCATACACTTAATCAAAAAAATCCCAAAAGAAAAAAATTGCCGTTCTGCAATCACTCGCCCCATCATGCATCATTAGTTTTTGTTAAATTTGGTTAATACCACAAAACACCATAAACTTGTACATATGTGATAAACGAAGGGTAAAATTTCAAATTGGTTACTTGTCAACTGTTGTGCGTAATCAAATTCAAAAATTTGGCGGTAAAATTTAATAGAAACTATTGAGGGTATAATCAATTTGAAGTTTTAAATTTGGGATAAATTTGAATTTGAGATTTTTAGGGGTATTAATCTGCTTTTTCTTAAGGTCATTGTGAGGAAATAAAGCTGACAAGTGTGTTGTATTGAATCGGCTTTCTCCCGAGTGGTTGACTTTCCCTTTCGTCTGTCGAATTTCTTGCCTCTTTCGAAGTGAACGAAAGTCATAACTTCTTTTGCAGTTCTTTTTGCTCCACCGTTATCTAAGCATATTCCAATACATTTTCCATGAAGTTTGTAGCACGGTCGTTACTACTAACGTTTCCGAATGGAGAGGATTAATTTGCATTTATGCAACAAATCAAGAAATGAATGTGTAACATCTATCGAGTTATTTGTTTTTCAGTTGACAATCTTACAACAACTGAACTAACGACGTGACATTCTCCATCTTTGTTCAGATTCCTCGATGAACTCTCTCTATTTGATCCGTCGTGGTTTGGCTTGTTCCGGCATCGATCTGCACTTTTGTGTTCCGGTAACTGTGGATCAGTAGCATCCGCTATATCGAATTCATGACTATGTCCCGTTGTGACAGCCCGAGAAAGCGGCACTGCGCGGTTCTTGCATTTCCTTTCGGCGGGCATGCTCGGCCTCTCCTAGGACTAGTGTGCCGGTTGGCGCGGGCCTCGACGATGCTTGATGCGCGGTTTTCATTCTTTAGCACGGCAAGATCAAATCGACTGATCTTTTCGCAAGCAGAAAACGGTCTCCCAGACAACATAACGGCCTATGACGTGGAGGACGGCGTGCCGTCGAGCGGTGCGTTAACGGGGAACCCGCATGAACCCGCGAATCTATTTCTCGAGGCGGCGCCCGAGAACATCAGGAAGGCCATGGGTTTAGCAGTTGCAGAGACGGGTGTGGGGATCAGCTGCTTGATATCGGATGCGTTCCTATCGTTTTCCGGAGAACTGGCGGAAGAAATGCACGTTCCGTGGATCCTACTGTGGATTTCGATGCCATATCCACTCTATGTATACACAAACATCCGCCTGATCCAGCAAGTATGCTCAAACTCTTGCGCTGCGATTCCTGATGTTGATGATGAACGTGATCGCAACATCATCCCTGACGTGCCCGAAGTTCTCGTCGAAGATTTGCCTGAAGGAGTACTCACGCCAAGTGATTTAGAATCGGATCTGGTAGGAATTCTAGGAAACCTCGGAGCTCTACTGCCGAGAGCTAGCGCGATTGTCATGAACTTCTATCATGAACTGGATCCTACCGCTCTCACAAACAATCTCAGGAATACTCTGCCAAACTTGCTGTACTTGGGTTTTCTCACCTTATTGTTACCGCCGCCTCCAAAGCCACCGTCTCCTCCATCGGACGCCGACATAAGCAATCACTGCATATCTTGGCTAGAAAGGCAAGAGCCTAGATCCGTTGCCTTCATAGGATTCGGGACATTAGCAATACTTCCTGAAAATGAGCTTCATGCCTTGGCAGAAGCACTTGAAGAAAGTAATGTCCCTTACATTTGGTCCCTACAAGACAATTCGAAGGAAAAACTCCAGAGCGGGTTTCTTCAGAGGATCGGCGCAAGAGGTGTCGTGGTTTCATGGGCACCACAGATTGAAGTATTAGCCCACTCGTCGACCGGCGTATTCATAACTCATTGTGGGAGCAATTCTGTGTACGAGAGCGTGGCCAATGGGGTGCCGATGATATGCAGGCCTTTCTTTGGAGATCACAGGATGAATGGAAGAATTGTAGAGGAGGTATGGGGGATTGGTGTCCGTGTCGAAGGCGGGGCCATTACAAAGAACGGAGTTCTCAAAAGCCTCCAGCTTATTCTGGCCGATCGAGCAGGTAAGGTGATGAGAGAGAAGGTCCATGCTCTCAAAGAGCTTGTTCAAGTGGCGGCCGGACCTAATGGCAGAGCTTCTGAGGACTTCAGGACATTGTTGAAAATAGTTTCATGATCTTAAAAATTGTTCACAGAGAGAGGTTGATAGTATTTCCTTGTTGGAGCATCTGTATGTAAATTTCAGATGAAATAAGGTCTAACATTAATACACGTTTGGAAAGTTGAGGTAATTGGTTGAACAAACTAAAAAGTTTGCTTGATTGTAAAACAGGCAAAAGTTCAGATAATGCTGTAAGCCATAAAGAAGCAGTCTTTCTAGAGTATACCAGCAAAACATAAGAAACTCATTCCAATCCTTTCCTTTCTTATTTCCCCTCCTTTCGTTTCTAAATTCCATTGCATTTCCGTTTCTTCGAACCAAACATAGCCTAAGAGCAGCACAGAAGAGTTGAATTTGCAAGGAAGAAGATTCTTGATATTGATTTATACAGTTTTTCCAAGAAGGTCCAGGGTTAATTACAGTCTGATGCACGTGATCACTTTTGAGAAGTTGGCATGGCCAGCGAAACTCCAGTTCCACTGGGCAAATCTTTCCACTGTTGAGTCACGGTTTTGATCTGGGTGTAGAAGTTAACCCCAGCCTTGCCTGAAATCAAGACAAAGTAAAGATTAATGGACAGTCCAGAATAATAGGTGTGCACTCTACGCATTTAGAGTTTTTTGAGAAGAACTTACCATAGAAGTTAAGGTCACCCGCGAACGAAGCCTTGGAACCGGTGAAAGAGAAAAAGGCAAAGGAACTGGGATAGGAACGTTAATGCCAACCTAAATCGACACCAGGTTATGTCAGACAGTTGTGACATGCAAGTTCCACCAAGGATTAGAACTACACAAGCCAGTGGAGAAAAATAGTTTTTCCTCTAATAAACCGCAGACCACTTATCTATGAATGTGAAATTTTCTCCTGTTGACCCTTGTTACTCTTGGTACAAAACTAATTGCCAAGCTATACCTATATCTCATTCAATTGAATGTTGTGAGAAAGTATCATTGACTCCAGAGTACTATAGTACCTGTCCAGCTTCGATCTCTGTCTGGAATTTCCTCGCAGCTGCACCAGATGTCGTGAATATGGATGCTCCATTTCCATATCTGAGGGAAAAAAAGACTGGATGAGTAATTTGTTCCAAGCCACAAAAAACCATGACCTGTTGAGGAAAAAGAAATACTTGTTTTTGTTGACGATGTCCAGGGCCTCTTCAAAACTGTTAGCCTGCAAATCAAATGGAAAAGCACAAGTACAGGTTAGTGAACATCCATTTCAATCAACCAGAAACGTGTTTCGGAGAAGCTAATATGTAAGCAGACCTGCATGCAAAGCAGAACAGGGCCAAAGATCTCCTCCTGCACATTTAGAATCAGAACTTTTCAGAATCGTTTGAAACAAGCGAATATAGAGCATTTGTCAAATGATTAAACAATTTTTTTTTCAAATTTTATAAACAAATGGCTGAATAACTTAAACGAAGATACCTTGTAGCACTCCATGTCAGGCTTGACGTCAGCCAAGATGGTGGGCCCGATGAAATTACCATGTTCATACCCAGGAACCTGAGATGCAACCATGTGAAGATTTTCATGCATTCCTTCGTAAGTAAATTATATTATAGCTTCATTATGTAAGATTTACCACATATTCTTTTGTTTCAGTGACATCATTATTCATTTCACTTATGTGAAAACAAAGGATGGAATTTTACGAGAGTATAGAGCTAACATCAAACACAAATTCGATGAACACACAATCTAACAGCATAAATGCATAAATAAATTCCAGTTCTTTTTCATCTCATGAAGAATCCCCTTCGCAAACTGCATTATTTGCTTAATTATCAAATTATGAAGGTAATGCAACATAGCATCACATAGGTGCCACCAATAAATTTTATTATGGCATATCTTACCACTATGTTTCTCCCATCAAGCAGTAGTCTGGCACCATCACTAACGCCAGATTGTATCAGGTTGCATATCCGTTCCTTTGCCTGGAAATAGAATAAAAGCACATACCATGAGAAATAATTAGGTCATCATTTACAAAGATCCAAACTACCAGCACAAGTACAGCCATAGCAACTATCAACTGCAAGTTTGACAATTATTCTCCATCATCAAAATGTTAATTGCCCGAGCATGCTCAAAATATCAATAGTTTTCTGAATGCATATTACTTACTTGCTTGCTAATAACTGGACCAAGGTCTGCATCAGGTTTGGTTCCGCAATCCACTTTAAGTGATTGTGCTCGTTCCACTAGTTTGTCTTCCCTGCGAATATTACATTGAAAACTTGCAGTTGGGATTTCATGTTCAAAACAACTTTTCTTACGGCATATTTTTCCACACCGACATACTATGTACAAGCCAAGGAGATTATAGTTACACATGACTTAATATCTACACTGAACAGTGCCCTCACACTTGATGCAAACACAATCAAAATGGAAATATCAGAAGAGGAAGGCTCCCTGAAATCTAAAAGGAAACTTGGCTGACAATAGAAAATGAAAATCGGGTGTTATGAATAGGTAGTTGAAACATACACACTACAACCAGCAGAAACGGCTGTGCAGGAACTTAAATCTTAGTTGTTTTGAATTTCATTTTGATTAATCCAGTGAACAGTCCAGTAAGGAAAACATCACGTCAAAACAAAAAGAAAACAAAGGATGGAAAGTGGGTAAACACTTCAATTGATTTGTAAAACCATTTTCAGTGTTTGAGTCATTTGCAAGCTGCAACCATACTTAATGCTTCTATGTCGATAGAGATTATGAAAAGATTTAATTTTCTTATCTATATACAAATAAGCGAATTCAGGACTTCATGGAGATTGAATATTACAAACAATATTAATAGAAAACTACCTTTGTGCTTGTTACTCTTAGCATTAGCTTTTTGTCCGCTAGCGTTTTTTAAGAATTAAGCATGAGAAAGATGTTGCACTAATCATTATGTGCTTGCCCAATCAAGCAACTGTACAAGCATCTTCAGAACTGAAAGAGAAAAGGCAAGATGCAGTGCAGCCGCTTCAGAGTAGGCCCTGAAGAAACCATTTAACAGGGGTATGCTAACAATAAACAGGCACTTGAAGACCATGCCATCGTAACGAGGACAGAAATTTCCCTGATGAGTCTGTAGTGTCCTATCTGTGATTCTGCATAAAACCCTATTTAAGAGAGCACATCCAGAAGTCTAAATTTTGACAGACAGAGAAACTGACAGAAAACACGTAGATTACCATGACTTTGATTCTCCAACGAAAACCACCGTGCTCAGCGCCATACATCTCTGTCCAGCAGCACCAAATCCAGCAGCAACTAAAGCGTTTAAAGTTGCATCAACACTTGCATCAGCCAAGACAATGGCATGGTTTTTGGCGCCCATATTTGACTGGAGAGTGAATATGGTAAGTGCGTCACATTCTCTAAATTCAATTTCTCCAATATAACTCAGTAAAAGTAAGACTGTGCACTTACTTGAACACGTTTTCCCTTGGCTGATGCTCTTGAATATATGTGCATGCCAGCCTTCAAATCATATGAAACATTACATCAAAAGATGACTCATGTATGACTAATCATATTTTCCAGGCCTTTGCAACTCGAGCACTCCAGTGGCTTTACATTTAGTCATGCAGATGTAGTGATATTTGTGGTACATCTCATCTGCAATGTTTTCAAAGTCCTTTGCAAACTATCTTCTAAGACTGGTCAATATGAAAGGACACTTGATGGTGATAGTAAGTTAAATAAGAAATACTTGTCCTCATCCACTGAAATGCCATGTGCGACTGACAAAGGGATTAAACTCCACAAGTTGACTCACCGTATTGGAACCAACAAATGACACAGCTCTGATGGCGTCATCATCACAAATAGCATTGACAATATCCTGCCGAGAAAAACCGCCACAAACTTGACTTAGAATAATAGAATCTCTCTTACAGGTACAATTTGAGACTTAATACACTGTAAAAACTAAATTGACATGACATTATCATTGCAGAAGCAATTTAGACAAGGGATCTTTGCAGATATTCAAATTAAGATGTAACAAGATACAAGAAATATTCTGCATTAGAAGCTAAAAATGCTTTATGTTGTAATTATCAGGCGTCCTTATGGGCATAATTAAGGTATGACAACATATTAAAAAAGTGCAAATCAAAGTGATTTCATTCGGATGAAGTACTGGAGTCACACCATATCTATTGAGATAATACTTTTTTATCCCCATGAGTAAGTTTCTCCAAGCAAAAGAATGGACACATAATGTAGCCACTGCAGAAAAATGACTATATTCAATAACCAAAAGACACAGCAGGAGTGGAAGGACCCCTATGTCGTCATGTTGATTACCAAGTCCAATCTAGAAATAAAATGAGAAACAACAATAGTTTCAATTGTAGCATCATTGAGGCAAAGTTGGTATCGTACATTTGTTCCATGAACTATGTTGAGTACACCATCAGGCAAACCAGCCTCTATTGCTAACTCTGCTAGCATGATGGAAGCCCCTGACATAGGCACGAGAGAACATAGGAAGAAAGGAAATTATCAGAAAGACCAGAGGAAAAAATTCTGAACATGATTTTGCAAAGTAGAAGACAGTAGAATAAAAAAAGAGTCAAAAAATAAAAGCAATAGAATATATGAAACCATCAACCACATTGCAGTTCGCTTAATAAAGAAGAGATTGTGATTCATGATGCTCTTCATTATGCCTGTTACAGTTTACTTGATGAAGTTTACTCATAATGCCTCACTGCCAGAGCTTTAAATTCTTCATAACAGAGTAAAATTGTAATATGCCCATGGCTAGTGAGACATAAGCAAGCTAAAAAAGACCTCGAGCTCACCTGGATCTTTCTCGGATGGCTTTAAGACAAAGGTGTTACCACATGTCACTGCTACCGGAAACATCTGCATATATCCATCATAGATTTTTAATCAGACATTGTCAGAGTAAACTAGTGGGGATGAATTGCAATATAAGCAAAAGTACATACACAGTATTTTGCTAAAGTGGAATCTACTTATGTCATCAAGCCATAAATTCTGCGTCACCAGCATTTAGAAATTAAAGTGTCTACATTTGACAATGCTCGTATTATTCTCTAAGTCTGCTTCAAGACAAAAGTTGATCCAACAGTGAAACATTAACATTTGCCAAGCAAACTAATGGCGTTTGACCTCTACCTTAAGCAATATGTAGTTGTCTACGAAGTTGGAGATGAAAATCTTTTGCTACTTGAAATCAAAGGTCAACACGGGCATATTTCAAGATCAATAATATATAGAAAGGAAATCAAATCAACAAGCTCACCCATAGAGGAATCATTGCTGGGAAGTTAAAGGGACAGATTCCAGCACAAACTCCAAGTGGCTCTCTGACACTGTAGGTATCAATTCCACTTGATACATTGGAAACATATTCTCCCATCTGAAGTGTACCCATCCCACATGAATGTTCTACAACCTCTGCATATTTGGTGTTTTGGAAAAGTTCAATTAGTTGAAGAGAGGGAGATGAACTGAGATTGAATTTTTTTTTGTATGACCACTTCCGTTCAACTGCTGAAGGGAAAGACTGAAGGACCAACCTAACCCACGAAAAACATCTCCTTGTGCGTCCTTCAGGGTCTTTCCCTGTTCGGTGGTTATGTTCATGGCAAGCTTATCCTGGAGTGGATATTACACAAACTTCCATCAACTGAAGGGCATAAGCTAGCAATGCAGAAGAAATGCCCACAAATGCTTATTGAGACATGCTTACCATGTCTCTCCGTATAAGCTGTTGTAGCTTGAACATAATGCGTTGACGGGTCGTGACTGGTGTATTCCGCCAGGAAGGAAATGCCTTTTTCGCGGCATGTACTGCAGCTTTGAACTCTTCATTTGTAGTTAATGGAACTTGTGAGACAACTTCTTGTGTAGCCTACAGAAAATCAAAATCAGTACAGACCATCGCATAAATAATATGTCTGCCAGTTGAAACTAATGAACAGATCAAAAGAGAGAAAATGAGAATGATGCCGAGGCAAATGAGCTTACAGGATTGATCACATCAATGGAGGAAGATGATTTCGAATCAATGAAAGCACCTCCGATGAGATTGGGAACCCTCTGAAACAAACACACATCATCAGATTCGAGAAAGGACAGAAGTGATTCAGCATTCGCAACACCACACTCCGACCCGTCACATTGCATGAATTCAAATTAGTATAGAATGCATTCGCCATCAACTTTTGAGCACACAAGAGCTTCCAAATCACTTTCAACTCACAAGTCTTCCAAAATGATTGAAACAGGACGATCCTATAAAATAGGATCAAGCAGTCTTATCCCAAATAATGAAAAAGAGCAAAGAGTCATTTCCCCACTTAATATCTATCAAGCCAGAGCAAAAAATCATTCCCCGAACTAAACAGAAAATCAGAAAATGAAAGAAACCATTCCTTTATCTTAAGAAGCCCTGCCCATCAAACGAATCGCTTTTGAAAAACATCATACTTTCACGACAGAAACCACTAAATTAAAGCTGACCAGCGGTTGCCCATGTCTCGAAGAAGGCTCGGTCGCGGTGGAGAAGCGAGAGCTTCCAAAAGCAAGCATCTGAGGCCTCAAAGCCTGCAACTTTTTCACTGCAACAAAGCGTCGCGAATCAAAGGATCAAACTTTTTCCCAACCCACGAACGATCAGCTATCGAATTCCAGAAAAAAAGCACAAGAACCTCCGAATTCGTACCCCTCTGAATCGAAAACTGCAACATGGTTTCGGCGACAAGTGAGCCCAAGCGAAGTGCAGAACGTCACTCTCTCTCTGTTTTATATTCAGCGAATCGTCTCCGGACAATATTTTAGTAGAGACGTCTGCGCCTGCATTTACTTACGTTTTCCTACAGAACATCATCATCGTATTTGCTAAAGATAAGAGTCTAACACGTCAGGAAAGGAAAACAACAAAAGATTACCATTGATTATGACCCAAAAAAAAAAAGGTCAAAAAAAAAAAAATCTTTATCGTGAGCAAAAATTTAGAGTGGGAAGGAAGGGTGATCTCGGTCTGAAGAACCACGCGCGCGACGATGCACCAGGCACGTGCCATTTGTCTGGATTCTGTAAATATTTACAGCGGACAGACTGTGACGTCTTTGATATTCAATCAAGATCATACTTTGATCTCAAATACTGTAATTGACAGATTGGACAGATTGAAGGAATTATGTAGTGAAAGATTCTAATCACAATCTTGTTTCATCAAACCAGTTGCGAAAGACAATTTTGTCACCCCACTGAATTTCTCTTCATGAAAATGGAACTAGTATGTATAACCTGCCCCTCTTCAAAGAAGAAAATCATACATGGATTGAGATATTTGAATCATTTTCGCCTTTTAAATCATTTTCTTTCTTTTTTTTCTTTCTTTTCAGTTCGAATTGAATATGGTGACTGCACGGCACGCGCTTTCATTAGCACGTGAATCGTCTTCACATCTCATTATAAGTTTACAAGTAAGCAAGGTTATCCCACTAATCACAAACCACAAACCACAAACCTTTGCTGTTGAAAGCCAATCTAGTCACGTCTCTGCATCAGTTTAAAATTTAAACATATGGAGTTTACTATAGAAAAAACCAAAAAGAGGTTAATATTAGATGAAAAGAGAAAAAATAATGATTGATTATACAAAGAAGTAGAATTTTCTGGGGGCAAATATTCACAGGAAATGTTTTAACTAAAAAGAAAAAGAAAAAGAAAAAGGATAACATAAAATCAAATGGTTTTGCACAGCTACAAGTAACTACTTATACAGTCAAGAAGGATCCTTCTTCAGTGCTCTCTACCACATTCACATTGTCGTTCCATTTTTGAGTCACTCTTTTCATCTGGGTGTAGAAGTGAATTCCGACTTTCCCTGCGAATTCAATAATCTCAAGGTGTCAACTTTTCGTGCGGACCCGTTTATTCTAAGGAGACAGAAATGAAACGCAGTGTACTGTCGAATGCAATTACCTTCGAAACCGATGTCGCCCACAAAAGAGGGTCTGCAGCCGGTAAATGAAGCAACTGGCAAAGGATCCGAAACTGGGACGTTTATACCAACCTGACTCAAATCAGAACATTCCAAAACATCAGCTATGATCATTACATGGAAAGGAACGGTAACTCCACTACAGAATTCAATATTTATCACAAAAATTGTTCCACACCAATGACAAATGAAATCATGAGAAGGCTTAACCATTAAGCAGACATAATTTACGTGACTTGTTTGTGGCCATCAACCGTTATCTGCATACCTGTCCAACTTCAACCTCTGCCTGAAACTTCCTTGCAGTTAGGCTGGATGAGGTGAAGATAGATGCCCCACTGCAATTCCTGCAGGAAATCAATATTATGTAAAGAACCGAGCAAGGTATATTCTGCTTCTCCAAAAATAACGGAAGGAGAAAAAATGTAGATTTTGGATACTGATTTCTGTTGATGATGTTTATGGCTTCTTCAAGGCATTCAACCTGAACAAAGAAGGAAACACAAATGATTACTGAAATTTGTGTCCCCCGACAGTGACTCCATCTCCAACCAGGAGTTAGAGGCAGTTACCTGCATGCAGAGGAGAACTGGCCCGAAAGATTCATCCTGCAGTATAGTAATTGGTGGGAACTCAAAATATTCGCTTTTGTTCACTTCTGTGATGAAATACAGTCAGAAATAAGCTACCTTGCAACAGTCCATGTCGACTCTGACATCACAGAGGATGGTAGGACCAATGAAGTTGCCTTGTTCATATCCTGGAACCTGCATGTAGTTTGATAAGCGGCGGAGTGCTTTGATGATGGATCAGAGCAACCATAGCAACAATCACATAAAAATCGTACATTAAGGTCCTCAGTGTATATTCTTGAAAGTATAATTAGTGAACTCAGAATTAGTGCATGGAAGTTGTTCTTAAAAGCAAATAGGCACAATTACAAAGGGTCCCCTAAAGTAGCCTCGATCTTCCTATATCTCCCAAATTCTAGCCACCCCAATATACTTGTGAACAGAAGCAACCGCATGTTGAGCTGAAGATCTATTAACCTCTTCTCCAGAAAGTAAAAACATGTTCAGTCTGACTAGATTTATATCAATTAGACAGAACAGCAAAGCTGTTCAAAATAGCTTCATCAGATATCTAGTCTGAAATATCCTATGGGTGACAAAAGAAGGAAGCAAAAACTCTAGGGAAAAAGGCCAAGGTTGCCTTTTCTTTTTGTGCAAAAAGACATAATCATTCACACTAGTGGACGTGTCTACACATGCTACGAAAACATTGCAGCCAGCACTCTAAGCTAAATATATAAACTAAAGCAGAAGATCGCTACAGCACAATTGGTACCCTAAATTGCCAGGTAGATGCATCTGTCTGTATTTTGTAGGGAAAAAGTATCACCAGTGGAAAGCTTGGCTTTGTCTCAGCTATCTATGAATGCCAATATGTCAAGAAAGGCTTCACGGGACATATCTTCAATTACAACTGAAACACAGAAGTCTCTTTACAAGAGTGCTCTAATTACACTTTAGACATGAAAGTAACATTGTTTGTTGGCAAATCCCGTCTAAAGCTACTAAGTTTTGACAGCAAAGTTACGCGTCCGGAAGAATGATGGGCATGCTCAAAATAGAGAACATTGTTGTAAGGGCAGTTACCACAATGTCTCTCCCATCAAGCACAAGTCTCCCACCACATTCAACACTTGCTTGAATCGATTTGCAGATTCTTTCCCTCATCTGCCAGTCAAATCACAAAATAATCAAATTTAGACAAACAAACAGCTTGACCAAAAGGCAGGATGCCACTGGTTTAAAGACAAGCTCAACAAAATAAAACTGTCACCGATGTACAGTGATTGAGAAATTTTCCAGAGTCAGACAGGTGAGAAGTAGAGCACGTAACCTGTTTGCTAATTACTGGACCAAGTTCTGCATTAGGTTCTTTTCCGGAATTCACTTTAATTGTTTTGGCACTCTCCACTAGCTTACTTTCCCTGGAGTAAGAAAAGATGATCTCATGTCAGCAGTCACACTAAAATTTGTCTTAATCTCTTCATGATAATAACAAAAATGAAGAGTGAAAATTGATGAAGTTTATTAGCATGCCTCTCTTTCCAGATATGAAATTTGGGGGGAAAAGAGATTCGTGAAATGGTGATATTTTGTCTACTCACTAATGCTAAAGTGAAAATGTCATGAGAACCATATAAATCCTTTAAACTTAAAGCTATTCATTCGATAACATAATGGTAATGCTAGGGATAATAATAAAGTTTACTGAGTGGCTTGACAAACTATAAATGGTTTATTAAACAATCAGATTTTGGGATGAATTAAAGTGATTGGCTACAACTAACAAACTCGTATCCATTGCTTTGTAAACAAAGAAAGAGCTTTGAACTCTGAGATAGTCAGACTACTTGGGATGCCTTTAAAAAACATTTTCAGTTTTCATTTTCATGAAAATGACCATTAGGTAAAATGAAAATGAAAACACTCACTGTGAATAATTATTGTGAGAACATGCTTGTGACCCCTCATATTGTACAATTGACCTTTTATTTTCTTTAGGTTTTCCGAAACCTCCATGTTTTTGTGCAGAGAGAGAATAACAAAAAAATGGAAAAAATATTTTTTTTTATGAATTTTGAAAAGTTTTTCCCCTGTTTCTGTTTGAAAACTAATTTCAAAATCACCGAATACTTTTTCAAGGCTTGTTTACCATCCTCCAATGCAAATGAAAACTAAAAATTCAAAAGATTAAACAGGCCCTCAATGTTCCTCTTCTTTCAGAATATAGGTAAATGACCTGACATAAATTTGCTACATCAAGACATATTTATCTCGCATAGCAAAGCTTCACATATCTACCTTACCATCTACTTAATCCTCCGACAAAGATGGCCATGCTGAGTGCCATGCACTTCTGTCCTGCAGCACCAAAACCAGCTGCAACTAGAGCATTCAGAGTGGCATCCATGTTGGCATCAGGCATCACGACAGCGTGATTTTTTACTCCCGTGTTGCACTAGAGACAATATTCGGCCAGGCAATTCATTGGCTTCAACCAATGGATCAGTGAAAGAGCAATAACTCTGCTCAGGAGGATGTTATAACAACATATAGAAGGCAGGTGTACGCCACTTACTTGAGCGCGTTTCCTACTAGCAGATGCTCTCGTATAGATATAAGCACCAGCCTTCAAACATTTGTGAAAAAAAATTAGCCAAATCGCATGATATCCACGACATTGTAAATAGAAATATTTTATTGCATGTTTTAAAGGTAAAAGAGAGATCTTTAGAGACCCAAAGTTTTCTGGGGTCTCAGTCTAAGATGAAATAATAAAAGTTTCACAAAGGAAGATGATATTAATGAGTTCAACTGCGGTAGTTGTAGCTAATTAACTCCTAGCATCTATTAATAGCTAATAAAAAAAGACAAGTGGGAAAAGAATCTGAAGGGCTTACAAAAAAGAGGGCAAAAATGTGAGCATGATAAGGCACACTGAAGCAATTTGCAATGGGACAAGATAAAGTTCACTTACTGCCTCAGGACCAGAAAAGGTGATGGCCTTAATATCCTCATGATCACATATAGAATTTAGAATATCCTGTCCAAAAGCAACAATTCGGGCAATTAATCATATGTGACGTATCAGAGTCACATCTGAATAAAAGTCGACACTGCACAGTGCACACCAAAGATGACAGACGATATACTAGAATAATCATTGATAAATTTATTCAAATCAATAGGTTAATTGAAATATGGGCAAATAAGGCAATACATTCACTGTCCGAAAAAAGGAACCCTTTTAGATGTGAAAGCAAATAAATGTCTGTTCGATTGAAACTTACATTGGTACCATGAACAATGTTTAAGACACCATTAGGCAATCCAGCCTCCATTGCCAACTCCGCAAGAATCACAGAAGCCCCTGAAGCAACATCAGAATTTTGTCGCAATCTTTAAGTCTGGATCTGAATACATTAACTCATGCCTAAAGAATAACCAGGACAACATATCTGTTACATAAATAGAGCACCAGTCCATTACAGACCTTTGGTGACTAAACGTCACTTGGAATATAACTCACGGGGACAAACTCAAAAAAAGCAAAACCTGGACAACTGATCCATAATAAAATTAAAGCACCAGACCATTTAGTCATGCAGTAACTAAAAGGTCATAAAAAAAAAATTCGCAGTAACAAACTCAAGAGAAATATATAGACCCCATACAACCCAAAGATGCGGAGTGCATTACTAGGAGGCCAGTAGCTTAACACATACCAATAAAAGCAAAAGTGTCCATACAAGAGGTTATGTACTCACAAGCTTTGTGACTCCAGGCATGCTTAAGAAGTAACACAGAGAAAACTATAAAAGGTAACAGGACAGTAAATCGCAAGAACGATTGACTTAAGGACAAGCTAAAACTAGTGTTATACATGAACAGTCCAAATCAAGAATACAGTGAACTCAATTTTAATCTGTGCCAATCATGCAGCTGTAGTGTTTGAACAGGCACGTCATTAAATACACGTGCACGAAACTGCCCTCTGCATCTTTTCCTTACACGCTTTCCGTAATTTTCCAAAGAAATGAATTTACTAGTGAGTCACCTGGATCTTTCTCCGATGGCTTCAGAACAAAGGTGTTACCACATGTGACAGCAAAAGTAAACATCTGCATACGGAAAATGGCATTAGCAACACTGTTTTTGTTCTTCACTCAGCTTGGTCCAGAGCATGCAGCTAGCCTGGAAAAGACTAATTAAAGTTTCTCTTTAGATGAACTCTAGCATGTATAAGTACTTACAAGCCTAATAATATGTCAGCCTCTTGAAAAGCTGAACCTCAATGCTGAAGCTCAAAAACTACATCGTGGCATTTTCTAACTGAGCAATTAACTCACCAAGAATTGTAAAAGAAGCAATACACGAGAAAAGAGAATATTGGAACTTATTAAGCATACCCATAAAGGAATCATTGCTGGAAACTCAGAAGAACAGATACCAGCACAAACACCAAGGGGCTCTCTTATGCTGTAAGAATCAATTCCTTTAGATACATTTGGAGCAAATTCACCAATTTGGGTAGATGCTAATCCACAAGCGTGCTCCACAACCTCTGCAGTGGAAAGAGAAACTCCATAGTGGCACAACAACAATGGCACTTTGTCTAAAACGTGTAAATGAACAGAGTGCACAAACCTAACCCACGCCAAACATCATCATACGCATCCTTCAATGGCTTTCCATGTTCAGTAGTGATGGTCATAGCAAGCTTATCCTGAAAAAGACAATCATCGTGACTTGGAAACACTCTGATCATAATCGCAACAAAGTAAGAACATCAATACAAACTGACAATATCTCTACGGATCAACTCTTGGAACTTGAACATGATCCGTCGACGAGAAGCAATTGATGTGCTTCGCCACAATGGAAAAGCCCTTTTGGCAGCAAACACGGCAGCTCTGAACTCCTCATTTGTAGTAAAAGGAACCTGAGAAACAACTAGCTGGGTTGCCTGCATATTTAGGGCACACGGACATGTCAATGGTCTCTCTGGCTACAAGACAATCACAATTAGACATTCTACTGAAAGGAAACTGCCCCAAGACTTACTGGGTTTATCACATCTATAGATGAAAACGACTGTGAATCAACAAATCTTCCACCAATAAGATTGGGCACCCTCTGTCACAGCACCCAGTGAGGCAAATCAGTTTCCAATTCAAGAAATATAGACAGGACAAGGATATGGAACACCTCAGGCTGAAACTCTCTTAACTACTAGATTACTGGGATAAGCCTTTGTTAGGCTATCTCATGTGAAGTTACATGTACACTTACTGGGGGGTTCCGTTGTCTCCAAGATGGCTCAGTCACCACGTGATCGTTGTTTATCATGGCAGACGTCTGAGCTCTCAATGACTTGAAGTTTTTGACTGCAGCATCAAACCATATAGCTCTTAGGCCACTAAAGGCAGATTTGCAAAAACTTTTCCATATTACTTTTGAAAAGATGGAAGTTTATCCTGTCTCAACGACATTTCAAGTTGCAAAACGTGTTAAAATGATCTGTAAGGAAAAAAAAAAGTCCAAATCCTTCAAAAAAAACAAAAAGAAGAAGAAGAAGAACCGATGCAGTCAACTTAAAATGTGACTATTGCAGAGTTGAGCTGAGACAGCTAAAACTTATTTTATATTGATAAACTGAAATGTCCAATTCATCACAGCTCAAGAAAGGGGAACCCTATCTCACTATGCACCATTTAACTAAATAACAAATAAAAACATGCAAACTATGCTAGCTTCCACTCCCATTATTTGTCGGATCCATCTTCTTTGATAGTTAAATTCTTCAGCATAGCAAAAGAATACACTAAGCAACAGCGTTTCCCCAAATAAATCTGAATCATGAGCATATGCCGCATGACATTGAAAAGCTTACAAAGCTAAACATGAGAACCACCAAAAAATTATTTTGAAACTTCAAAATGAAATTCCTTAAATACCAGTTCACTAATTAAATAACTTTAACACAATCAGAAAATGCAATTATACAATGAGTGACTCTCTTGCTGGAATCTCAATGGATAAATAGAAACCAGATAATCGTCACCTGTTACATTTCCTTGCCGAATTTTAGCTTTGACATTGTAAACATGCTTTGGAGTTGACATCAACTCAGGATTGCTCTGTCTCAATCTTTTTAGAATTTGACGAGGCTTCAACCCAGCTTCTGTCATCTCTTTGATGAGCAAAACTTCGGTTTCATTGAAGCGACTGGCAGACGGGTGCTCAGAAATGTCCTTAAGTGGCTCATGATTGTGAGTTCCATTTTTAATGGTGAGAATCCACAGGCCATCATCCTTCTTGCCAACGGCCTCAAAAGGACAATTCGTAAGCCGAGAAGCCGTTTTCCTCTTACGGTTATGTTGTTCTCCAGAGGAATCATCAGCCGGTTTTCGCCTGTTACGGTAAACGCCGCCTCTATCGCAGCCAAGGATCACGAATTTGTCTTTCTTGGACTGCTTTATCGTCACTACATAACCCTGGGTCACAGCAAAATCACCCGCGTGCTGGATAAGTTCTTCGCGATCCACAAAGGTTCCAGGAGGAGGGGGAAGCATTTGAGGAGGTTCGTCCAGGCAGTTATCCCCATCCATCATCGACAGTCGAATGACTCTTCCTGCTGTGCACTGCCACAAAAAGGTCATAATCTGGAATCTCTCCCATGACATAACCATTTTTACGAGATAAACCCAGTGCGCACCTAACGCAACACTGCAAATGACGAATTATACTATTTTATATCCGAATTCCACCTTTCGTTGAGGAATCGAAGAGCATGGTCCTTCTGGATGTAAGTGTAAAAATGGAACAAAAGGGCAGGGTCCATTCAGTAGCGCACCAGCATACAACACCATCAAGAAGAGGGGAGGAACAAAACGACACCCATCAAATTCTCTCAGCTCAAGAAACCTCGAACCAGAAGCAAATTTCGAAAATTCATTCTAGTCTCACGATGAGCCTACTCTAAGCATGCTTAGCCGAGCAACAAATTCGGAGAAAGAAAGAGAGAGAAAGGAAGAGAGAGAGAGAGAGAGAGAGAGAGAGAGTGGAGAATGAAGCAACATCAGGGCGAGTCATCAGATAATCACGAGGAATCAAGAAAAGCAAGAAAGCTCGAGGCGCGGGAAATCTTCCCGGGGAGTCGAAGGAGTAGCGGCTAACGAATAAAAAGAAAAAAAAGAAAAAGAACAAGAAAACAGATGGGTCGGACGTGGCCATCGTGCAATAGAAATCAATTGAGACGACGGGGATCGAGACTTCAATTCTACCGATAATCGGAGACGCCATCAAGAGAAGCAGCGACGAGAGGGGGGTCCGGAGGATTACCGGTCAACGGAAGACCAAGAGCTTCCGAGGAGGGCGGGGCGCGATCGGTATCTTCTTCGTTTGCCGGGGCGATTCTACTACTCCTCCGCCAAGAGGTGGCGCTGGAAACGACACCCAGCTTCAGCTCCTCTGACCAAAGTGTTTTTCTCACACTCTCCCCCGTTTGCAGACACGGCGAGCGAGAGCGAGAGCGAGAGCGAGTGATGGGACGGTGCTCTAGACGATGTCGTTGGCGAGCGGCGTGGAGGACGGTGTTTTAAACGCTGCAATAACGAGGTCGTTTTGAAGCCCCCCGTGTTCTATTTTCTCTCTTTGGGTTTTTGGGCCTTTTCTCCTCATCTATTCTCCGATTTAGAATCTGGGCCCAGACGAAAAGTTTATAGCAAAAATTTAATTTCAACATAATATTCCAATTTTTTTTTTTTCGAACAAGACGACTTGTAAAGGGTTAGGTTATACGTTGAAATACCGTCGCCAAGCGAAACGGAGAAAATGATTTTCGATTTTTATATTAATGTCAACAAAAATTTATATATATATACATGTTATCATGGATAATAATAAAAAAATCATATGCTCATTTTTGCGAGTGATACATACAATCATATTTAATAAAATGTCTTCTAAATTAATATTTTCAGCGGAAAAACGGAATATAAAATTATGATTTTTTTTCTTTTTTTGTAATTTAGGGAATCCCGTATAGCGCCTTTGGGATTTGAACTCCTCCCTTTCGTGAGAGGGAGAGAGCCTGAGCCAGCAACATCACCGCAAAATTTTTATTCTTAACATAACCGTTAAAGTTAAAAAGAGACGCTTTTTGATTGTGGAAAAAATCATAGGAAAGACATTTTTTACTTGTACAAAATATCCACGCCGCATGGGAAGCAGGGACGAAAGTCGGCCTTAGTGACCCGACGATGCCAAGTGGAAGAGCCGTTGCTTAACGGATAAAAGTTACTATCACCGATGGTGCCGAGTGGAAGGGCTGTCTCTCAACGAGATAAAAATTATTCTAAGGATAATAGGTTGATCTTCTCCAAAAGTTCACATCGACGGGAAGGTTTGGCACCTTAATGTTAGCTCTTCACCACTTGGGGCTGTAGTATGTTTCAAGGGTTGGGCTGTTCGCCCATCAAAGCGATACATGAGCTAGGTTCAAAATATCGCAAGACAGTTTGATCCATATCCAGTATGAACGTTAGAGCATTGAGATGACCTTTACCTAGTACAAGAGGATTGGGAAGGACGCACCTCTGGTGTACCCATTCAGAAAAACGGTTTGAGAAAGAAAGGAAAATAACAACTCTAGAGATTTCTCGTTATCTTTATATTTTGAAAGGATATATACGAGTTAATCTTCACAATTACTAATTACGTTTTGTTCGATTTATGGAATGACTATAGCAGCTTCAAGCAGAAAAAGACAAAAAAAATGGTGGGCGATGAAATCCAGAGTAACAGTAGGATCGATCATTCCTCAATCAGAGAATCAAGTTCCAGCGAGCTTATCAGTACATCATCCAGACTCTTTCCCTCTTCTTCGTCTTCTTCTTCTTCTCCACTGCTCGTCACCGCACCGCCGACGCTCTCTTCCGAGGCGGAGCCGCCGCCGCCGCCGCCGAAACAACCCTCGCCTTCAACGCCGCTCGAGCCCTCGCTGCTGGCCCGCGTCCTCCTCAACTTCCGCCTGCACGACCTCAACCGTTCTTCCAACGCCCTCCGCCGCGACTCCTGGCTCGCCACCATCCGCCGGAGCGACTCGATCACCTCCCAGTCGTACTGCTGCTTCTGCTCCGCTAGGCGGCGGTCCTGGTTGGCACTCATCTCGATCGCGCTCTTCTCGCTCTGCAGCCGCAGTATCAGGGACATGGCCTCGTCCGCGGCCGACGCGGCCGCGTTCCGCTCCTTCTCGAGCTCCTTCGTTGCCGCGATTGCTCTCCGCCTCGCGATCTTCACCATCTTCCTCAGCGCTAGAACGTCGAACACTTCATCCTCTAGACACGAGCAATCTCTATCCTCCTCCTCCGCCTCCTCATCTTCTTCTTCGACAAGTTTGTTCGCTTTACCCGCGCTTCCCCTCACGAGCGCTTTACCGGTCACCGATTCGCGCGATTCCGGCGAATCGAGAGCCTTCAGAGCCTTCAAATCGACGCGATTTCGAGAAACCTCATCCGAATCTCCCAATTTCGGCAAGGCCTTGAGCCCTAACCGCGCGATCAGCACGAGGGCGACGGCCGCGAGGACCTGGCGGGAGCATTGTTGGATCGCGGAGACGCCGTCCTCGCCGCCGCCGCCGCCGCCGCCGCTCAGCAGCTTGAACAGCGACGCCCACTGCGATGCGGAGAGCCTGATCAGGAGGAGGTGGGAGAATCGCTTGAGCAAGTCGAGAAGGAAGCACGCGGTTACCAAGAGAGAGAGGGGGCCGAGGACCTGCATGCGGTCCCCGGAGAGGCTCAGGCTTCCGTAGCGCCGGCGCTCACCACCATGTCCTCGGCGATCGATGCGTCCTGAATCCGGCGCCGGACCGAGCGAGAGCGGGAGAGGCGTTCTCGGAAATCATCGCGAAGATCAAAGCGGCCGGATGGGGCTGCTCAGTGGTCAATGCCAAAGAACGGATTTGATTGTGATGGGATATCCACCTGGTTTTAGAGAGAGAGAGAGAGAGAGAGAGAGATTGAGAGCGAGGTAGCACGTGGAGATCCGGGGAGACGAAGATGACGGCGGATAAATCGAAGAAAGGTGGTCAGACCCTACCTTTTAAATGCAAATTTTTTTTTGAGCGACCAAAAAAAAATGCAAATTTTTTCACGGTGAAAATAATTGTTTTTTCTCTTTGTTTTTTGCCAGAAAGAAAGAAATATAACTGGGAAAAAATATATATAAACCAGCCATAAATGTACTGATTGATGAGGAAATCTCTTCAGACCATAATAAAGAAGTTAATTATTTTAATCATATCATAAGATAAAAGTTAAACACAAACGACGTGCTTCTTCTTTTGGGATTTATGAAAAAGCGATCCGTCAAAAACTTAAATGTCATTAAGATTTCATGCATTTATGAAAAATTATATGCAAATATGCGGGTTAATAGTTGAGTATTTCGATAGTTTCGAATTTTAAAAAAGGAAGTCAAACTGCATAAACTAGACAGATCCTAAACTAAGATTAAAACTAAGCAAACTTTTTTAATTTTTATTTTATGAAAATCAAGTCAAATAATGTAAACAAAGAAGCCGCGCGAGGTGCATGAAGTTACCGTTTTAACTCTTGTTCATGAATTTCCTGTAAGCTCTTGTCTATAAGAAAATTATAACATATAGTGCGAGCCCATGCGTATTTTGCATATGTTAATAGCTTTCGAAGTAAATAAAAGGAAGGAAGAAATCATGCCAGTTTTGGAAGGTGATCGAACGTGTTAATTAGCTCTATCTTTGTAGAATTCACCTTTTGTGTTCTTCCTATGATCGACTGCATATCGAAAGTATTGAAAGCATGGGATAACTAGCTCGTTTACATGATAAATATTTCGAGTTCTTAATACTCTGGGTATTTCGTAAAGGGTTGCTCTTGTAATGACGGTTTACAAAAATAATTGCCACTCAAGCTCAATTTGTTTCATGGATAATATTCTCTGTATTTTCCGACGTTTGAATCGCTCATGGAGATGAGTTAACTGAAAATATTTTTAATTAATGGAAAATCTATACTTGAATTCAGAAAAATGATTTCCTTTCTATAAAAATCGAAAATCATTTTCTAAAATATGATTAGATATCAACGCTTAGACAAAAAACTCTACGATTGGACACGGTAATGTCAAGGGCTAGGGCTAGGCCTGTCGATGTCAATTGAGGTTGGGCTTCAAACTTAGGTACTTGGGGTGGGGCCCATCAAAGCTAGGATCGAGACCCCAGAGTCCAAGCTCCGATCCTAGATGCTCGAGTCTAGGTCCATCGAGGCTGGACTTAGAACTTTGGAGTTAGTCACTAGCACTTGAATAATGGATATTTATTTAGGAAAATTAAATTAGATTTTCCTTATTAAATGATGAAAAATATTTTCCAATTCATTTTTAGATTTCAGCTAAATACCAGAAAATGCTGTCATTTTTTTGAAATATTACTTCTTAGGAAATATTTTCCAAAAATATCATATTTTTCGCAAAACAAATGGAGCCTTATTGTGCATTTGTTTCATTGAAAACTTCACGATAAAGGAAATTATTTTTCATCAAGGAAAATAGTTAGTTTTTATTTGTTTCATGACTTAGGGAAAGTGAATTCCTTCTTTCTAGAAGGAGAAGTTGTTTTTAATTCAATCTGAACTTGTTCTTTTCAGTCCATGAAAACATTTTATGTAAATCAATTAGTTTTCTATCGTCCAATCATTGGAAAGTTGGAAAACAATTTCCCAAAAAAGAGTATTCCTTCAAACAAACAGACCCTTTTATTACGTTTGTTTCATTGAAAAAATTTCATAATAAAGAAAAATATTTTTGTGAAAATCATTTTTCAGGAAAACAGTTAATTTTCAATTGTTCAGTAGTTTAGGGAAAACGATTGTCTTCTTATTAAAAGGGAAAGTTATTCTCGTCAAATCAAAACTGTTGTTTTCGGTGCATGAAAAATATTTTTTTTGTAGATCATCTAATTTTCGCCAATCGAACACTGAAAAAGTTATAAAATAATGTTTCGGATATAATTTTTTTTTTCAAATAAACGGACCACTAAATAACCTTTAGAACCGCATTTTTCATCGCCCAAAGATGTGAATGACGAGGCTCGCAACTGGGCGGAATCCTGGTATCGAGAAAGAGCAGATGCACGGGAAAATGATCGAAATGCCTCAGGGACCACGTGATCATCATCGAGAACCATGCAGAACCCCAAGTACCATCATCATCATTTACTATTCTATCTCTCGCCAAGTGGAACGTCCATTGCTGTGTTATCCTCTCTTTTCAGTAAAGAAGAGGTGGGAAGAAGGTGGTGGCGAATTCTGTAATGATCAGATCACCAGCAACCATTTCTAGGGTTTGTCATGAACTTGCATGATTTCCCCGAGCGCATATGAAGTTTCATAAGTTCGCCCACTAGTTCCTTTCTTTAATAATGCAACGGATTCAGTGCTGCTTGAAAGCACGAGCAAGGATTCTTTTTAGGCTTAGATCCTCAGCCTTCTTCTTTTTTTTTCTTTTTTTTGGAGCAGATCCTCAGCCTTCAAAAATACAGAAAGTTCTGGTTATTTTACCAAGTCAACGACACCCGATCCACTCATATTTTGGATCGAACCCTAACCCAACAATAAACACAAAAAACCACATAAGTTTCCATGGTATGTGTGTTGCTATTAGGAACAAATGGTTCGAACCACGTTGTTTTGGAATGCCTCAATCCACGAAAGAGGCGAAGTCGTTCGATCCACTCATATTTTGGATCGAACCCTAACCCAACAATAAACACAAAAAACCACATAAGTTTCCATGGTATGTGTGTTGCTATTAGTAACAAATGGTTCGAACCACGTTGTTTTGGAATGCCTCAATCCACGAAAGAGGCGAAGTCGTTAACATGAAGTCATTTTTAGACAATCCGTCTAGCCCACCGAGATCGATAGGGTGATGGAAGGGGAAGACAATAAGAATGATACATACAACGAGGAACTATTTTCGCAAGCGAGGCTCGAGTTTTCGTCAAGCTTCCTTGCACTAATGTTCGTTGGCGTTACAAGAAGATACTTGAGACTATGTAAACGTATATTGCCAAGGAGCAACATAACTCATGACTGGCATTTTTTATGGGAGCGAGAGAATCGGAGATTTAAAATTGAGTATGCTAATCACTTGCCTTATTGAAGGACGACTAGTATAGTCTGGATGCGCACACCAGAGTCCAACCATCATCAAGCATTTTATTTGTTCTCTCACAACCTCTCCGGACAATCTCGGATCGGCCACATCGAGAAGCGTCCGTAACCCACATAGATCCCAAACCCACTCGACTAATTGTATTGACTACTCTTTCAGTCGACCATCGTTCAAGTGACCTTCTTCGAATGCTATCTCAAGAGCAACCACTCAGAAACTGTACACATTAGATTCCTTAGTAGCTTTGTCTATTATGAGACATTCGGTAGCCATGTATCCGCATATTCCTGCTAAGACAGTGATTTGTGATCCCTTATCGTGATCGACAAGCCTAGTTAGGCCAAAGTCCTCTAGTTTGACATTGAAGTCAGTATCCAACATCATGTTGCTTGACTTGATAATCCCATGCAAGACGCATTGATTGCCCAATCCGTGCATATGTTGCAATGCGGAAGCCAAGTCTCGAGCGATTCTAAGCCTCATCTCCCACGAGAGCAAGCTAACGCCTTTGAAGAGATGCAAGTCCAGGCTCCCATTGGGCGTGAATTCGTATGCGAGCAGCAGTTTTCCCTTCTCATGGCACCAACCTATAAGTTGTACCAAGTTCCGAGGCCTCAACTGGCTAATGATCTTTACCATGGACGCATACTCTTTGATCCCTTGCGTAGAGTTCCTCAAGCCACGCTTGACTGCCAAATAGGAGTTCGATTCCTTCAAAAGACCCTTGTAAATGCCACCGAACCCCACTTGAATATGTTAATAGTTTTCAAAATAAATAAGTAGATAAATAAGAATTCACCTTTTGTTTTCCTCCTATGATATGATCGAGTATATATAGAAAGCGTTCGAAGCATGGGATGACTAGCTCGTTAAATAATCAATATCTTGAGTTCTTAATATTTCTGGTATTATTTCATAAAGGGTTGTTCTCTGACGAGTTTACGAGGATATTTATCACTTAAATTATGTTTGCTTCGCTGAAAAATTTATAATAAAAGAAATAATTTTCTATGAAATTTGTATTTATTTGGGAATTTAGAGAAAACGATTTTTGGAAAGTCATTTTTCTCGACTTTAAACTTGTTATTTTCGGCCTATGGAAAACATTTTCTATAGATGGATTAGTTTTGAGCCATTTAAATACGGAAAAGTCGGAAAATTTTTTTTAGAAAATAAAATTTTTTTTTCTGAACAAACGGATCCTTAGATAACAACGAGAACGATGAGGTCATTCGCAAAACCCAAAGTACCATCACCATTATCCTTCCATCATTTGCTACTTTATCTTGCGCCAAGGGGAACGTCCATTGCTACGTAACTCTTCATTTTTCAGTAAAGAAGATAAAGCAACGAATTCAGTGTTGCTTAAAAGCACGAGAAAGGATTCTTCTAATGACTTCTTGCGAGCAATTCAACGACGCACAACAAACACGAACCCAACAATAAACTCAAAAACCACACAAACCTCAATCGTATGTGTGTTGCTATTAGGAACAAACGATTGGATGGATGCTGTTTTGGAATACTTCAATCCATGAAATAGGCGAAGTCGTTAACATGAAAACGTTTTTCAAAAATCCCTATGGCCCACCGAGATCGATACGGTGACGGAAGGGGAAGATGATCAGGATGATACGTACAATGGGGAATTGGTTTTGCAAGCAAGGCTCGAGGTTTCTTCAATCTTGCTGCACTACTGTTCGTGGCAATACAAGAAGATGCTTGAGACGATGTAAACATTTGTTGCGAAGGAGCAACGTACCTCATACAGGCATTTTTTATGGGAGTGAGGGCATTGGAGCTTCGAAATTGAGTACGCTAATTGCTTGTCTTATGGAAGGACGACTTGTGTAGTCCGGATGCGTACACCAGAGTCCAATCATCATCAAGCGTTCCATTTGTTCTCTCACAAACTCTCCGGACAATCTTGGATCGGTCGCATCAAGAAGTGTCCCTAAACCATACAACTCCCAAACCCACTCGACTAATTGTACCGGGTATTCTTCCGCTGTCCCTCGCTCAATTGACCTTCTTCCGCATGCTATCTCGAAAGCAACCACTCTGAAGCTATACACATCGGATTCCTTAGTGCCCTTGCTTGTTATGAGACATTCAGGGGCCATGTATCCGCGTGCTCCTACTAAGTCAGTGGTTTGTGATCCCTTATCATGATCGACAAGCCTAGCTAGGCCAAAGTCCCCAAGTTTGGCATTGAAGTCGGTATCCAACATCACGTTGCTCGACTTGATATCCTTATGCAAGATGCATTGGTCGCTGAATTTGTGAAGATAGAGCAATGCAGAGGCCAAGCCTCAAACGATTCTATGTCTTATCTCCCATGAGAGCAAGCTAATGCCTTTGAAGAAATGCAAATCCAAGCTCCCATTAGGCATGAATTCGTATGCGAGCAGCAGTTGCCCCTTCTCATGGCACCGGCCGACGAGTTGCACCAAGTTCCGATGCCTCAATTGGCTAATGATCTTCACCTCCAATACATATTCTTTGATCCCTTGCTTAGAGTTCCTCGAGACATGCTTGACTGCCAAATAGGAGTTCGATTCCCTCAAGCGACCCTTGTAAACGCCACCAAACCCGCCTTCTCCGAGCTTCCCTTTCTCATCGAAGTCATTTGTGGCAAGAGCTAACTCATGATGAGAAAATTTCCGAGGCCCTGCTCTCTTTCTAAAGTCATCATCAATACGGTCTATCTCATGAAGCTCTATCACATCATCCTCTTTATTCCTAACCCATTTCCTCCTCGAAAGAAATCAGACAATGACTAGACTGCCGCTTGAAGAACCCGCAAAGATGCCCAACCACATTACTAAAACTCTATGATTCCCATGTCTTCCAGGGTTTTTCAAGTTGTCACCATGCGTGGAGAATTTCCATGATAGGATTTTGTGCATCTCGGTATGAATCCCGGTGGTGGCCGTGAAGCCGACAACGACCCACTCGGGTAAGACTTGCCTCGGGTTGACAGGAAGGCTAGTGATGCCGAATTCATGCGTATCTCCATTTTTGAAATTAGTGAAATGGACGCTTGATAAGCAAGCCCTCGAATCGTAAGAAATCCAAGCTTCAGCCATAAGGCCTTCACTTATTGGGTGATCCCATCATCTCAGAGCACTAGAATTTAGGGAATGGACGTCGATGCCTACATGCACGAACTGTGGGTCCCACTTGTCAGTGAAAGTGTCGAACTCCACGACCACAAAAGAGTTATATTCTGAGAAACTGAGGTGGCCTGCTGACGTTGCAAGGAACCCGTCGGAAGCGAGAGAATCATTGGGAGCAAGAAAGAAGGTCAGTCCGTCAGCGTAATGTGTCTGATTTCGTGTATCAATGATGAAGGAGAAGTGGGTGCTGAAATTTGCGAAATAACCCGTTGCAGTGTCGTATAGATGTAATGGTTTGCTATACGTGGCACGGCCAGTGCTACTGATTACTGGCCAGAAATAATCATGAGTGAGGTTGATATATCCATCTATGAGAGTCGCGGATCCCTGTAGCTGTATGTTTTGAGTACTTGAATTGAGCTCAACTAATTCGAAGGAGAGTGAGTCAGGTTAAGAGCTTATGATCATGGAGACAACGAAGGTGGTGAAGAGGCCCAGTTGTTGAAGGTGATAATTTCTAAAGATGTTAATACCCATGGATCACACAATTGCTAGAGGCAGTGATAGAGAATTGGTTTTGGGGGTTTAAGGTGTAGATTGAGATATAATAATCCTAGTAATATTCATAATAATACATCAATGCCAATTATCAAGATGACAAGAAGTTGCATTCATTGTACTAAGTTCCCCGTCTCTTTTATCATGCTCTAAACCAAAAGAAAAGGAATCAAAGAAGGGACGGCTTGGCGAAATATTTCTTGTTCCCATGTCCATGTAGGCGAATTATAGACAATTATACTTCTCATTTGTCACACACAGTTTGGAAGAATCACGGTCGGCCCTCCTATTTTCATTGCAAGACCTCAATTCTAAATCTAATTCTTTTTCCCGGTCTAATTCTCTCTTTCCGTACATTTTGCACATTTTGCACCTTTTAAGGATTAGGATTGCTGAGCTTTAGGATTGGCATTCCTCGTCGAAGACTCTAATGTTTGAGTGATAATGATGTTAAGAATTAGCAATCATTAGAATAGGTAGACTGGGGTATCGGATTAAATATATTAGCGTATTTTGTTTTTAACTATGTACAACAATGAACGAGCACATGGTTCTCTTCCACTCACATTAAATTAGCATTCTTCCACATATTACTTTGAGAGCAATCACCCCAAAGCCATATATTTCCAATTTCTTCTTCACTTTGCCGAAAATTAGGGATTGGCGAGCCATGTATCCTAGCGTTCTCGTCGAACTTTGGTTTGCCACCCTTTGCTAACTGCCGGCTGGCAACAAGCCAAGAATGGTTATGCTTTGGATTTATTTGTAAAATTCTAAACGCAAGTGAACGTGTCGAACAAGTAATATAATGATAAGAAAAATTATCGTCCTACGGAGATCGATGATTAATAAACTAATTAAATACTAAAATAAATTAATTCTAAAATTTATCTAACATATCAAAATATAATTTAGAATAAATTAAAAACAAAATTGGGAGACTAAATGTAGTAAATCAATCAGATAAATATGTTAGAGTATCCGATTTCACCATAACCATTAGATATGAATTTCAGATTGTTGTAGGTACAAGAACGATATCAAATATGTGATAGCGGAATTTCCTAATCTATTTACTATCCTATCTCTAGATATAGCAAACCTACTCAGCTTATTAATCCACTACATCTCTATGTGAATTAAAATAAACACAAGTGCATTAAAAATTATGAATATTCCCGGCTTATAATGAGTCTTTTGGATCACCTTATCACCGAAAGCTATACAAATAACGCGATATATCTCTATCCACGTTTAATTCATGGTTATCTATTATAATGAGCAATTGTATATTATCACTTCTCAGTTTCAAACATGCACATCAGATCATTCAAATGGTGGCCAGTCACTCAAAAGCATTATGCACAATAATATATAATTCACATGAATGAAATCAATTGCAAAACATAAAAATCATGAAATTCACATTATCATGGTTAGGCTACATCGTAGCCCTAACAAAAGAAAATTAGAACATAACAGATAAAGAAATAAAAATATAAATCAAACCCAGCATTTTGAATCAAAGAACAAGAATTCTGTCAGCACTTTGATCTTTTCTTCAAAATACTTGAAAAACTCTCAGAAGAATAAAAAACGTTCTAACAAAAACCTAATTGCTCTCTCTAGCTCTCAATGTTCTCCCATTTATAGGATATATCCAAGATATCTATCTCCCAACGCTTGCAGATAACATTAAGGAACAAAATCAAGAATTTCCTAATTTGATATCCATCTTCCACTGTTTTTTTTATTTGAATTTCTGATATTTGCCATTCTTTTCCTTATCTTCTTCATATCTCATTATTTTACATAAACAGGGAAAATTCGAATAATCAGAAGGAAATCGAAATATTTTCTCATAGATATTGCATTAATTGTTGCCTAAAATAGGTAAAACAACTTTATTTTTATATAGTTATCAGGATTCACATTGAATGATACCCTTTGCTAACTGCCGGCTGGCAACAAGCCAAGAATGGGTATGCTTTGGATTCACATTGAATGATGCTTATAGGTAGGATGTTGAAAATCAAGTAGATGCTCAATTGAATTAAACATGCTCAAAGTACTATAAAACCAAACTCTCCACATCCCTCACATGATAACACGTAACTTTATTTTGAGATGGTGTTTGGAAAAATCATACTTGTAAAGAACTTTTACAATTTTTTTTTTTTTATAAAAAAATAAATCAAACCCTTTGCTAGACGCCAACGAAAAGCTTAAGCCACAAGCAAACCGGATTTGGCTAGGATGACTATGACTTGAGGTCGCACAACCTCAAGTGAGGCTCGCTGGTGCAAGATCTGGCTTGTTGACGTAGAGGGAGTTATGCTTGGAAATGATTCCAAAAGATAGTGTTTATTTTGAATAAAGAAATGCATATTACAATATTTTAGGCGCTTATTTATAAGAAGGTTGCCATCTAGAAAATAACCAAATAACTGAAATCTAATAACAAAATTAAGGAAAAGATATTGATAAAAGGGATAGGGGGTAAGTACACTATCAGTGCCAAAAGTTGTGTATGGCGCTCACTTTGGTGCCAAAAGTTTCTGTCGGATCACTTAAGTGCCAAATCGGAGGAAAAACGATTACTTTGGTGCCACCAGCAAGAAATTCCGGCCAAAATGATTACGTGACTTTTATATTTAAAAAATAAAAATTGACATAGCTTTTAAACGACGTCGTTTTCCATCCTCCTTAAGAAAACGACGTCGTTTTGCCATCCTAAGTGGATGGCCTCACAAAAACGACGCCACACAACTCATTTTGGGATTTTTTGTTTTATTTGGAGATTAAAATTAGGGTTTCGAGTACTGTGGTGGTGGGTCCTGCAGTCGCTCCCCCAGGGTTTGCTCGCTGGCTGTTGGCTTACAGGGTTCCCTGGATTACCAAAAAAAAAAAAATTAGGGTTTCGATCCTCGTCGGCCGCCTACCTAGCTCGCTCGGCCGCCGTCGCTTAGTCGTCGACCTAGCTCACTCGGTCGTCATTGCTCGGCCACCATCACTCGGCCGCCGTCGCTCGGCCGCAGCTTGAGGCGCATGAGGTTCCTGCACTTGAGCAAGATCAGCACGATCGTGTCATCGCCGATGCTCAACAACTTGTGCTGAGTCGAACTCGCGCTTTCTGCGTGAGCTTCGTGATCGAGTTGAACTCGCGCGAACAACGCCGGGACCGCGTCCAGCAGCTCTGAGTGGGTGTGGAGGGCGAGCCTCTGATGGCTCTAGCCTTCGATTGCGAGCCGGTGACGGCACACGAGGGAGCACCAACCCAGGTTGCCGGAGCCTAGGTACTGGAAGACGCAGGCCAGGCACTCGTTGGGGAGATCGGAGATGGAGAGGGAGAGATTGAGGGTGGCGCACTCGTCGGCGGCCTCCCCGAGCACTGGCCAGATCACGGCCTTTGACTTGGCCGCCGAGTGGCTGTCGTCGAGGTCGAGGTCGAGGTCGGAGCCGCAGTCGCTGAGCGCGAGGGCCGTCGAGGACGGCAATTGGCCGGAGATTCAGGGTTTTGAATTGGGGGAGACACACCAAACGGTGTTGTTTTTTTGTTTAAATGTTGACTGTACTCTCCGGTGAGCCAGATCAGCTTCAAGAATTAATAAAAAAGTGCCACGTCGGATTTCCGGCCAACCAGATCGGAGTTGGCACTAAAATGATCATTTTTCAAACTTTTTGGCATTTAAGTGATCCGACAGAAACTTTTGGCACCAAAGTGAATGCCGTACACAACTTTTGGCACTGTTAGTGTACTTACCCCAAGGGATAGTTATCAAAACGCAACTAGAAAATCTGCAAAACGCGTCTGAAATCTGTGACATCTCGGAAATCAATGAAGACACGTGAATCAAATATTATAACCCCTTTGTAATCTCGAAGATCACGCAATTCTCTTTGATTTGTGGGACCGCCTTTTCTTATGACGCTCCAATGTTTCCATAAATGTATTTGCATGTTGTTCTACATCAGTCTCCTCCACTGTAGAAGAACTCGACCCTGAGTTATGGTTAGGATAAAAAGGAGTATCTGGAGGATGATACTCAAATAGGTTCGCTACATTGAATGTCGGGGAAATGTTGAGGTCACCAAGAAGATCAACAACATAGGCATTGTCATTGATTTTCTTCACGATTCGACAGGGACCAACTTTCTTGTGTTTCAACTTGTTATATGTACCAACAGGAAAGCAATCCTTACAGAGGTAGACCATCACTTCGTCACCCTCAGCAAATACCTTGAGGCGACGATGTTTATCTACAGCAGCTTTGTAAACAGTAGTGGAAGCTTCTAGCTGTTGCTTCACACGCTCTTGTATTTCCTGTAATTCTATTGCTAAGTTTTTAGCCATAATACTATATCCTAGGACTTTGGGCAAAGGCACAAGATCCAGTGTATGTTGTGGCATTTGCCCGTAGATGACCTCAAACGGACACTTGCTTGTGGAGCGGTTGATAATGTTGTTAAAAGCGAACTCATCAGGAGCAAGATACCGGTCCCATTGCTTTGGCATGTCACTACAAAGACACCGAATAATATCTGCCATAGTACGATTGACAACTTCGGTTTGATCATCAGTCTGAGGATGAAAGGAGTTGTTATATTGCAAATCCGTCCCAAATAAACACCATAGGGTCCTCCAAAAATGACTAAGGAATTTGGTGTCATGATCGGAGGTGATAGTTTTTGGAACACCATGCAAACGAACTACTTCTCGAAAAAATAAACTCGCTACATGGGAAGCATCATAAGTCTTCTTGCAAGGGATAAAGTGTGCCATCTTTGTAAATCTGTCCACTACCACAAAAACAGAATCCATACCTCATTGGGTTCGGGGAAGCCCCAACACGAAATCCATTGAAATGTCTATCCAAGGTCCAAAAGGAATAGGTAAAGGGGTGTAAAGTCTAGTGTTCTGAGAATGGCCTTTCACAGTCTAACAAATGTAGCACTTTTTCACAAATCGTCCAATGTCCCATTTCAGTTGAGGCCCATAATACCGCTCTTCAACTAAGGCGACAATTTTATCTCGCCCACAATGTCCTCCAAGGGAGCCACCATGCAGCTCTCAAATAAGTTGTTCCCGCAAAGAGCTGCGAGGAATGCACAACCTGTTGCCAAAGAATAAAAATTTGTCCTGAACAATCATGTCGTCGTGAGAACTTGTCGCAAAACATTTCTACCAAATTTCCTAAAAATCTTCATCATCAGCATAAAGAGCACAGAGGTGGTCAAAGCCCACAACATCAGTGCGCATGGTGACGAGTGTTGCAGCACGACGGCTAAGTGCACTAGCGACTTTGTTCAAGTGGCCCACCTTGTGTCGAAGCATGAAATTGAATTGCTCCAAAAAGGAGACCCAACGTCCATGCATTCGATTTAGATATCTTTGGCTCTTGATATACTTGAGTGCTTGATGGTCAGTGTTAAGGATAAACTTATGTTGATAAAGATAGGGCTGCCAATGCTTGATAGCTCGTACTACAGCAAAGTACTCCTGCTCATAGGTAGACCATCGCTTGCAAACATCATTAAGTTTCTCGCTAAAATAAGCAATAAGCTTACCTTCCTGAGAGAGAACAACACCTGAGAGAGAACAACACCGATTCCTACATTAGAAGCATCATAGTCTAGTTCGAATACCTTTTCAAAATTCGGGAGCATCAGGATTGGTGCCATGGAAAGTTTTTCTTTGATGAGAGCAAAGCTGACTTCTACTTAGTCACCCTAATGAAATTTTCCTTTTTTCAAGCATTTAGTGATCGGAGCCATAATAGAACTGAAATTCCGGATAAAGCGTCGGTAGAATGTCGCAAGCTCATGGAAGCTACGTGCCTCCCCAATGGTCTGGGGAGTCGGCCAGTCGCGAATAGCAGCTACCTTTTCTGCATCAACTTGAAGGCCTTTTGCTCTGACAATATACCCCAAGAAGCGGAGTTCTTCAAATTAATGTACAATTGGTTCGTTTGCAAGGCCGATAAGACATCCCTTAGATGCTTCATATGATGTTGGTCATCTGGACTATATATGAGAATGTCATCGAAGTAGACCACCACAAAATTGCCAATAAAAGGTTTGAGAACCTGAGTCATCAAACACATGAAAGTGCTAGGCACGTTCGTGAGGCCAAACGGCATGACAAGCCATTCGTACAAAGCTTCACTTGTTTTAAAGGCTGTTTTCCATTCATCGCCAGGGCGGATGCGTACTTGGTGATATCCGCTACATAAATCAATCTTTGTAAAGACCTTTGATCCCGCAAGCTAATCGAGCATGTCATCTAGGCAAGGGATTGGGAATTGGTACTTAACAGTAATCCGATTAATTGCCCGACTATCAATGCACATACGCATGCTTTCGTCTTTCTTCAAAGTGAGGAGTGCGGGTATTTCACAAGGGCTCATGCTTTCGTGCAAGAAGCCTTTTCGAAGAAGTTCTCCTACTTGGTCTTGCAAAATCCGGTTCTCCTTCGGATTCATCCAGTAGTGCGGCAAATTAGGGAGGCTCACTCCTGGAAGAAAGTCAATCTCATGTTGGATATCCCTCAAGGGGGGTAATCCAACAGGTAGATCCTCTGGGATAACATCACTGAATGCTTTCAATAGAAAAGCCGTCGGAATGGGAATAATGGCTTCTTGATTGCCTTTCTCCACAATCATACCCTCACGTTTACAGATGTTTAGCATAAGCCCTCGAATCGTAAGAAATCCAAGCTTCATCCATAAGGCCTTCACTTGTTGGGTGATCCCATCTACTTAGAGTACTAGAATTTAGGGAATGGACGTCGATGCCTACATGCATGAACTGCGGGTCCCACTTGTCGGTGAAAGGTCGAAGCGTCTGTTGGGTTCAGCATTTTAAAAGCTCATTAGGAAAATGTAAAGTAGTTTAGCTTAAAGGACTTTGGATAAATATAAAGACCGTTTGGTAAACTATATTTTGAGAAGCAACTTTAAGAGAAATACCACTTGATAGAAAACATATTTGAAAAGCCTTTTGGGTAAGGAATATTAGTTTTTTAATTTTATTTTTTTAAAATTGAAAAAAATAATGTAT
This sequence comes from Eucalyptus guilfoylei, assembly GCA_016097605.1. Taxonomy (NCBI): domain Eukaryota; kingdom Viridiplantae; phylum Streptophyta; class Magnoliopsida; order Myrtales; family Myrtaceae; genus Eucalyptus; species Eucalyptus guilfoylei. Next base: position 35,070,455 of record CM027868.1, on the reverse strand, counting down.
GCAACTTTTAGAATATAAATTTTTGACAATAATGCTAAAAAAAATCAAATGCATATATATTTTTTTTTTAAAGACGAAACCCTTGGTCGGATTTTTTTTAAATTCTTATTTATTTTAAATTGAAAAAAAAAATAATGTATACAACTTTTAAAATATAATTTTGGCAATAATGCTAAAAAAAGGGGCAAAGGATTTGGCCTTTTTAAATATATATATTTGATTTTTTTAGCATTTAAAAAATAATAATGAGGGCAAAATTGGAATTTTGAAGAATGGGTGAGAGTAGTTCTGGAAGAAAAAATGAGTTTCAACATTTGACTAAATACTGAAAGCTCGGAAGAAGTACACTATCAGTGCCATAAGTTGTGTACGGCGCTCACTTTGGTGCCAAAAGTTTTCGTTGGATCACTTAAGTGCCAAATCGGAGAAAAAACGATCACTTTGGTGCCACCAGCGAGAAATTCCAGTGAGATTAATTACGTGGCTTTTATATTTTTTTAAAAAAAGTTCCGATTGCTTTAAAACAACGCCGTTTTCGGTCCTCCTTAAGAAAACGACGCCGTTTTGCCGTCCTACGTGGATGACCTCACAAAAATGACGCCGTTTAACTCATTTGGGGTTTTTTTTATTTATTTTTTATTTGGGGATTGAAATTAGGGTTTTTCTGACCTAGCTCGCTCGGTCGTCCTCGCTCGGCCTCCGCCGTCGCTCGCTCAGCCGCTGTCACTCGCTCGGCTGCTGTTGCTCGGCGCTGTTCGGACGCCCTCGACGGCACACGAGGGAGCACCAGCCCCGGTTGCTGGAGCCTAGGTACTGGAAGACGCAGGTCAGGCACTCGTCGGGGAGATCGGAGATGGAGAGGGAGACATCAATGGCGGTGCACTCGTCAGCGGCCTCCCCGAGCATCGGCTAGATCACGGCCTTCGATTTCGCCATTGAGTGGCCGTCGTCGGGGTTGGGGTCGGGGTCAGGGTCGAAGCCGTGGCCGCCGAGTGGCCATCGTTGGGGTCGGGGTCGGGGTTGGGGTCGGAGTCGCGGCCGCCGAGCGTGGGGGCCGTCGAGGACGGCGACTGGCCGGAGATTTAGGGTTTTGAATTGGGGGAGACACCAAACGGCGTCGTTTTGGTGTTAGGATGCTGACTATACTCTCCAGCGAGCCACATCAGCTTCAAAAATTAATAAAAAAGTGCTACGTTAGATTTTCGGCCAACCAGATCGGAGTTGGTACTATAATGATCGTTTTTCAAACTTTTTGGCACTTAAGTGATCTGACAGAAACTTTTGGCACCAAAGTAAGCGCCGAACACAACTTATGGCACTGATAGTGTACTTATCCCCTGAAAGCTCAATGCTAGTCTCTACTAGCATTGGGTTTTCAGCCTTCCCAATGCTAACTTTCACTTGAAAATTACTTTAAAATGATTGTCAAACGGTCTAGCATTTCTCCAAGAGGCTTTGAAGGCTAAAAATCCCTTGGGAATGCTGAACCAAACGCACCCAAACTCTACGGCCACAAAAGAGTTATTTTCAGAGAACCCGAGGTGGCTTGCTGATGTTGCAAGGAACCCATCGGCTGTGAGAGAATCATTGGGGGGAAGAAAGAAGGTCAGTCCGTCAGCGTAATGTGGTTGATTTCGTGTATCAATGATGAAGGAGAAGTGGGTGCTGAAATTTGCGAAATAACCCATTGCAGTGTTGTATAGATGTAATGGTTTGCTATACGTGGCATGGCCAGGCTACTGATTACTGGCTAGAAATAATCATGAGCGAGGTTGATCTATCCATCTACAAGAGTGGCGGATCCTCGCAGCTGTATGTTTGGAGTACCTGAATTGAACTCAGCTAATTCGAAGGAGAGCGAGTCGGGATAAGAACTTCTGATCATGGAGACAACAAAGGTGGCGAAGAGGACTAGTTGTTGAAGGTGAGATTTTCTAAAGATGTTAATGTCCATGGATCACACAATGGCTAGAGGCAGTGATAGAGAATTGGTTTTGGGGGTTTAAGGTGTAAATTGAGATATAATAATCCTAGTAATAATCATAATAATACATCAATACCAATCATCAAGATGACAAGAAGTTGCCTTCATTGTATTAAGTTCCCCGTCTCTTTTATCATGCTCTAAACCAAAAGAAAAGGAATCAAAAGAGGGATGGCTTGGCAAAATATTTCTTGTTCCCATGTCCATGTAGGTGAATTACAGACAATTATACTTCTTCTTGTTTGTCGCACACAGTTTGGAAGAATCACGGTCGGCACTCCTATTTTCATAAGCAAGACCTCAATTCTAAATCTAATTCTTTTTCCCGGTCTAATTCTCTCTTTCTATACATTTTGCACCTTTTAAGGATTAGGATTGTTAAGCTCTAGGATTTGCATTCCTTGTCGAAGACTCTAATGTTTGATGATAATGATGTTAAAAATTAGCAATCATTAAAATAGGCAGACTGGGGTATCGGATCAAATATATTCGCGTATTCTTTTTAACTATGTACAACAATGAACGAGCACGTGGTTCTCTTCCACTCACATTAAATTAGCCTTCTTCCATGTACTACTTTGAGAGCAATAACCCCAAAGCCGTATATTTCAAATTTCTTCTTCACTTTGCCGAAAATTAGGGATTGGCAAGCCATGTATCCTAGCGTTCCCGCCGAAACTTTAGTTTTCCACCCTTTGCTAACTGCCGGCTAGCAACAAGCCGAGAATGGGTATGCTTTGGATTCACATTGAATGATGCCTATAGGCAGGATGTTGAAAATCAAGTAGATGCTCAATTGAATTAAACATGCTCAAAGTACTATAAAACCAAACTCTCCACATCCCTCACATGATAACACGTAACTTTATTTTGAGGTGGTGTTTGGAAAAATCACACTTATAAAGAACTTTTACAATTTTTTTATAAAAAAATAAATCAAACCCTTCACTAGACACCAACGAAAAGCTTAAGCCACCAGCAAACCAGATTTGGCTAGGATGACTGTGACTTGAGGTCGCACAACCTCAAGTAAGGCTCGCTGGTGCTAGATCTGGCTTGTTCGGTGCGATGAGTTTTGGTGTCGCCAACAACGTCGCGCAAGGTGGTCAGTAGTGAGGGCATTTTTAGAATTTCAAAACTCTAGTGAGGTCAAAATTAAAGGAAAAAAATGTAATAACATTTTGGAAATGTTAAAGCCCAAGTTCCTAGAACTTATCTTGAGCTAAGGAGTTTTGGAAATGCAATGCATTTTGTCAAATCTCTTCAACAAAAATTTTCGTCAAACGTCTTAGCATTTGCTAAGGGCCTTTTGAGGTCCAAAGACTATTGGGAAAGCCAATTCACAAAACGGAGTCTTTTATACATACACATATTGGAGACTCCTTGCTTCTCTCGACTTTTCTCTACACATAAGATCCTGTTTGGGAACATTTCTGTTCCTTTATTTTTTTGTTCTTTTGTTCCCTGGAACAAAAGAATGACAGAAATCTGTTTGGTAACGCCAACATACTTTTCTATTCCCTGGAATAAAATAGTAATTAGGGAATAGATTTGGAATAGAAATAAGAAACAAAAAAAAGTAACTTCTTGTTCTCGGGAACAATTTTTAGAAATAAGCCAATTTTCCTTTTTATTTTTCTTTTGTCCTTCTCTCTTGCCGTGGCCACCGCAGGCCACCTCCGACCACCTAAGGCCACCGCCAACCGCCGACCAGCGCCACTGTTGCTGGTGACTGCCATCGGCCACAACCGTCCTCCGACTGTCGGTTGCCTTCGCCGCTTGCGGACCGTAGTTGACTGCCGACTGGCGGCATCGGCCACCGCCTGTTGCCGCCGCTGCCATTGCCGGCCGCCAATCGCCGGCCGCTGATCACCGCTGCCAATCGCCACCGCCACCGCTGCCGCCGGATCGTAGACCGCTGACCGTCGCTCGCTACCGCCGAATCGCCGCTCGATGCCTACGGCCACTCGACCACCGCCCACGGCCCACAGCCCACCGGCCACCGTCCCCTCTCGCAGCCACCCGTCCGCCTTCGGTGGCCGGTGGGCTGTGGACGGTGGTCGGGCGGTGGCGAGCAGCAATCAGCGTTTGGCCGTTCATGAGTAACAAGAAAAAAAATGAAAAAATACAAAAAATTGTGGATCATACCAAATACATTCCTATTCTTTTTCTATTCCAATAATAAAAATTTTGTGTAGTTACCAAATGCTTTATTTTACTCATAAATTGTTCAAGGGAGTAGAAATAGAAAAGAATTATTTCTCAAAAGAAATTGTTCCTCAGAATAGAAGCGTTATCAAGGAGGAGCTGCCTATTTATTATGTTGCTAGGCTGGTGGAGTCTCCTTTTTTTCTTTTATAAAAATTGATGACCGTCTTTGACTTGTCTTCCAACAGCTTGTGGCAGAAGATTGAAGGCTAACTTGCTACTTAAGGAAAGTCAACAAAGACAGAAGCCACCGTTTGCAGCTGAATAGGAAGTCAGGGAAAAATTGCACCTAATTTGGAATTTTTAACCACCAGTAGAAAGGTGTTGATAATACTCCCCCTCAACACCTATCATTGTTCTCCTGCTTGCCATGCCCAACTGCTTCGAAATTCCATGAACATAGATCAGAAAAGTTTCTTTGTGACGTTATCAGCAACTTATTCATTTCAATCTCTTCATGCACAAGATAAGTGATAATGTACTTCTATATAAATCCTTTGCCAAGCTTCACTTGTTGACACCTCAATTTAACGACCCATTTAGTCATTCAATGCATAAGAAAATTATGGATTGACCTCGACATTCTAAACAAAAATATTATTAATTCGCATTTGCATATTAGAAGTATTTTAATTTAATAGTGATAGGCCCACATAAAAATTGCATTTAAATTTGAACCATCATTCAATGGGTTTAAGCAAGAAAGCCCTGAAGCTCATTTAAATTTCAAGATCAAGCCCACACAAGCCTGGCCCCCCTTAATGGTCTCGGCCACGTCCATCTTCATCTAATCGAAGATTAAATACGCCCCTTAATGGTCTCGGCCACATCCATCTTCATCTAATCAAAGATTAAATACGCTAGTCAAGATGAATATAATTGGCTAACACACGGGAATTTGAAAGAATGGAAAGAATTGCCGGCGAATATCCAAAGAAGGAAAGATGAAGTTCTCGTTCAAGGAGCAACGGGAAAGTAGAGGTGCCTCAATTGCACTGATGATCATCATTTCTGACATGTACTCCTTAATCTCTTCCTTAATCCCTTCGAGAGATTGATTCCTTCAAAGACGTTTGTAAACACCCCCAAATCCTCCCTTTCCTAGCTTCCCTTTTTCTCATCGAAATGGTTTGTTACAAGAGCCAATTCATCACAAGAGAATTTCCTAGGTCATCAAGTCTTTCCAAAGTCATGATCCATGGAGATCCCTACCTCAGCAACATCATTGTCACCTTCTTCTCTTACTCTTTTTCTCCAACTTAGGACGAGGCAAACAATGAGTAGACCATCAATCAAAGCACTTGTGCCAGTACACAACCAAAATATTGAAGCATTGTTCCTCCTTTCTTAATTCGACACGAGAGTGCCTGGTTTAGTCAAGGGGACTTCTAAGCTTCTATGTGGCAAATATACATTGAAACCCCACGAGAGGGGAGGAGAGAGGATTTTATGGAACCCCATGTAGCCTCCGGTGCTATTTGAGAAGCCAAAAATGACCAACTCAGATAGGGCTTGGCTCAAATTCACTGCATAATTGAGGGTACCAATTTTGACTGCGCCGTTATCTTCAAAATTCGTGGAGTCGACCTCTAAGTTGTTCGCACTTGAGTTGTACCCAATCGAAGCCTTTGCTTTGTAACCTTTGTTGGAAAATAAAGAAGAGGATGAGGAGAAGAAGACACATTGGGGGAAGATACATACTACTGTTTGTTGTAACCATAAAATTTATCGAGAAAGTGACAACAAAATAAACAAGAATTGGATGTGAGGTATGGTTAGCCGAATCTTTTTAAGATGATTAGTTCCTACCAACGATGCTAAGTAGCTTCATGAACTTCGTCTCCTTAGATATAATACCTCGAACCTATTAGTATTAGCACTATACGAACAGGCTTTGTCAAGCCTGGCACACTTAGAGAAAATTTGAAGAGAGGAAATGTTGGAGATTTTTGCTTCCTTTCAGAGTGAAGATTTTGAAATCATTTATAAAGATTTGAATTCATGAATCAAAAAATAAATAGATACAAGAATCTAGTAGATACATGAATTAAATATATACAAAAATTCAGGAGATACATGAATCAATAATTAAGTAGATACACGAAACCAAGAAATACATGAACTCGAGAAATACACAAATTATTGAGATACGTGAACAAAAATAATGTATCTCGTTTTGCTCACATTCATTAATCCATTAACCCACCATAATTACAACACGTTTCTCAAATCCTACTCTTCCACTTCACTTGAGCAACTGATTTGAGAAAGTTGGCATCAATACCTACATGTTTGTATTCTGGATCGCGATTGTTCGAGAAGGTATTGAATTCTGCTGTGACGAAAGTGTAGAAAATTATTCACATAAATAAATAATTAATTAAGAACAATCGGATCCATATATGATTGTAAAACACCGAGATTAATAAGTACAACGGAATTAAAACGTACCTGTTTGAGCTATTGTTTCACTTGAAGAAAAATAGATCACTCTAATAACATAGATCTATTGAAATGCCACATCTTCTTTTCTATAACCTATTTCAGTATAGCAGCTTTCAATGCAATTAAGCAATTGATAGGTATAACCTACCATTTTATAGGCTAGAGAGGGGACCTAGCAAACTCTAATCAATAACATATCAACTGGGCCCCTCCCATTACAGGTTTCAGTTAAACACAATTACCTACACTTTACTGCTCAACTAGGCCCATTATTAATAGATGCCAAAACCTAATTCAATAATATCACTCAAGGGTTTAATAAATATTGGAATATCATTAACCCGATTATTTAAAATAAAAAATCAATTAATTAATGTAAGCCCATATTATAGGAAATTTCCAACAGAAAGAACCTGAACTTTAGCTTAATTGCTTTTTGCTGCTCATAAGCCTGAGATTGCTGCCCATGATAAGCTCGGGGAGACGAGGATAGGTGACATTGGGCGCAAGGAAAAGTTGTTGGGTGCAAGGAAAAAGAACCTGGCCATCGCCATACTTGACGCGGTTGAGTGAGTCAATGACGAAGGAGAAATGGGTGGTGAAGCTGGCGAGGTTGCCTTGGCCGTCATAGAGTTGGATCGGCTTAACTAATGATGCGCGACCTACACTATAGTGGACTTTCCTTCTAACATCATCGTGTTTGATGTGCTCTCAATTTTGAAGTCGGTGAAGTTGATCATTAACGAAGTGGCCAAGGGTATTGTGGGAGCGGTGAAGAGGACGAATGTGACTAGGAAGAGTGAGATAAAACATACATTTGCCAATCTCGGATTGGAGATGATAACCTCCATATTTAGTGGCTCAAAAAGGAGTTGTATAAGGTTAACATCACTTGTTCACTTAAAGAGAAGTTTCAGATAAAGACGTGAGATTCAATCCAATGTGCAAACGTTTGATGAAAACAAGAGAATCTAATATAGAAGCCGGCAAAATACCGTTGGAGGGGGGGTGGGGGGTGGGGAACGTAGGAAAAAAGGTCACATGCCATTTGTGTTTATCTGGGGAGCGTTGTATGACGCATAAGGAAGAGTCGAATTCATGGAGAAGATTCTTTCTATATGTATTATATAGAACGAACTGTTCATTCAGCAGGCAACATCACGTAGTAACTCAAGGTACTCCTGTAAGTTCAAGTTATTAAGACAAGTTTCGTAAGTTGAACTGAACTTAGGAACTCCGGCGTGATTGGACCGAATGGGGCTCAAATTCGGCCTTGATCTTAGGTCTCACAGTCAATCTTGTTGGGCAACCATTTGTTGTCGTAGGCTAATCCTCTGCAGTGAATTATGGGCTGGAGAAGAGCTGGATCTTAGAAAGCCCACCTAAACTGAGGAAGTTCTGATCTTTAGATGACGACTCACGTGACCATAGCGATCCTGTTAAAGGAACGAGACATAAAGGGAAATCAAACTAATACTTCATGCTCTCTGTATAGTCATATGAGAAGATCTACCTCGAAATAGAAGCGATCCCATAAAATACATCTGTCCAGTGAAGCACTGTGCTGGCCAAAAGTGTTTCCGATTGGAAACATAACGATACGATAAAATATCATAAAACCAAACCGCTTTTCCCTTCTCGAACGACGGACAAAGCGTGCTGTTCATATATTGTCAATGGCAAGTACAGGTGTATCAGAGCAGAGTGGCCTTATTTGGTGCAGGTAGACAGGCACCTGCTCTGAACTTTATGGCCTTCCTTTAGGAACAAAGAAAAGATGTCGCAGAGTTCTCTCACGAAAGGATCCCAGAAAGCTGAGGTCAAGGTATGGTAACAGCTCAGTGGGGGAAAAAGAAAAGATAAAAGAGATGTAACAGTGGAACAACTAACATCTACCTATCCTTAGAGCATAATGAACAAGAGGATAAATAACCTAATGCTCAAAGCCCACTTAAGAGAATGAAAGTCACGCCGAAGATTTTTTTTGGTGCACCAAGGAAGAGAAATGTTTAATTATTTTTATTGGATTCTCTTCGATATCTGTCTTATCGTGAAATGATGAAACTCCACTGACAGATAATTTATTATTTTAAAGGGCATGAGTATTTGGCAAGTTTGATTTTTATCTGTAAAGTGCATATTCCGTGCTATTTAAGCCCGTGAGATCCGCACGATGTACCCACGAATTTATAATATCGAGATCGATTCATAGAGATTTGTCCAAGCGAGAGGCGCGAATAATGAGATTTGAGAGGGGCCAAAAAAGGGGAGTTTCACTTGTAACTATATATGCATGCTTCATTTGGAATTTTCGCAGAAGGTGAAAGAGTTTTGAGCGGTCAAAAAGGAAAAAAAAAAAAATCTTACTTAGGAATAGAAAGTACCAGCTTAACTCATGCGCGAGCGCGCGCGCGAGAGAGAGATGGGCAGCCTCAGTTTAAGAAATAAGGAAATCAGTACGGCTCGGCGTGATGAAAGCTGCTGAGATTCACGAGGGGACAAATTTATAATTGGAAACATCACTCAAGAGAGGCCCTTTACAGCTTGCGAATGGGTCTTTAAAATAAGACTTTTAATCTATCCTCATGAATAATCCTCGTACTTTACGACATCGAACCCCCACTTGCTATTATAACTTCTGAAACTTCGAACTCAAATGTTGTAAATTCTGGACGAGAATTTCTAAGTGGGAAAAGCACGACCTGTTGATCCATGCCATATACATCTTTTTAGATGTTGGGGTCACAATAGGGAAAGCTGCTTCCATAACTTGACTACGACACCTTTTAGGTTCTTGTTTAAAAGTTCCTTGGTTTTCGAAAATGGAGAAAGCAAAGAGACTCAAAAAGAGTGGCGAATATGTGATCGTTTGTGACATTCCGATTTTTTAATTTTATTTTCAGTGAATTTAGATGAGCATTTCATCTTTGCACATATAGTTTTTTCCTTGAGTCGGCCACTCATGTGAAAACTAATCTATCATGTGAAGCCGTTAAGAGATTCTAATGCATAAGATTCGAGAATTTGACCAAGAAACGACTCTTCGACCAAGCTGACTTGCAAGGGTCATTGCGGTACAGTTATTTGGGTACCCTGTGTCCGTATTTGAAACCTTGAGGTTACCTCGACAACCGAGGATCGCCAATGTGTCAAAGATGTACATTGTAGCTTGAGATTGATCAACCACAGGTCGAATGTATAAAAATTTCTAAAAGCTACCTAGTAGGTCAAAACGCGTTAGTGTCATGCTAGAGTGAAATTAACCGTGAAATTGTGACTTAATTAAGAAATTGGAAGTCCTGGGGTGTCACATATCTTATGAGGAACATTGATTAATTTTATGGATTTCAATTGGACTTAATTGGAAGAGAATTAATTGGAATTGAAGAAATTATGGTACAAGATTTCATCCCATAGCGGAAAAGGAAATTGGACCTATTGAAGTTTGTTGTGGATGATTGAGATAGTGGAAGATGATGTCATCCTCGGTCATGGTAGTTGGGGCAAAGGAAGGAGAAGATGACAAGTGGAGGGTGGAGATCTAATCCTAAAAAGGTGGGACGTCACTTCCTCCTTGTCTCCATCATCTTCTTCAATTGGCTCTTGGAATTCGAATTGGAGGGGGGAGAGAGAGAAATCGATCGGACCAGGCCAGCCCGATCGCCCTTCGCTCGCTCGCTCGTCACCGCTCGTACTCTCGCTGTCGGAGCTCGTCGTCGCCGTCGCCACTCGACTACGCGCCCGCGCGCCTCTCCTCCTCCGCAGCAGCATCCCTGGCTGTCGTTCCCTGTAGCTCCGTCATCCTTCGTCTCCTAGCCGCTGCTTGCTGTTCGCCAGCCACCGTTGGGCCAGCTATCTTCGCCGGAACCGCCACCTCAACCCGTCTGACCAGCTGCTGCCTTCACCGCTCCTCTATTGCCATTTCCGAGCAACCAGCGTAGCTTTGTCTAGCAAGGTCAGTAGCTGGAAGTTCCAGCAAGATCCGGTTCTTCAAGGCTTATTTTGGACGCCTTTCGGTCCTCATTTGGAGTTGCTCCGTGTAGATTTGTCGTCGGCCTCGTCGTGCTCTTCGCTGGAGACTCATCGGAAAGCGATTCTGGTAAGTTTAGCTCACTAAATCTTGATTAGAGGGTTAATGATGCCTTAAATGTGATTAGCTTAGGTTGATTGAGATTAGGTTAATAGATAGATTTAATTAAATGTGGATTAGATTAGGGGGTGTGATTTAATTAAAGTATGTTTAATTAGGGTTAAATGGTTGTTTATATTAGAATAACCCGTGATTAGACATAAATGTTTTACTTTTGATTTAATTAAATATTTCGAAATTCTTTATTAATTTAATAATTTATTACTGTTCGAAATTATTAAAATATTATTATTTAATTAAATTCGGAATAAAAATAATTATTTAATCAATTCCGAAAATTATTTCGAGGCCTTATTTCCTTAGAATTTCGTGCCGATCGTTGCTATGTGCTCAGATTTTGAATATGATGATTGGATGATGCAAATTGAATGTTGATTGTGAAAAATAGAGACTATTATTTTAATGGGAGCATTTTAGTGAAATGCATAGTGATCGGGGGTCAGTGTTGAATTGATGTATGTGCTGGTTGAAAGACTCGATCGCAGTAGTGGTTAGGCCAACTGGACCTTTATTCCTTTAGAAACGCCGTCAACATAGTGACGAGGCTCGGGTTGCAGTAGAAGCTAAGCCAACTGGACCTATGCTTCTTCGGGAACGCCGTCAACGTAGTGACGAAGCCATGCTCCAAGGAGGGGAGACGATGCCTGGCTATATGTCAGTAGATAGCCGAACTACGAGTAAGCTATGCCCTTGTGTGGCGGTGATTAATAATTGGAATGCTTGCTGTGATTGTGAATTATGTGAAATTAATTGTATTCCAGTGGTTTAAGTTCTTATTACTACCTGTGATTGAGTGATACAAACTGTACTAACCTGCAGGAAGGAAGTAAGACGAGGTAAGTCTTCTATGTTGTGTGGCTAGGCCACTCTTGGGTGTATCTTCTTTCTAATAGGGGTTTAGGAGGGGTGAACTTGCTGAGACAATGTCTCACCCCGTTGTGGGAAAATATTACAAGATGGCAGGACCCCCGGAGCGAAATGGCATTCCCGTGGATATTATCGAGCAGGTGCATAGTTTTCTTGACCTTGGAAGTCATTGGGTGTACGAGTTGATCAGGTCCACCGTCTGGATTCAGGAGACCGTGGAGGTCAGGGTGCCACATAGGTATAAGGCATGGTTCCGTTCTGGGACCAATGGCCTTAGGATTGGTCCACTCGATAGTTTCGATATTCCACTAGCTGTGGTGGAGGCCATTTTGGGTGAAGGTGTAGCTGACCTTCCTGATGGCAGAGTGGATAACCCATCGTCTCCGGAGGCCATGCAGTCAGATGTGGAAGATGTGGGATCAACGAATGAGTCCAACTAGTAGTCATAGGACTTTTCCTCTTTTTGGTGGATCGATCCCTGTTGTGCAGACTGACCCTTTTTGATGCACTTAGACTCTGACTCATTTTTGATGTATATTAACTCTAGTGTGAGTATATGTGAAAGTATGTTTGTTTTTTAATGATTTGGCTTCCTGCTTTTCTATCTCGTAAGTCTTGTCAGGGGTTTTGATATTATGTTCCGTTTGCGCATAATATAATTAATGGGGTCGGCGACACTACCTGGGAATGTCGCATTTGCATGATCATGGCGGGTTGTTCACGTGTCTTGGGGTTCGGGACGTGACATCTTTGGTGTACCTTATATTCCATAGAGTTTATAATTCTCTGTAATGTGCACAAACCGTGTGATCTCTCTACACACTAATGCCAAGTGTAACAAAGAATGAGAGGTCAACTTGAGTTTAACAAGTTCATAACTCCTCGTGTGTAGTAAAAAGTAGACCATCCTTGCTGTTAGGCTTAGACTCAAAAGATGATACCTAATTTGGCACTAGGAAAAATGGAAGACTTGGGTCAATCCAACAAGAACGGACTTGCAAGAAAGTGTGTGAATTGCCCTTTTTCAGATCACTATGAGTCAAACTAGGATTTAATTATAGTCCCTAGGCAGCGGGTCATTCTTGCCTAGATCTTGTATGGTGCCAAGAATTGATAAATTTGACCAATCTAGTAAAGGTCAACAAAGGCAAGTCAACAAATTATTAAACACCCACGATGCTTCCTCTTTACCTCAATTGGAGGTCCGAATAGAACTTCAAAAAAGAAGCACTTTCAGTAAAAGCACCACCGATATCGATACCGAAATTAAAAACCGTAGACATGTTACTATATTTTCATTATACTCGTCGACTTACATCGTCAATATACTGAATAAAAGTCCTACGAGAATCACGTACCCGTGAAGTAATCTATTCAAGGGTCAGGTCCCACTGCTTCTGATAATCTAAACTGCCAAGGTTTGATATTGATGGCATGACTTGAAAAAGAATTGAATATATAGAATTGAATATATGTCAAGCTACTGTTGGGATAATGATCCTCCAATAAACTATACAATCAAAGCAAGTCGCTTTTTTACTCTTGCTTGGTCCATGAGGTTGCATGATTTCTTGATGATTGACACATGGCCAATTAGCACTTGGGTCCAAGGTTCTTACAAGCTAATAAATATTTACAAATCCTAGGAGGGATCTTTTTGTATGTTCCCAAAATCCTAGGTTTTGCATATTAAATTGTCCACCATTGTCGTAGAATAAATATCATATCTCTCTACCTATCTGCAGAATCTCGTTCACATGGGTTTCCACCAATCACAACTTATTTTCAACACCGATTCCCAAATAGACTAAAGATTCGTGAAGTGTGAGACGGTACAATTGCACTAAATAAAGTAGAGTGATACACATAGTTTATGCAAGAAAGCTGAGATCACTTGCATTGTCGTGATTTACTGTACAAATGTTCCCTTATTGAGATAAGCTATGTGAAGAATTGCGTAAGGCATTACGTCAAAATAGCAGATTTAGTAATAACTTTTGCATTTCGCTCGCATCCTACTTTTAGTCTATTATGGGATTTAGAATTGAATTTTCTTTTTACGTTAACCTTGTCAGAGAGACTGTAGGGGTTGATGATAAGTGTCGGTTTGCGCTGCGAAATCATCTGTATGCACCCTTTTTGTTTTTGTTATTTAAATTAGATAAATATTTTAGGATCCCTGAGAATTCTCTTTCGAGCTGTGAAATTTCAGGTGTCCTAGGGTTAGTGTCATGAAAACATTTCCATTCCTCGCTCATGAGAATAGGTTAGTAGTTTTACTTTTCAGGCAAAAGGATAGATGAATAGGTTAGCCACAATATGGTTATGTAATTACAAGATCTGGGCAAGATTGGAAGTTTATCCTCAAAACCTCCAGATAAACATTCTAAATAAGATTCACGATTAGCACATAACTGTGTCCTAGAAAGAATTCTATGAGGACCTCGATCTAGTATCTCCTGCATTGTTCTTCATTTAACAACATTAATTACTTCTACAAAATTTAGCAAGAGCAGCGTGTTTGTCGCAAACCCAAAACAGCATCCCTAAATTGTATATTTCGAATTAGAACTCTACCCTATATAGCAGCTTTCATAAGATATTTGATGTCACAACTTTGTTTGCGTTTAACCTTTCGATTTGTAGCAGATACAATCTTTCTTACCTAATGAAACTACATAAAATCTATATAATGTATGAATAAAAAAAAATTAAGATTCTCTCTCTATATATCCATAACCCAGCCAAGCATGAATTTAGTGATTTTTAGAGCTGGACCACTTTTAAATAATTTTTTTTATTATATTCTTCCTTTCCTTTCAATAGCTAGTTAATTCTGTTTTCACATAGCAAAGGTCTTTATTCCTTTGATCCGCATATAAGGGTAGATGGTAAAGTTGGAATCTTGCTCGCGATGTTCAGATCTCGGACATTCCCCAATTGGCAAAGTAAATCATATGACCCAACTTATGACTTTCCCAAACAATGTAGGGAGTTGATATCATATGTATGATTTGCTTATGCATTCCAACAGCAAGTGGGAAAAGTCCATTCTATCTTTAATTCTAGTTTTTAGCAAGTGACAACATTCACTCTATCAAGTGGTAATAAAGATTGGCGACACGTTTTCTTGATTTCACTTTGGGCGGACTTGATGGTTGACAGTTGCAACCTCCAACCAAACTAGTCAGCAATAAGAAAGCAAGAATTAGTGCAAAAACTAGGGTTTTTAGTTGCACAATACTTTCTTCTTTATCACCCCACATACTAGCGAAAATCCAAAGCAAGCAGCTTTCTTAGCCTATTTTCTTGATTTAGTCAAAACTTTGTAGTGGCGAGATAAAGGTCCCTAAGGCAAAAGTCATTTTAAATTGTGATAATCATCGACTTCGGTTGGGTTGATTACTCTTCAAAATCAAGTGGAACGCCACTTTGAGTTGCTCAATGCCGAACTCATTGTTGTGAAAAGCATATATAATTGCCTCGTTGAGGGAGAAATCCACTAGTTAAAGCACACCCTACTTGCGGCTCCTAGTCTATTTTTTCTTTCATTTTTTTCAATGGATTTTTAAGCAGTTGCAATAATAATCTAGAAAATCTTCATTTGAAGTTGAGGATTAAGAATTTCTTTGTACTTCGAATACATCATTTTGTAGTGACGCATGAACAAGCCAATGTTAGAGATGGTTTTAAAGATTTCAAACGCAAATTCAATTTGGATGCATTTTACTAGGACAATGTTCTTAATACTAAGCTAGACATAGAATAATTTCCAAAAGGCCGAGCTCCACAAGAGAGCCTTGCAATTAGTCATATTGTTAGCCTATGGTTCTTAATAACTACTGGCAAACTATTGGCACTTATTTTTTTGCTAAAAATAAAATTGGCTACCCGAGCCTATCAAAGTGTTTGATTGATTCCCTTTTAGTCAATATGGTCTACCTATCACCTTGTATCTACGTTACTGCTATGCTAGACTAACATGACCATAGAAAGTGTTGCCTTTATGAGAACTCAAAGTTGAGACAAAGCCTTTTAACGACAAGCTCGGTGATTAGTACGGCGACAGGTTTGAGCCTCCAAATCCTTGTAGCAAAAACTATGCCTATCTTGTTCTTATCCTAGATCGAATTTTGCCTAGCTACTTGATGAAAAGAAGGATGATAACCCTTCTATGGAAGTAGGAAGAGGAGACGGACTGCGAATGTAATTACTATGTTTGTTTCTTTTAGATAAGAGAGTTTTCTTAACGCTTTCGAAAGTCAAATCACATGAACATTTCTAAAAGTCAAATCACATGAGAAGAAATCATGGAAAATCACCTCCTTCTGTAGTTTATAAATAACATGTTTTGGTCGATATTCTATGTGGTGATTGGTGAAATGCGCTCGCCAAATCTCGGTGACATTTGTCATGAGAAGACAAGAAGGTAGGGCAAGGCACCAACGCAAAAAAGAAAGGCGGAGGAATATGAAGGAAGCGATTCGTTCCTCGGGCATGACGTGTCAGCGATCTATTCGTTCTGCCTAAAAAAGATGCCGGTCCCCATCGAAACCTCAACCGAAGACTTCCTATTTCCTCCGCCTTTCTCCCCACTCGCTCGAGTACCGGTCTTCGATACTCGCCCCGGGCTGCCGACATCTGTTGACGGCGGATCTCTTTGTGCGAGCTCGGACAATGCCCTGATCCTGTCTCGGCAGGCTAGGCTTGGAGCTGCCTCGGCAGAGCGAGTGGCCAAGGAATCGGGCACTCGCGCGGGTGGGTCTCGACACTAAAACCCGCTAGGCGGTTTTACGAGCAGAGAGAGCCGCTCCATGTTTCTTGCAAGTTAGCGGTTTTTCTTGACCCAGAATTTCCCCTCTCTCTCTCTCTCTCTCTCTCTCTCTACGCTTTATTTACTTATAAATCGCCCGTAACTATTTCCTGAAGGTGCTTAGTCTGCCGTCGCGGATACTGTCCAAACGAGTACGCTTTCTTTAGCTTGTTCTTGCTGTTGCTTCGAATTCTCTTGCCTTTCCTGCCTTGTCGCGGCGCTCGTTTCTCGACAGTCAACTGCATCTTTCGATCTTGAATATACTTTCCTTGTTCGCTTCACACATGTAGTGGTGGTTTCTCGCTCCGTATGCTTTCTTGATCTCTTGAGCGTAAAGTTGACGGAGAAGCGTCTTTCCTTTTTCTTTTTACTCTACTCATCGATTTGACAGATAATTGGAGAGATAAGGGAAACCCTAGAGCTATTGTTGCGGGGATTAGAGAGGTGGGTGTTGGTATTCAAAGATGGGGAGAGGGAAGATTGAGATAAGGAGGATTGACAACACGACAAGTCGTCAAGTGACGTTCTCGAAGCGGAGAAGTGGGTTGCTCAAGAAAGCAAGAGAACTCTCGATTCTGTGTGATGCCCAGGTCGGGCTCATTATTTTCTCCAGCACTGGCAAGCTCTATGAATATGCAAGCACTAGGTTAGATATCATCACTTCTCTCTCTCTCTCTCTCTCTCTCTCTCTCTCTCTACCATTGTTATACGTACTTTCTTTTCTTGTTTTGGCCCTCGGATCTTTGTTTTCTTTGCTTTTCTTTAGCTGCCTTTCTTCTCCCCCAGTATAGTTCAGCTGATGAATTGTTGTTAATAGTTGGAACTTTCGGATTAGCGACAGCAGCGATGTAATTGCATTGTGCAAATTCAGTTGTTTTTGAGTTTCCTGCTTTCACCCGCATATGCCTGATAACATTCATTCTATTTTTGCATATTTACATCTTCCTATCTTTTGTTGTATTGCTTCTTTGCTCGAGAATTTTTTTTTAGAAGGCTTGGCCAGCAAAAATGCTGCCAATGACCATCTGCTTTCATGTATATTTATCTATCTATTTATTTTTCACGAGAAGAAATGAAGGGACAAATTGGTCTAAAAAGACTGTCTTCCTTCGATTTCCCTAGTCATTCATGGCTAAAGCCAAAGTAATCTGCGTCATTTCCCCTTGTATGATTTGCCTTAGATTGCATCAATTGTGTACATGGTAAGCACTTTTGGTAAGAGAAAGTTTTCTTTAGTATCGCCACCGACGATAAATCCCTCGGTTCGCTGATTGTTTTACTGCTCTATGGAGGTAAGAGGAGACCATGATGCTTTGATCTTTCTTCTTGGAATAAATATACAAAAGACTGATTTTGAATATGTATAAAAGGTTCATTTCTTGATTGACTTCCTTACTTTGGGTATGAATGATGGCATGCCTTCAATTAAAGACAGAGATTTGGTTTGGAAGCATATATAAATTGGTCCAATTGAGCAATATATCACGTTACAAAAGAGAAAATAATTATTTAAAATCATATTATTGTTCTTCCTATGATATAATTTCCAACTATCTTAGATCTTTACTTATAATAGAGAATGAAACTTTTAGGCATAACTTCTATTCATGATTCCTTATTTTGGGGTTCTCAACTCACTCTCAAACTTTTGCTCCGTTATTACCATAAATCTTTGATACATGCAAGACAGTATATGAAGACAAGATTTAACTTATTTCTATTTGACGTCAATTGTTTTCCTTTCAGAAATGATCACCATATATGTTCCTATTATTATCATTTACTTTTAAATTGTTTCCTATGGTAGTACTTGATGCACTTTGCTAGTGAGAGCGATCTCTAATTCCAGATTATATGTTGGACTATTTTTTGGGTGTTGACATGTAATCACCTGCATTAAATACTCATCGATTGATATGTAATGTTTAAGAAGGTAAGGTACTTAGAATTTAAATTACGCTTCAAAGATGACTATTTATTGAAACATGAAACATGAATTATTCCATATTGCCAAGAAATGACAAAAATTCAGAGAACAAACTTCATAGAAGCAAGAATTATCTATCATACACATCACCACATGACCTTCATATGAGGGAAAAACGTTCAAATCCCAAAGAAATGATTTTGATAGAAGCAATAGTTACCTATCTAGCTTATTAAAGCACAACCTCGATATCTCCTTACTGCTGTCAGGAAATCAAGTCACTGCATGAGGTCTTCTGTCATACAAGATCATAGTTGTTTGCATGCACACTACAACATATATCTCTTCTCAAAAACCCTTTGATGACATCTAGGGTGACACATATGCTCAATCCATATCTAAGAAAAACTGTGGAAATCCTCATGTAGATCCTCTTAGCTTCCCAAAAATATCTTCCCCTTTTTACCATATTGATCTTTCTCCATAGAAAATAAAATTCATTCATGCTTCTTGCTTGAACATATGCTTCATGACTCCTTAAGGTCATAACTTCATTTTGTAACATGAAGATCCAATCTCCTTATTGATAACAGAATTTTTAACATCCCTTACAATATTTTCTAGGAAAAATTGCACAGTCAGTCCTGAACTTCTTGTATAGAAACCAATTGCTTCTTAAATTTTTTAATTGAACTAATGTAATGCTAAATCTTTGAGAGAAAGTGCAATCAAGTCCTCTCAGCTAAATTTTGCTTGATTAATCTAATTGCGGTAGTCTAGTCATCACCAACCGTCCCACATTTAGTGGCATTAGGATGACGTGGTTTGCATTTCAACCAAATGATGCCATTTTTGCTTAGATAAACCGCATCATTTGTTGGTCTTGCATAATAGCCCGAAATCAGCCTCTAAATTGCCTAATCAATCCCTCATACTCAAACCTAATTCCCTCAAGAAACCCCTATTCCAGTCTTGCCCTCAGCTTGAATGATCGAGCTTGGAGAAACACTTTGCCCCAGGCATCTTCTAGTTCCCCATTATTAGCATCTCGAGTTATAATTGCAACACCTACCTACACAATTTGGCCAGAAGAACCATAGCGAATGGCTGCATTAACATTGGGTTTAATGGTTCCTCCAGTCGGAGGGCTCCAAGAAATGACGCTATTTATCTAAGAAAGACAGCGTGATTTTGTTAAAAATCAGTTCACGTCAGGTTGTTGCCGTTACATGTCGGAAGCCCTGCAATAACTGGACTACTATATCATATGAATCAAGTGAGATTTAACCAAGAGGATTTGATTGTACTGTCTCTCATAGGTTTAGGACTACATTAATTCAATCAAATGTATAAAAATCGATTGGTTTCCGTTTAATAGGTTTGGCGCTGATTGTGCAAATTTTTCCATCTTCACCTCTCTTGATTTATTCATAAAACTTTTCAACGGGAATATCCCTATCTCTTTCAAATGCCAAAACCTTTTGCTCTTCTATTCACATAGGGTCATAAATTTGACTGCTTATCCATTCATCTTTTTGATGGCCTTGTTAACTATCCTTTTGCTATTTAATTGATCCACTCATATAAAATTTTCTTCAACTTTAAGATTTCATTCAAATGACTTTTGGAAGAAGATAGGCCTATTGCTTTGAAATGCCAAGACCTTCCACTCTTCTCTCGGCGTTGGGTCAATCTGACTGCTTCTTCCTTTTCATCTGTCTTATATCCTCAATGAATTTCTTCATGCTAGGCCAACTTCTACTCTCTTTACAGTTTGTCAAACCTCCCAAAGATGCATAACTTTCATTAAATACCTTACGATAGAGTAACTTATAGCATCAAGCATCCAACGAGGTGCTGGTATTGGAGAGGGGTTTTTGGGTGTGTAGGACTCACATTTATCCAGTTTTTTGTTCTCTTTTGCGTAGTATAAGAATAATGAATCCATATTGAACTAGTTTTATGCTTTTCGAATGTACGGAAGTGAAATAACTGGTTTAACTTTGGATTTTTAACATTACTAATCATAAGAATCGACATAAATATCTTAGGATTTTTCACTAAAGTTTTATGAAGAAAATTACCTAATCAACTCTAAAACTGTTGTATGGATGTCAATTCGGAGTTAAGATTCTTTTGACAATTCACTCATCAACCTTTGTGCGAAATTCCAATGTAGTCATTTTGATCAATTTTCACTGAAAATAGCTAAATTGACATTCTAATTATTGCTGGCTGTTTTTTTTTTTTTTTTTTGGCATCAGTAATTTTCAGCGAAAATTTACTAGTATAACTACATTAAAAATTTGTGCAAAGGCTTATGACTAACTTGAAAAAAGAAGAAGAATAGTTTAAGATTTGCTCGAGATCTATACAATAGGTTAACAATTGGTTGGACAATTTCTTTAAGGTGTAAGAACATAGAACACTATACCACCAACTCGTGTCATGTTTTTGCCATTATGTTGATTGTTTGTGTCATTTCATTTAATTACCAAACGTATTTTAATATGATTATTATTTTTTTAAACATTAGGAATGCGTCAAAACATGCAAAAAATGTGCCGGTTCCAAGAGAGTCACGTTTGGCTGCATCATATTTCAACTCTATAAATTTGTGTCTTATCAAGTGATGTTGTCCACTCATCGTAAGGAATTGAACCCTAGAGCTACTCATGATTCCGCGAGATGGATAACAGATCCATGTGAGGAACAAATACCTTTAACGTCTTAATAACCTAACCCTAGTTTGCATTAAACAACATAAAGCATTTGATTCCTAAATGGAATAGAATGGTCAATAAATCTGGAAAAAGCTTGCAGGTTCGATAACCTCTTGTGTTAGGAGATGAGCCTTGCTTTATTATGCATGCTTGGCACACACAACGTCTTTCTCTTGAGAGATTGTTAGATAGAGTATGTTTCATATGCATCATAGCTCTGATAATCAGTTCAAAGACAGACTCCAACTAAGTCCCTCCTTGGTGGTGCTTTAGAGCATGTTGTTTGCTGCTTTCAAAACGCTGAAGTGATGCTATAACGAAGGGTTCGATGAATTTAAACTAAAAAAGCATGTGGAAGATGATATAGTTATAGGGTTGATCTTGGAGTGCTCGTGGATATTTCTTGCAACTTAAGTTGTTCCATTAGGACGTTCCTCAACTGTTATTGTTCACCGCATTCCTCTATTGTGGAAGTTGATTTTTGAAAAATCACTGATCTTTTTTAGGTGATTGCTCCATAACAGAATCCAACCGATCCATAAATAGTAAATATATTACATTAATGGGGTGTCATGTGGGTACCATGACTCGAGCGACCGACATATTTGCATTCTGCTAGCCTGACCAAACTGAGTTAATTGGTAATTAGTGATTATTGTAACATGTTAAGCAAAAAATTTTATGAATTGAATATGAAATCAAAAGTTTGGCCATGTTTGTTCTTCATTAGGACACTTAGGCAATCGAAAATGTTCTGCTGCTTGATCCAACGTTTTCTTTGACATTGCATTCAGCTTTCAAAATCTCCCATGAACCTAGCCTAAGGAAAAGATAAAGCTGCAGAAGTTATCATTACTAAATAGCTGTGGGCAAAAACATGGATTAAGTAGATGAGCAAATGAAAAGTATGGATTTTGACAAGAAACTAGGAATTCCAATATATAACCAACTCTAGGCAGAAGTTTTTGGTAGGCCACATAACACTCCAGAAAGACTTCAGCTCTATAATGTTGCATTCTTATGGTTTGTATGCAGCCGTAGCAATAATATAACGGCATATCATAATTTTCAGCGAGTCTTATGTTGATTTACTATTCTTCTGATCTCGACAGCATGACTAATCTAGTTGAACGTTACAAAAAGCTAAAAGAGGAACAATATCAACTTCTCAATCCAGATTCAGAAGTCAAGGTAACACTCAAGTTATTCTGGTTAGCTTTCTAGGTGAAAATAACAGAAGAAATATTTCTCCATCTAGCTGATAGGTCTCGATCTTCTAGCAACTCATCATCACGTCCCAGTCATGCGATGCCTTTTTTTTTTTTTTTTAAATATGTTAGTTACTCTACGTCATCGTGCTAGTTACATTCAAAGTCATCTGTCCTCAATGCATTAGTAAGGGATATCTGATTTAAATGTTCAATCCATATGATAGGGACAAATTTTTACATGACTAATCTGGATGCTCCAGTTATCATTTGTATCACACTAAGGAGAATGATCTCGTTTTTCTATTCACTAGTTGTGGCAAATGGAGGCAGCACGCCTGAGGCAACAACTGCAGCATCTGCATGAATGTCACAGGTATAACATCTCGTATGCCCGGGAAAACTTTTGAAGTGGCACGTTTCTTATGCCTAAGAAAACAGAATTAAGAGCAGCCACGAAAGTGTTTTATGTAGTGGTCATGCTAGAATAACAGGAGGCTGGCATAAACACTTATGTGAACAACTTTTGACTGTACTAAGAAGACTCGACACAGGTTGACAATTAAAATGGAAGAGTGCAAACTATAGATGGATAATGGCCCGTTCCTGAGAATTCATCTCTTACTGAAATGAATGAGGATATGACACACATACGTTGTCACTTGCACCAATATCACAAAATGCAAAATGTGCAGTGAGATATAACAGATTGCTAAGTAGATGATGCTCAACTCAAGGTTTCAAAGACTAAGACTTATGGTACTGGATAAGTTCAAGGGTACTTCATTCAATCTGACTATAAGAATACATCACGCCAAGAGTCAACAATGTGAATTCTTTTCTTCATTCCATACATGCAGGCAATTAATGGGACAAGAGCTATCTGGTCTCAGTGTAAAAGAACTACAGAATTTGGAAAACCAATTGGAAATGAGCTTGAAGGGTATTCGTGTGAAAAAGGTGCGACCAATTTCCTTTTTGTGCATCCCTGCTCGACCCCTCATTGGCTCTAAGTCCATTGAATTCTGCATCACATGCATACATACTTACATAGTTGTATTGTTTTCCCATGCAGGATCAAATTCTGATCGACGAAATAGGAGAGCTTAACAGAAAGGTTTTTATGAAAGTTTGAAATCTACTACCCACAAACTCTTTTCCACCGATTTCGCATCAAGTAGCACTAATTCAATTCCTTTCAGGGAGATCTCATGCATCAGGAAAATAGAGATATGCAAAAGAAGGTGAATCTTACTGGCCATGAAAACGCAGAACTACAATACAAGGTACTAATGAGACAACATAGAGCTTTTCTATCTAATAAAATAATACCATGAAGGGAAATTCTAACATAATTCACTCCAGCAATTCTATCCATAAAAAAACTATCTTATGAACACCTAATTTCATCCAAAAACGATGCGATCTCAAGTCATCTGCTTGCATATCTTGATCTCTGAGCTGTGGCCCATTATTCAAACTATATTTTGGCTAAATAGAAAGGATGTTTTGGTCTCAGGTCTATGGGGCAAGTGATGTGACTCAAGCAAGCAGTTGCTACATATCATACAATACAAGTGATGCGCATGACTTACATTCACCCATGAATCTCCAGTTAAGCCAACCAAGGCCTGAAAATAGTGAAAAATCAGCAAAAGTGACAAAATTGGGGTAACCTAGACTTCAGAAATCGCAACATTAATCCTCATAACCATAGCATTCCATATCTCTTACTATTTGATTTTGAATTCAGATTGCAACTGCAATAGCAGCAGTTTGTGGCTAAGGGTGCTAGATAGACATTCATCACCCTCAGTTAGCAGAGAAGAAACTGTCAAGCTTCCATGAGTGAGATATCGTATTTGACTCTGAAAGACATTCTGGTGGATGTACCTTGAGGCATGGTGTGATTCTATGATGTCCCATGATTTCAGATTGCTCTGAATGGATATCACTGCTATGTATGATTATATTTGCGAAATAAAAGAGGCAACTTTTTCATTAAATTTCCTACTCATCTCAAGCTTGTCGGGATCTATGAATGAATGTTACTGGTAGATTATGCTGCCTGTTCTAGCTATTTTTTGATACATTTGTATACAGAAGAACAAACTGATTTAGGAGAAATGACGCAAAGCCTTGGCGCAAACATTAAAGTTGTCACTGTGTGACCTGGAGGTCATGGGTTGGAGTCACAAAAACAGTCTTTTGCAAAAATTGCAAGGTAAGGCTACGCACATTAGACCCAAAGTGGTTCGACCATTCCCCAGACATTGTGTGTAGTGGGAACTTCATCCGCTGGGCTGCCCTTTTTCTATCAGGAGAAGAAACTTCCTCTGTCACCAAAGAAGGTGCATACATTCACATAAAGTTGGTTCACAACTTTAGACAAAATACGTAAAACAAGCCAATAAAAGGAAACCGCAGTGAAAATTCATTACGAATTCAGGAGATCTTTTCAGAGAAGGAATGTAAACCACCGTGCCACAATAAATTGCAAATCAATTTACAGTTAGAATATTCTATTAAAGATACTAAAGGAAACAATAGTAAAAAAAATAACAAGTGCATAAAGAGTTCAACTATCTCTAAAGCTTACTAAAGCATGTACATTGTCTCCAGGAACAAACAGCAGACTCCATGTGAGGGTGCATAAGGCCCCATCAGCACATCATCAGACACTTTGAGATTAATAATAATTACAAGAAACATGTTTATCAGTGAAAGCAAATATAGAGGATTTAAAGAAATTTCATACGTCATCACTCATGTTGATGCATCCCCCAATCCAGCATTAAGAACGAGGAGATACATAAATGCTACATCTAGAGGATTGTCACCACTGAAAAAAGTGATCCAAAAATGGATTTTTCCTAAAGTTTCAGGGTATGTCCGACCAAAGATTTTACCCACCCAATAGTGAAATCCTGCAAATAAAGCAAAAACGGCTCCCATGGAAAGTACATAATGGAAATGTGCAACCGCATAATAAGTATCATGTAGAGCAATGTCTAGCCCAGAATTTGCCGGGACTATTCCAGTGAGTCCTCCTATGGTGAACAAAAAGATGGACCCTACAGGAAACAGAAAAACACATCTGTTGGTTTTAGATATTATCAGACCTGGCAAAAAGACACAATATAGAATCTAATGGGAACCAAGAATGGAATTCATGTTGAAGTGATGAAAGTTCCAAGGGCGTGCTGCTAATTGGCAATATTAAGAATTTGAATATTACAGTCAAGAATCAAAGAAGACAGTAATCTTTTCATCCTTCACTAAATTTCAAGGATGAACTGGTCTTGTTCTTACTTTAGTCTAGTATTGTAACTATCATTGAATGAATGAAGTTTCAATACACCCAACA
This sequence comes from Eucalyptus guilfoylei, assembly GCA_016097605.1. NCBI lineage: Eukaryota > Viridiplantae > Streptophyta > Magnoliopsida > Myrtales > Myrtaceae > Eucalyptus > Eucalyptus guilfoylei. The sequence continues at coordinate 35,044,763 of CM027868.1, read as the reverse complement.
GGAACTGACATATCTATCACACTTACATTTCAATAGAGCTGACAAAAAGGCTCTACTCTATCACACAGACATCAGCTTGGCCCACTAATGTAGTTCCTCCATACTCCATCTCCACCAAGACAGCTTCCCAGCAGTTCAACCTGACTGTAACAACATCAATGACCAAGCACTCTCCCACGGAATGAGGTTGGGATTTTGATCTAATTGGGGTGGCTGATACATCATGTTTGCTACCCTACAACAAAGGATAAAACATCACAATGGACGCAAATGCAGAACAAACTTGGAGTAATTGGTCATTCATTATCTAAAGCAAGAAAGAACAGGATTAAACTACGGAAACAGGATTAGATTACTGAAACAAGCATATATTATTATTTCTGGATAAATATTATAACTTGAGAATTGCAATCTGCGGTCCGTGTTCTGAGGAAATGATACGGCCGTTCAGAATCAAGACTCGTTTTTGACAGTCCTCAAAGCTCTCAAGCAAGGCCATCAATTCTCGAGCAAGCTCAAAACTGATCCAATGCAAGAAAAGACAGAGGAAGGGTGCCGACAAGAGAGGCGATCAGCAGAAGCAACCTCAGAAAGTATAATGTCGAACGGAGAAAAGGATGAGTTCAGCTACCAAGAAGACTAAGAACTGGAGCTCAACTCATCGACTCATTCGGTGCCTCAAACCTATCTATAACCAGATAAACGCGCTCGAATTAGAACGGACGTTGCGAATCAAACAGGCAGATTGAAGAAAATCACGAACAAGAAATGAGAACCACTCCTACCTTCAACTGCTCCGTACTGTGAACAGCATACTTGTCCGACGCGAGAATCCCCAGCAAAAGTCACCACGCAAGTGACCTCGGTCCGACGGCGGAGCCAAAAACGAGAGATGGCGGCGGAAATGGAGAAGCTACGTCAGTGCCAGCAGGGCGAAAAGTCCAGAGCTTTTCTGTCCATTGAGAAGCTACGTCACCCGCCCCGCTCCAAGGAAACGCGTTTTTTTCCACCCCGGCCGCCATTTTCCGACTCGAAAGCTCGGACCATTCCCATCAGCTCATCAATCGTCACGCCGCGAAATGGCAACCGATCTCCGATCTCCTAAACACTCATCCGCGACCCGTTTCCTCCGTAACCCACCTCACCGAAAGGAGCAGAGAAGAAGACGAGAAGACGATGACGGAACAAATCCCGGACGAACCCGAAACCTCGACGAGCGATCGCGGAAAACGGAGATGGCCCCGGGTCCATGCAAGCTCTCACCGTCGGCGAGCGGGGCTGTGCCCCACTCCGGCGGATCTCTCCGGGCGCCGAAACCCATGCCGCCTGCTCCGCTTCCACTCGGAAAGCGGAGGGAGCCGTACGCTTCGATGGGGGGTCGTGTGGAGAACGCGAGCTTCCAGGAGAGAGGAGAGAGAAGGAAGTATCGGACGGAAACTTCGTAGTATACTATGTTTTGAACAGAGATTCCTAGGACGGGCTCCTATTGCCTGCCCCACGGACCACGTGAGCTCGGTGCGGCCCGCCAATCGGGTGTCGATCCATTTTCCCCAGAGGGTGTTAGGCTAGCATAGGGGTGGCAAATGGGTTGGGAGGGTCGGGTCGGGTCGGGTCGAAAATGGATTGACTTATATTTGATTTATTTAACCCTTTTGACCCATATTCTTGTAGTGTAAATTTAATGACCCATACTCGACTCGACCCGACCTATACTCGACCCGACTCGTATTGCTAAAATCTATTAATATTCTAAGAAAACTCACTTCTACTATATGCTAATTGGATTAAAACTTCAAATTAAATTAAAAAGAGTAAATAAAATAAAAAAAGTTAAAAAAAACCTATAAATTGAAATATTTATAAAAAATTAGACAAATTTAATGGGAAATTTTTATAATTCTTTTTAAAATATTTTTTTAAAAATCGAATTTTTATTTTTATAAAATTAATTTTTAATTTTTAATTTTTTTAAAATTAATTTTTAATTTTATTTTTTAAAATATAATTTTAGCGAACGGGAAAACATTTTCTTGGAACAAGACGTCTCGCTAACAAAAAATTCTCCGTGGATGGTTCAAATACACGGTATCCCTTTTGTAGATTGGGATATCCCATAAATATGCAGTAGCGGGCACGGGGACCCATCTTATCCCTAGGGCCCACTATTGTGGCGTAACACAGACACCCAAAGATTTTTAGATGACTCAGCTCTGGCTTCTTTCCAAAAAGTACTATCAAGCACCTTGGTCGGCATGCGATTAATCAGGTAAGCTATAGTCGTTACGCAATCCCCCCAAAAATTGTCTAGAATAAAGGCTTGAAATTTCAAAGCCCGTGCAACTTCTAACAAGTGATGATGTTTTCGTTCCACTACTCTATTCTGTTGCGGTGTATATGTACACGAGCTTTCATGTAATATGCCTTGAGATGAAAAAAAGGCAACACATTCGTAAATGAAAAATTCTCTTCCATTGTCTGTTCGAACCCGTTGCACAGATTTTCCAAATTGGGTCTTTGATAGAGAAAGAAAAGTCTTCAAATTGAAGAAAACCTGACCTTTAGATTGCATTAAGGAAACCCATGTGGCTCTTGAGTAATCGTCCATAATAGTGAGAAAAAAATAAGACCCATCATGATTCGATGTGTGATAGGTCCCTAGACATCAATATGAAGTAATGAAAGGACACTATTTGCACGATTTTTGCTCAATGGAAAGGGGCACGTGACTATCTTGCAAGCGGACATATATAACATTGAGGATAAGGAAATGAAGAACTATGGCCCATTCTAGAATGTATTTTTTTTTAATCATTGATAATCATATTACACAATGATTGTTTATTATAAGGAATGTGAGATAAATCAAGACTTCTTGGAAAACTAGTCCAAAAAAATAATCCTTCAGAGAGATTACCTAAGCCCATCAATTTGCTAGTCGAAATGGCTTGAAAGAAACAAGTATAAGCATCGATAAAAACTCAGCAGGAATTTTCCTTACAAGCTTTAGACACGAAAATGAGATTAAATTGGAAGTCCAGGACATAAAGGACATTTTTTAGAATAATCTAGGAGATAAGATTTATTGTCCCTTTTATAGTGACACGAGTAACATTTCCATTGGGCAATTGTACAGTAATAGGATTATCCAGTTCTTCATGAATAGTGGAAAATAAACCCTTATCACATGCGATATGATCACTGGCTCCTGAATCAATAATCTAGGCATTTCTTGATATGGAGTTTATCAGGCAATAAGAAATACCTGATAAGCTAGTTCCTTTGTTGGGAGTGTCTAATTTCTACAATGCCTACATCAGTTGCTAATATTGCTCATGTGTGATGGACTGATTTAAATTTGCACCTGTTGTCCCTGTAAATTGATAAGCCGCTGCTGATATTTCCTTCCCTCTTTTTTCCTTTTCTCCAGGTCTACTGTGTAATTTTAAGCAATTTTCTATTGTATGGTGGGGCCGCTTGCAATATTCACAGAACAATTTTCCTTTGTTTTTCAAATTGGGCTTGTAATTTTTTGAAAAATAGGCACCGTTGGATCCCTTGGATCCGAATCCATTCCCACCATCCAGATCTAACGGATTGAGAGCGCCCTTAGGACCGTCGGATCGCTATGATCGATTTGGGCAGTCAATTCCAATTCCTTTAAAGCCTCGCTACTTTTCTCCAAACCCTAGCAGATCTCGCCTCTCCTTCTCTTGTTCTAGGGTTTTTTTTGCCCCTTTTCACCTCTTATTGCTAGCGCCAAGCTCTCGACCCCTTTCGCGTGCTCTAGCGAGGTAAGTCGCTAGCTCTCTTCCGGCACCGCCAGTTGAAAAATTCGGCCGAAGGAAGGTGCTGGCTCCATAGCTAAGATCTGTGACCTGAAAGTGAGGTAAGTTTCATTGAGAATCAGGAGAAATCGTGTAGCCTTTTCTCTATATTTCATTGCCTTGTACTGTTGAAGAGTCGCCTCTGGCCTTTTGAGTTTTTCTTCAGCCGCTTCTAGCTCATTCTAGAGTGCTGAAAGCTTGTTGAAGCATGCTCTAATGGACATGTTTCCTTGCTTCAACTCTGTGAGGGCTTGATGTAGCAAGAATATTTTGGCCTGATCTAATTTCCCGTACATTTCCTTGATGCTATCCCAAATGGTTTTCGAGTCTTTTATGAGAGGTAAACTGGCGGAAATTTCTGGGCTTATGCAATTTCCTATCCAAGGTCTTACTAATTGGTTACATTTTTTCCATTGCTGTGCCATTATTTTGTTAATCGGAACCGGAATAGTTCAGTCGATGAAGCTGTCTTTATCTTTTGTGACTAGGGCTCACCGAAATTCTCGCGCCTAGTTCGAGTAGTTCTCTGGCCCTATGAGAAGGTGGCTGAGGAGTCGCAACTCCAGTCTATCGGCGGTGGAGACGAACAGTGCGTTGCTGGGTTTTGGGCGACTCGTGGTGGTTGCAATGGGAAACGGCAAAAAACCAGTGAAAAACCCAAGTAGGGATTTGTAGCTTGACGCAGAGTGGACCCACCTAGTATTCCTGCATTTGACTTGCTTGACCCGTTAGGGTTTTCACCCACATTAGATGATCCAGTACCTTTTGACGCGCCTGCCCCGTTTGTGGCTAGTGGGCCGTCATTGGGCTGGACATTGTCCCTTCGAATCTGGATTCTTGGAAAAGAAAATTTTGGGCTTGGCCCATAATACATGGGAAATGGCATCCATTGGTATGGTTGACCCGGAATAGGCTGCCCTAGATTGGGTTGCCATTGGAGAAATTGGCTTGGAATGAGCTGGCCTTTGGCTCCAATGGCTTTAGTGGCTGTGTTTCGCACGGGATCTTGTATTTTTGAGATAGGTGTCTCCAATGGTGGGATACACTCCTCAGGGATCTAATCATTGGCCATGGTGGTGGTAAAAAAAATTCCTTTCCTTTCCTTCGCTTGTTTCAGTAATTTAATATTCAAGAAACTAATTCCTACACCAGAGTGCTAATGCTATTTTGCAGGTTAGTGTGTCTCTTCCAATAGGCAATCAGAGAGAGCGAAAGCAAGAATTAAACGCACAACCGCGCTTTGATACCATGAAAACAAAGCAGGAAAGCGAAGGCAAAGAGGAGGAACAAAGAGAAATGTGGGAAATTTTTTGTGTAATTGTATTTCTTGCTGACTCAATGTACATGTCCTATATTATAGTACAAAATGTATATAAGAAAAAAGGAAACCAAATAATCTACAAGTCAGATCCGATATTAAATTGATCTCGATTGATATTATATATCAATCTTAATCTAAATAATATCCAGAAGATTCCCACATATCTTCCAACACAATCCCCAAGTTTGGCATTGTAGTCAATATCCAACATCATGTTGCTTGACTTGATATCCCTATGCAAGATGCGGTGGTTGCCAAATTCGTGAAGATGAGCAATGCAGAGGCCAAGCCTTGAGTGATTCTATGTCTCATCTCCCACGAGAGCAAGCTAACGCCTTTGAAGAGATGCAAGTCCAAGTTTCCATTAGGCATGAATTCATATGCGCGTAGCAATTGCCCCTTCTCATGGCACCAACCGACAAGTCGTACCAAGTTCTGATGCCTCAATTGACTAATTATCTTGACCTCATATGCATATTCTTTGATCCCTTGCTTAGAGTTCATCGAACACGCTTGATTGCCAAATCGGAGTTCAATTCCCTCAAGCAACCCTTGTAAATGTCACCAAACCCGCCTTCTTCAAGCTTCCTTTTCTCATCGAAGTCGTTTTTGGTAAGAGCTAACTCATGATGAGAAAATTTCCGTGGCCCTGCTCTCTGTCTAAAATCATCATCAATACGGTCTATTTCATCAAGCTCTATCACATCATCCTCTTCATTCCTAACCCATTTCCTCCTCAAAAGAAACCAGACAATGCCTAGACTACCGCCCAAAGAACCCACAAAGATGCCCAACCACATTACTAAAACTTTAAGATTCCCATGTCTCCCGGGGTTTGGCAAGTCGTCACTATCCGTGGAGAATTTCCATGATAGGATTTTTTGCATCTCGTTGTAAATCCCGGTGGTGGCTGTGAAGCCGACAATTGTTGGAGATAACACCTAATATGAAAGCAAGAAAAGTCCATTTTGGACTTTGATCTTAACCGACTCTAGTAAAGGCAAAAAAAAGTTACTGCCTCCAACCATTGAAGACAGCTGGAATCGTTCAACATGCAAGCTGTTGGTCAAGAGATGAGCACAGGTTGACACCTGGGGTCAAAAAGATAAGAAAGCCAGCTTGGCTTATCCTCCATGAAGGCGGCAACTATGGCAGTTCTCCCTTTCGTATTGAAGTCGACTATTGGACTTCAATAGGCGGTGGAACCTCGGCCTATATATAAGGCTTAGAGGAGAAACATTTAAAGCCAAGTCACCAAATTAAAAAGGGTGAGCTTCAAGAGAGAAAAGAGGAAATGCAGCCTGGAAGAAAGAGTAGCTCTATGTGAGCAAGTTATCCCTCCACGATCGAGAAGGGAAAATAGAATAGCTAAGTGTGTACTTGTACCAGCTAGCTTATTTTGAGTCGTTTGAGTTTTAGTATAACAAGTGCGTCTTTTAGTTGTCTATTACAATTCTCTCGTGTAACCACTACAACGTTTCTGTATACACTACATGGGATATTAGAGTAAAAATTGCGCACTCTACATTTGATGTTAGAGCAAAAGTTCGAATACCCTACAACAACGACCCACTTGGGTAAAACTTGGCTCAAGTTGACAGGAAGGCTAGTGATGCCAAATTCATATGTATCTCCATCCTTGAAATTAGTGAAATTGACGCTTAATAAGCAAGTCCTCGAATCGTAAAAAATCCAAGCTTCAGCCATAAGGCCTTCACTTGTTGGGTGATCCCATCTACTTAGAGCATTGGAATTTAGGGAATGGACGTCGATGCCTACATGCACGAACTGCGGGTCCCACTTGTCTGTGAAAGTGTCGAAGGGTGCATTTGGTTCAGCATTTTAAAAGGTCATTGAGAAAAATGTAAAGCAGTTTAGTTTAAAGGATTTTAGGTAAATGCAAAGACTGTTTGGTAAACTATATTTTGAGAAGCAATTTTAAGAGAAATACTAATTGATAGAAAACACATTTGAAAATCACTTTGGATAAGTAATATTAGTTTTCTAATTTTTAATTTTTTTAAATTGAAAAAAATAATGTATGCAACTTTTAGAATATAATTTTGACAATAATGTTAAAAAAATCAAATACATATAGATATTCTATAAAAAGAACAAACCCTTCGCTAGATTTTTTTTTAATTATTATTTGTTTAAAATTGAAAAAAATGATGTATACAACTTTTAAAATATATATTTTTGACAATAACGCTAAAAAAGGGGATAAAGGATTTGGTCTTTTTAATATATATATTTGATTTTTTTTAGCATTTAAAAGAATATTAATGAGGGCAAAATCGGAATTTTGAAGAATGGTTAAAAGTAGTTCTGGAAGAAAAAAATGAGCTTCAACATTTTGCTAAATGCTGAAAGCTCAATGCTAGTAGAGACTAGCATTGAACTTTTAGTCTTCCCAATGCTAACTTTCACTTGAAAGCTATTTCAAAATGATTGCCAAACTGTCAAGTATTTCTCCAATGAGCTTTGGAGGCTGAAAGGCCTTTGGGAATGCTGAACCAAACGCACCTGAACTCTACGGCCACAAAAGAGTTATTTTTTGAGAACCTGAGATGGCCTGCTGATTTTGCAAGGAACCCATTAGCAGTGAGAGAATCACTGGGGGGAAGAAAGAAGGTCAGTCCATCAGCGTAATGTGTGTGATTTTGTGTATCGATGATGAAGGAGAAGTGGGTGCTGAAATTTGCGAAATAACCCGTCGCAGTGTCGTATAGATGCAACGGTTTGCTATATGTGGCACGGCCAGGCTACTGATTACTGGTCAGATATAATCATGAGCGAGGTTGATATATCCATCTACAAGAGTGGCGTGATCCTCGTAGCTGTATGTTTGGAGTACCTGAATTGAACTCAGCTAATTTGAGGAGAGCGAGTTAGGATAAGAACTTTTGATCATGGAGACAACGAAGGTGGCGAAGAGGCCTAGTTGTTGAAGGTGAGATTTTCTAAAGATGTTAATCTCCATGGATCACACAATTGCCAGAGGCAGTGACAAAGAATTGGTTTTGGGGGTTTAAGGTGTAAATTGAGATATAATAATTCTAGTAATAATCATAATAATACATCAATACCAATCATCAAGATGATAAGAAGTTGCCTTCAGTGTACTAAGTTCCCCGTCTCTTTTATCATGCTCTAAACCAAAAGAAAATGAATCGAAATAGGGACGGCTTGGCGAAATATTTCTTGTTCCCATGTCCATGTAGGCTAATTACAGACAATTATACTTCTCATTTCTCGCACACAGTTTGGAAGAATCACGGTTGGCGCTCCCATTTTCATAAGCAAGACCTCAATTCTAAATCTAATTCTTTTTCCCGGTCTAATTCTCTCTTTCTGCACATTTTGCACATTTTGCACCTTTTAAGGATTAAAATTGTTGAGCTCTAGGATTGGCATTCCTTGTCGAAGACTCTAATGTTTGATGATAATGATGTTAAGAATTAGTAATCATTAGAATAGGTAGACTGGGGTATTGGATTAAATATATTAGCGTCGTTTTTTTTTTTTAATAACTATGTACAACAATGAACGAGCGCGTGGTTCTCTTCCACTCAAATTTGATTAGCCTTCTTCCATGTACTACTTTGAGAGCAATCACCCCAAAGCCGTATATTTCCAATTTCTTCTTCACTTTGCCGAAAATTAGGGAATGGCGGGCCATGTATCCTAGTGTTCCTACCGAAACTTTGGTTTGCCACCCTTCGCTAACTTCCGACTGGCAACAAGCCAAGAATGGGTATGCTTTGCATTCACATTAAATGATGCCTATAGGCAGGATGTTGAAAATCAAGTAGATGCTCAATTGAATTAAAACCTCTCAAACTACTATAAAACCAAACTATCCACATCCCTCACATAATAACACATAACTTTATTTTGAGATGGTGTTTGGAAAAATCACACTTATAAATAACTTCTACAATTTTTTTTATAAAAAAATGAATCAAACCCTCCGCTAGACACCAACGAAAAGCTTAAGCTACTAGCAAACTAGATTTGGCCAAGATGATTGTGACTTGAGGTCGCACGACCTCAAGCGAGGCTCGCTGGTGCTAGATCTTGGCTCGTTCGGCGTGATCAGTTTTGGTGTCGCCAGCAATGTCGTGCAAGGTGGTCGGTAGTGAGGGCATTTTTAGAATTTCAAAACTCTAGCTATGACATCCTAAATTTTCAATCTTGTTTTCTACTAAATAAATCAAGCATTTCATTGACACGCCTATATGGCTGTTCTCAAAGCTGATTACTCTCGAGAAAACAAGACTACTGGGGAAGCCATTAATGAATTTTAATGCAATAGACTTGAGATTTCAACAAGGAATCGGCTACTCGACCGTGCTCATTTTTAGAGGCCATTACGGCATAGTTAAAAATCGATTGGAGATCAGAGATAGGTCGACTCAACTGAGATGTGTCGCTAATCTTGGGTGACACCACTTAATTGGAAAATTCTTGTCGGCTGGCACTAGATTGATTTTTCTATCGTTTTGGTACTCTATGTCTATATTTGAATCCTCGAGATTTTCACGACAACCGAGAGTCGTCAATGTGTCGGGTGAGTTCATTGTGACTCGAAGAAAATCGACCACGGGTCATTTGCACTAAAGATCTCTGAAAATTACCCGGTAGCCTAGGTCACACTAAAAACGCGCTGAATGGAAATTAACCGCGAATTCGAGTCCAATTTAAAAAATTGAAGATTCTGTCCTATCACAATAAATTCTAGGAGTGTTGACTCAATCTTACAAGATTTTTTTGCAACTCGAGACTTTTTGGGAAAAAGTTAGCATAGGACCATTTTTGTTCAAAAAAAGGTCGGGACCATTTTTGGTCGCAAAATTGCGAAGCAGATGTGGTGGTGAGGAAAAAATAGCAATTTAATTGAAGACTCGAAAATGGGATTTATTGGGGCCAAATTGGATTGATTCAAGAATGAAACCAAGTCCAATTGAGGGAAAAATGTTTGAATTTCGTAACTCCCCCATCCACCACCACTTTGGACCATCTCAAGAGTTGTAATTGAAGCTTTGTTGGTCAATTTGAAGCCAAGGAAGACAACTTGTGGCTAGGGTTAGTCAAGGGAACATTGGAAGGGAAAAATTGGCCAAGTAGGGCCCTTGTCCCCCTCTCCTTGTTCCTCAAGCCAGCAGGCCGATTTTCCTCCTTCCTTGGTGTGCCTTGCAAGCTTCGAACCCCAGTAGCAAGCCCGAAGACCAGTCGAGTAGCCTCATCGTCACGCCGGATCGCCGCATGCCGTCCTCGCCCCGCGTCACCTCACCGCCGTGCACGCGTGATCCTGCCTCCCTCTCACCTATCCCTGCGTCCAGCATGTGTCCCAGCTGCCGTCCGCCTTTGCTCGTGCATCCAGGAAGCCATGCCAGCCGTGCCAGCCACCGTGAGTGACTGAGGAAGCCCGCCAGAGCCGCCGGTTGCTTCACCAAGCTATCCATCGATCCACCACCAGCTTCGCCTCGCCAAAATAGCTTTATTTCTCTATTTTTGCAGGTCAAAACAGAGGGGAAGATAGTGGGTTTCTAGCACTATTCCAGACCCGTTTTGAGGTAGTCCCGAGCCCCAGTTGTTAGGCCCGCCTTAAGGAAAGTTGAGCCCCACGACGTTCCCGTCGGTTTGATCTGAACCGCTCATTAAACAAGTGAGTTTTACTCACTAATCCCTACTTAGTAGGCCAATGATGCTTAGGTGCTTAGATTTAATTAAGTGTGATTATGTGAATAGATTAGAGTAGAGCAATTAAATTATTGCCTTATTAATGCATGTTAGACAAATGGTTAGTGTAGTTAGCAAGTAGACTCATGTTATTATTTATTGAACGAATCTAAAAAATTTTCCGGATCCGTTTCGGTTTCTAATTAGGCATTACGGGCCTAAATTAGATTTATTGCATTTATTTAATATTTTCTATAATTATTTAATTATTTATTTATTTTTCGGAAATTAGGTTGAGATAGCCGACAATCGAAATTTTATGCTGATTATTGTGGTGCAGTCTGTTTATTTATTTGAGTGCTAAATCGTGTTGAATTGAATTAATTATGATTTTAGGATTTTATTCCTAAATTATTTAATTTTTGGTAATTAATGGGAAAATTACCGGCGTTAATTTACAGGGCCAAAGATACGTTATGGGCTATTGAAAATGGTGGGACTTATGAAAAGTGAAATTGTTATATTTTGGCTAAGGCCAACCGTATACTCATACACAACTATTTTATCGGGTATGATAAAAGGTGAGAAGGAATGCCATATTAAGTCGACTCGATGACTAAGGATGTCATCTTAGAGAAAAACATTATATTTTGTTGGCTCAGTGATTCGATATATCATCTTGGAGAAGGCACATGGGCTCGGTGACTGAGTATGTCAACTTGGAGAATGCTCGTGGGCTCGGTGATTAGGCAGGTCATCTTGGAAAATGTACGTGAGCTCGATGACTAAGTATGTCAACCTGGAGAATGCACGTGGGCTCGATGATTAGATATACCATCTTGGAGAATAGATGATATTGACTGTACCGACCGGGGAGAGATCATGGTGACATATAATCGACTAAGTCGATTGATCAATTATTTGATCCGATGTTATGAATTGAGTGATTGATGTGATTTGAGGCATCTGTAAATGTTATTAACTTGTAGGATGGGATTGAGGCCAAGGTAAGTCCTCTGACTTGTGTTGTGCTTAGGCAGCCTTTAGGGCATATTGGCTTCCTAATTGGGTCTTAGGGGGTAGAACTTGCTGAAACGTAGTCTCACCCCGTTGTGGGACCACATTTCAGGTCCCTAGATGGTAGCACCTCTACCTCCTCGTCCTCCCATGCATTTTGGTATACTCGAAGAGATCACCAAGATAGGATACCACTTCCCGATACACCCCCACCTGGAAGGTCTAGAGTATGTTTTAGTGAAATCCATCGTTTGGGTGGATGTGGGTAGAGACGGCTTGGTGCTCCACAAGTATCGGTCATGGTATCGTCACTACCATGATGGGCGAAGGGAGGGTCCTGTGCTGAAAACTGATGTACCTCGGTTCGTTCCAGAAGCTACTTTTGGTAAGGGTACAGTAGACTCTAAAGATGGATCGGTAGTGAATGCGAAAGATCCAAAGCCCGAGGACGGTTCTGACTCTCCAGTATACTTAAGCGAGGCTGAAAATTGGAGTGAGGAAGAAGGGGAGATAGTTGAGGATGAGGGGTACCTAGAAGAGAACTTGGAGGAGGAGCCTAAAGAAGACCCTGAAGAAGAACCTGCAGAGGAGTCAGAAGAGGACCCCGAAGACGATCCTGAGTATGATCCTGATGAGGATTGAGACCTCACTCCTGTCTGATGACTTGTTACTGTAGAACCTGTTTGAGTAGAAACCGACTTTCTAGTGTGGCTTGTAAATGTGTATATATGACTGAGTTGTTATATAGTGTGTTGGTTTCCAGGTTCGAGTTTTTAGTCCTACTTTCCTATCCAATTGTTTTATTGTCTGGGATTATTTTATATGCTTCCGCATGCGTATTAAAATGAAAATGGTCGGCGATGTGTCCTGAGACGTCTCTATTAATCGACCAAGTGAGTAATGGACGCGTGCTCGGAGGATCGAGGTGTGACATCCCTGTTTAAGTGGTATCAGAGCATGGTCGTTAAGAATTGGAGTGATAAGGTGCGATAGACCATGAGATAGTGGCAGGAAAGACATTTAAATTCATGTCTGGTGCATGTCGATGGTAGATGATTGGAAAGATTTTTTGCCGTGTGTGTGTCGTTCATCTTCTAATCCAGTGTGGATTTGGAAGATAAGTTTCAATAGAAAAGACTGAACCATGAGCAAGCTGGAGCAGAGAACTCCAAGTAAGAGAACAGTTAGGCCTACAACTCATGTTAGATCGCCGACCAGGGTCGGTACCCGAGGAGGCAGAGTTAGGGCACCAGCATAGGCCAGTGCTAGTGGTGTAGCACCACTACCAGTTGATGCTGGGGTTACAGCCCCAGGTGATCAGGGAACCATCAGGATTGATTAGGCCTTGGATGCCATGAGAGAATTGATGGAACAACAAGCCCGGGATCAAGCTGTCGCATTTACTGCCGCTCAAGCCGCTGCTACTGCTACTGTTGCCACCACTGCTGAGGCCGCAGCCATTGCTGCACCTGTCGCCGCACTTGTTGCCGCGCCTGCTGAAGTTTCGCCAAGAGTTGTGGTCATTGGGAGATCGATCCATAAATAGGTGGAACAATTCTTGAAGCTCAGTCCGCTAAGGTTTACGGGTACTGGAGATCCCGAGGCCACTTCAATATGGATTCAGGATCTAGAGAAAGCGTTTGCATTGTTAATGTGCAACGAAGAGGATAAGGTGGTACTGGCTGTGTACCAACTTCAAGGCAATGCGAATTTTTGATGGAGAGCCACCAAAGATGCAATATTTCCTGAAGGTGTGATCCCGGTGTGGGACGGTTGACCAATATGGGGTCAAGTTCGCTGAACTTTCCTAGTATGCTCCGAGGTTAGTCGAGGACCCAGAAGAAAAAGCCAGAAGATTCAGAAATGGACTTCATTCGAAGCTAAGGCAACCTCTGTTGCCATTGGATCTAATAGAATATCGTGAAGTCTACTGTCGAGCTCAGATGATAGAGAGAGGATTGAATGAGCAAGTTACCTCATCTGGATCGAGGTTTACTTCACATCGTGAAAGTATTCGCCATGGGAAGAGGCACATGCTTGAAGGTAGATTTCCAATTCCGCCCAATAAGAAGGGTGGATTTAGCAGGTCAATGCCCAATAGGAATGAAGTGTGTTGTTTTTGTAGAAGACGACACGGGTCAGCCTCATGCCCATCTAGGCCGGGTGCGTGTTTTAAATATGGCCAATAGGGTCATATAGCTAGGAATTATCCTAGGCGACCAAGAGGACAACCTTAGTTACCACTGCTGCCGCCGATAGGCCAAATTAAGGGATACGCGCCTCAGAACGCGCCTCAAGGAGGTCAGCTGAGACCACCAGTTTAGGGCACAGTGTATGCCATCACATAAGGTCAGGCAGAAGCTGCGCCTGATGTGATCACAGGTATGGTTTCGCTGAATGACCATCCTACTTACGCTTTACTCGACTCAGAAGCAACTCATTCCTTTATTGCCGAGTAGTATGTTAAGTTGTTAGGATTAAGTCATGTATTGTTAGAGTCGGCAGTTTGCATATCTACACCGTTGAAGGATAAAATTATTGCTGCTTTGGGTTATTCTGGTTGCAAGTTAGAGATTGGTGAGCGAGTGGGGAAAATAGACTTGTTGATCTTAGCTATATATGACTTTGATTTGATAATTGGCATGGACTGGCTCACTAAGCAACAAGCTATAATGGACTACTATCGCAAAGCGATTCAGTTTGACTCGTTAGAGGATAAGAGTTTCAAGTTTGTCGGGAATCGAGGAGGACCCTCGATTGTCTTGATCTCGTCGCCAGAGGCAACTCGTCTGTTAGACGAGGGTTGTCAAAGTTACCTGGCAACTGTCGTTAATACGACAATTGTGGAACTGAAAATGGAAGACATTGCTGTGGTGAAAGAATTTCCAGATGTCTTTCCAAAAGAGTTGCCAGGATTGCTGCCAGAGAGAGAAATTGAATTTATGATTGAGTTAGCACTTGGGACAGAGCCAATCTCTAAGGCTCCTTACCGGATGGCGTTATCTGAGTTGAAGGAACTGAAGGTGCAGATGTAAGAGCTATTGGATAAGGGATTTATTCGTCCCAACGCATCACCTTGAGGAGCACCAGTTCTGTTTGTAAGGAAGAAAGATGGTCCATTGTGCCTGTGCATCGACTATCGTCTACTCAATCAGGTAACGATCAAAAACAAGTATCCACTGCCAAGGATTGATGACTTGTTTGATTAGGAGCGTCAATATTTTCAAAGATCGACTTGAGGACGAAATATCATCAGCTAAGGATCAGGAAGGAAGATGTTCCTAAGTTGGCATTTCGTACTCGGTATGGTCACTATGAGTTCACAGTGATGCCATTCGGGTGGACAAATACTCCTGTTGCCTTTATGGATTTGATGAACCGAATATTCAAAGAATATCTAGATTAGTTTGTGATCGTGTTCATCGATGATATTCTGGTGTATACGAGAAGTGATGAAGAGCATGAGAGTCATTTGAGACTAGTGCTGCAGACACTGAGAGTTCATCAGTTGTACGCCAAGTTCAGTAAGTGCGAGTTTTGATTAACTTGCGTTGCTTTCTTAAGCCACGTGATTTCAGGCAAATGAATCTCTGTGGACCCGAGCAAGTTTGAAGCCGTGATCAACTGGCCAAGACCGACGACAGTGACAGAAATCAGAAGTTTTCTAGGTTTGGCAGGTTATTACAGACGGTTTGTGGAAGGGTTCTCATCATTAGCGTCACCACCGACAAGACTCTTGAAGAAAGAAGAAAAATTTATATGGACAGACAAGTATGAAAGTAGTTTCCAAGAGCTGAAGGAAAAGCTGACTACCGCACCTGTGCTGACCATTCCATCTGATCCTGGAGAATTCGAGATCTATAGTGATGCGTCATTCAGAGGATTGGGTTGCGTGTTGATGCAACATGACAGAGTTGGTGCATACGCCTCCCATCAGTTGAGGCCTCATGAATAGAACTTTTTGACGCATGACTTAGAACTCGCGGCAATTATCTTTGCCCTGAAGATTTAGAGACATTATTTATGTGGTGAAAAGTTCCAGATCTTCACGGATCATCCAAGTCTCAAGTACCTGTTCTCTTAGAAGGAATTGAACATGAGACAACGCCGATGGATGGAATTACTGAAGGACTACAACTATGATATCTTCTATCACCCTGGAAAGGCGAACACGGTCATCGATGCTTTGAGTCAGAAGTCTTCAATTGGTCATATATTGATGAAGGAGTGGAATCTAATCAAGAGAGCTTGAGATTCGGTATTCAAATTTGAGGTAGGCCACCTTTTGAGTCTTATGGCCACCTTCAGAATTGAACCAAATGTCCAGATCAGAATCAAGTTACTCTAACCGACAGACCCAGATGTACAAAAGATCCTTCAAGAGGACACTGAGAAAAGAAAGGCTGACTTTCAGGTTTCTGATGAAGAAATACTAAGGTTCCGAGAACGTTTGGTTGTACTTGATGATGTAGAGCTTAGAGAGAATATTTTATTAGAAGCGCATCGTAAAAGTTACAGCGTTTATCCTGGTAGTATCAAGATGTATCAGAATCTGCGTCAACACTATTGGTGGTTAGGTATGAAGGCAGACATCGCCAAGCATATCACCAAGTGTCTGATGTGTCAGCAGGTTAAAGCACAACATGTAAGCCAGGAGGACTTCTGCAACCTCTCGAGATCCCATAGTGGAAATGGGAGCATATCACGATGGATTTCGTGACTGGACTACCGAGGAGTCAAAGAGGAAATGATTCGATTTGGGTAGTAGTCGACAGACTGACAAAGTCGACTCACTTCATTACAGTACAAAAGGACCTTAGCTTGGATAGACACGCAGATCTGTACGTGCGTCAAGTCGTTCGTATGCATGGAGTGCCAGTTACGATAACTTCAAATAGAGACCCAAGGTTTACTGCCTCCTTTTGGAAAAGCTTGCAAAGTGCTCTAGGTACCAAGCTTCGGTATAGTACGGCATATCATCCTCAGATGGATGGCCAGTTTGAGAGGACAATTCAAACCCTCGAGGACATGCTGAGAGCTTGTGTACTAAACTTCAAAGGAAGTTAGGAAGATCAACAACACCTGGTGGAATTTGCCTACAACAACAGTTATCAGCAGAGCATCAAGATGGCTCCTTTTGAAGCGTTATATGGTAGAGCGTGCAGAACACCAGTGTGTTGGGATGAAGTTGGGGAAAGGAAGATCACAGGCCCATCCCTTCGAGCACGCGCCCATCCCTCACCTGGTCGATTAATAGTGACGTCTCAAGACACATCGCCAACCCTTTTTATTTTAATACGCATGCGGAAGCATATAAATAATCCCCAGATAATAAAACAATGGGATAGAAAAGTAGGACTAAAAACTCGAACCTGAAAACCAACACACTTATATATATATATATATATAACAACTTAGTCATATATATACATATACAAGCCACACTAGAAAGTCGGTTTCTACTCAAACAGGTTCTACAGTAACAAGTCATTAGACAGTAGTGGGGTCTCAAAGCTCATCAGGATCATACTCAGGATCGTCTTCGGGGTCCTCTTCCAACTCCTCTGCAGGTTCTTCTTCAAGGTCTTCTTCGGGCTCCTCCTCCGAGTTCTCCTCTAGGTACTCCTCATCCTCAACTATCTCCCCTTATTCCTTGCTCCAGTTGGCGGCCTCGCTTGAGTATACTGGGGAGTCAGAACCGTCCTTGGGCTTAGAATCTTTTGCATCCACCACCGATCCATCTTTAGAGTCTGCTGTACCCTTACCAAAAGCAGCTTCCAGAACGAACTGAGGTACATTAGTTTCTAGCACATGACCCTCCCTTCGCTCATCATGGTAGTGACGATATCATGACCGATACTCATGGGCACCAAGCCGTCTCTATCCACATCCACCCAGACGGTGGATTTCACCAAAACATACTCTAGACCTTCCGGGTACGGGTGTATCGGGAAGTGGTATCCTATCTCGGTGATCTCTTCGAGTATACCAAAATGCATGGAAGGACGAGGAGGTAGAGGTGTTGCCATCTAGGGACCTGAAATGTGGTCCCACAACAGGGTGAGACTACGTCTCAGCAAGTTCTACCCCCTAAGACCCGATCAGAAAGCTAATATGCCCTAAAAGGCTGCCTAAGCACAACACGAGTCAGAGGACTTACCTTGGCCTCAGTCCCATCCTGCAAGTCAATAACATTTACAGATGCCTCAAATCACATCAATTACTCAATTCATAACATCGGATCAAATAATTGATCAATCGACCTAATCGATTACATATTACCACTATCTCTCCCTGGTCAGTACATTCAATATCATCTATTCTCCAAGATGGTATATCTAGTCACCAAGCCCACGTGCATTCTCCAGGTTGACATACTTAGTCACCAAGCTCACGTGCATTCTGTAAGATGACCTGCCTAATCACTGAGCCCACGTGCATTCTCCAGGTTGACATACTCAGTCACCGAGCCCACGTGCCTTCTCCAAGGTGATATATCGAATCACTGAGCCAACAAAATATAACGTCTTTCTTGGAGATGACATCCTTAGTCATTGAGCCGACGTAATATGGCATTCCTTCTCACCGTTTATCATACCCGATAAAATAGTTGTGTGTGGGTACACGGTTGGCTTTAACCAAAATATAACAATTTTATTTTCCATAAGTCCCACCATTTTCAACAGCCCATAACATACTTTTGGCGCTGTAAACCGACGCCCGGTAATTTTCCCATTAATTACCAAAAATTAATTAATTTAGGAATAAAATCATAAAATCATAATTAATTCAATTCAGCACGATTTAGCACTCAAATAAATAAACATACCACACCACAATAGTCAGCATAAAATTTCAGTCACTGGCTATCTCAACTTAATTTCTGGAAAATAATTAAATAATTAAATAATTACAGAAAATATTAAATAAATGTAATAAATCCAATTTAGGCCCATAATACCTAATTGGAAGCCGAAACGGACCCGGAAAATTTCCAAGGTTCGTTCAATAAATAATAACACGAGTCTACTCGCTAATTACACTAATCATTTACCTAACATGCATTGACAATGCACTAATTTAATTGATCTACTCTAATCTATCCACCTAATCGCACTTAATTAAATCTAAACAACCCCTAAATATCATTAGCCTACTAAGTAGGGATTAGTGAGTAAAACTCATTTGTTTAATGAGCAGTTCGGATCAAACCGACGAGAACATCGCGGGGCTCGACTTTCCTTAAGGCGGGCTTAGCAATCGGGGCTTGGGACTACATCAAAACGGGCCAGGAACAGTGCTGGAAACCCACTATTTTCCCCTCTGTTTTGAGCTGCAAAAACAGAGAAACAAAGCTATTTTGACGAGGTGAAGCTGGCAGTGGATCGATGGACAGCTTGGCGAAGCAACCGGCGGCTCCGACGGGCTTCCTCAGTCACTCACGATGGCTGGCATGGCTTCCTGGATGCACGGGCAAAGGCAAATAGCAGCTGGGATGCACGCTAGACGCAGGGACAGGCGAGAGGGAGGCAAGGTCACGCGTGCACGGTGGCGAGGCAACGCGAGGCGAGGACGGCATGCGGCGATCCGGTGCGACGGCGAGGCTACTCGGCTAGTCTTTGGGCTTGCTGCTAGGGTTCGAAGCTTGCAAGGCACACCAAGCAAGGAGGAAAACCGATCGGCTGGCTTGAGGAACAAGGAGAGGGGGACAAGGGCCCTACTTGGCCAATTTTTCCCTTCCAATGTTCCCTTGACTAACCCCAGCCACAAGTTGTCTTCCTTGGCTTCAAATTGGCCAACAAAACTTCAATTACAACTCTTGAGATGGTCCAAAGTAGTGGTGGATGGGGGAGTTACGAAATTCAAACATTTCTCCATCAATTGGACTTGGTTTCATTCTTGAATCAATCCAATTTGACCCCAATAAATCCCGTTGTCGAGTCTTTGATTAAATTGCTATTTTTCCTTACCAATACATCTCACTTGCTTCCCAATTTTGCGACCAAAAATGGTCCCGACCTTTTTCTAAACAAAAACGGTCCTATGCTGACTTTTTCCCAAAAAGTCTCGGGTTGTAAAAAAATCTTTTGAGACTAAGTTAATGCTCCTGGAATTTATTGTCACATGATAGAATCTTCAATTTCTGAAATTGGACTCGAATTCGCGGTTAATTTCCATTTAACGCGTTTTTAGCATGACCTAGGCTACTGGGTAGTTTTAAGAAATTTTTAGTGCAAATGACCCGTGGTTGATTTTCTTCGAGCCACAATGAACCCACTCAACACATTGACGACTCTCGATTGTTATGAAAATCTCGAGGATTCAAATACGGACACAAAGTACTAAAACGATAGAAAAATCAGTCTGGTGCCGGCCTGCGAGAATTTTCCAATTTAGTGGTGTCACCCACAATTAGCCACACATCTCAGTCAAATTGACCTATCTCTAATCTCCAATCGATTTTTAACTATGCCGTAATGGCATCTAAAAATGAGCACGATTGAGTAGCCGATTCCTAGTCGAAATCTAGTGTCTATTGCATTAAAATTCCTTAATGGCTTCCTCAAATAGTCCAGTTATCTCGAGAGTGATCAGCTCTGAGAACAGCCCTATAAGCGCGTCAATGAAATACCCAATTTATTTAGTAGAAAATAGGACTAAAAATCTGGGATGTCACACTAGTAAGATCAAAATTAAAAGGAAAAAAATGTAATAACATTTTGGAAATGTTAAAGCCCAAGTTCCTAGAACTTATCTTGAGCTAAGGAGTTTTGGAAATGCAATGCATTTTGTCAAATCTCTTCAACAAAAATATCCGTCAAACGTCTTAGCATTTGCTAAGGGCCTTTTGAGGTCCAAAGACTGTTGGGAAAGCCAATTCACAAAACGGAGCCTTTTATACCTACACATATTGGAGACTCCTTGCTTCTCTTGACTTTTCTCTACACATAATTGACAAGGACAAGCTACCTATTTATTCTGTTCCTAGGCTGGTGGAGTCTCCTTTTTCTTTTGCAAAAATTGAATACCGTCTTTAACTTGTCCTCCAACAGCTTGTGGCAGAAGATTGAAGGCTAACCTGCTGCTTGAGGAAAGTCAACAAAGACAGAAGCCACCGTTTGTAGCTGTACAGGAAGTCAGGGAAAAAATTGCACCTAATTTGGAATTTTTAACCTCCAGTAGAAAGGTGTTGACGATACTCCCCCTCAACACCTATCACTGTTCTCTTGCTTGCCGTGCCCAACTGCTTCGAAATTCCATGAACATAGATCAGATAAGTTTCTTTGTGACGTTATCAGCAACTTGTTCATCTCAATCTCTCCACCGAATACTTTTGCACAACATAAGTGATAATGTACTTCCATATAAATCCTTTGCCAAGCTTCACAATATAGCTTGTTGCCACCTCAATTTGATGACCCATTTAGTCATTTAATGCATAAGAAAATTATGGATCGACCTCGACATTCTAAACAAAAATATTATTGATTCGCATTTGCATATTAGAAGTATTTTAATTTAATAGCGATAGGCCCACATAAAAATTGCATTTAAATTTGAACCGGCATTCAATGGGTTTAAGCAAGAAAGCCCTGAAGTTCATTTAAATTTCAAGATCAAGCCCACACAAGCCTGGCCCCCCTTGATGATATCGGCCACGTCCATCTTCATCTAATCGAAGATTAAATACGCTAGTCAAGATGAATATAATTGGCTAACACATGGGAATTTGAAAGACTGGAAAGAATTGTCAGCGAATATCCAAAGAAGGAAAGATGGAATTCTCGTTCAAGGAGCAATGGGAACATAGAGGTGCCTCAATTGCATTGATGATCTTCATTTCTGACACATACTCCTTAATCCCTAGCTTAATCCCTTCGAGAGATCGATTCCTTCAAATGACCTTTGTAAACACCCCCAAATCCTCCCCTTCCTAGCTTCCCTTTTTCTCATCGAAATGGTTTGTTGCAAGAGCCAATTCGTCACAAGAGAATTTCCTAGGTCATCAAGTCTTTCCAAAGTCACGATCCATAGAGATCCCTATCTCAACAACATCATCGTCACCTTCTTCTCTTACTCTTTTTCTCCAACTTAGGACGAGGCAAACAATGAGTAGACTAGCAACCAAAGCACTTGCGCTAGTACACAACCAAAATGTTGAAGCATTGTTCCTCCTTTCCTAATTTGACACAAGAGTGTCTGGTTTACTCAAGGGGACTTCTAGGCTTCTGTGTGGAAAATATGCAGTAAAACCCCATGAGAGGATTTTATGGAACTCCATGTAGCCTTTGGTGCTAGCTGAGAAGCCAAAAATGACCCACTCAGATAGGGTTTGGCTGAAATTCACTGCATAATTAAGGGTACCAATTTTGACTGTGCCGTTATCTTCAAAATTCGTGGAGTCGACCTCTAAGTTGTTCGCACTTGAGTTATACCCAATCGAAGCCTTTGCTTTGTACCCTTCGTTGGAAAATAAAGAAGAGAAGGAGGAGAAGAGGAAGACACATATTGGGGAAGATACATAATACTATTTGTCGTAACCAAAAATTTTATCGAGAAAGTGACAATAAAATAAACAAGAATTGGAGATGAGGTACGGCCAGCCGAATCTTCTTAAGACGATTAGTTCCTACCAACGATACTAAGCAGCTTACGAACTTCGCTTCCTAAGATACAACACCTCGAATTTGTTAGTATTAGCACTATACAAATAGGACTATGTCGAACACTTCTTGAAACTGGCACACTTAGAGAAAATTTGAAGAGAGGGGATGTTAATGATTTTTGCTTCCTTTCGAAATGAAGATTTTGAAATCTATATATAAAGTTTTGAATTCATGTACAGAAGCAGTACATGAATCATAATAGATACAAGAATCTAGTAGATACATTAATTAAATAAATACAAAAATTCAAGAGATACAGGAATCAAGAATTAAGTAAATACATGAAACCAAAAAAAATATGAACTCGAGAAATACACGAATTAATGAGATACGTGAACAGGAAACAATGTATCTCGTTTTGCTCACAGTCGTTGATCCATTAACCCACTGTAATTACAACACCCTTCTAAAATCCTACTCTTCCACTTCACTCGAGCAATTAATTTGAGAAAGTTGGCATCGATACCTACATGTTTGTACTCTGGAGCCCAATCGTTCGAGAAGGTATCCAATTTCGCTGTGACGAAAGAACCTGAACTTTGGCTTAATTGCTTTTTGCTGCTCATAAACCGGAGATTGCTGCCCATGATAAGCTCGGGGAGACGAGGATAGGTGACGTTGGGCGCAAGGAAAAGTTGTTGGGTGCAAGGAAAAAAAAACCTGGCCGTCGCCATACTTGGTCCGGTTGTGTGAGTCAATGACGAAGGAAAAATGGGTGGTGAAGCTGGCGAGGTTGTCTTGGCCGTCATAGAGTTGGATCGGCTTAACTAACGATGCGCGACCTACACTATAGTGGACTTTCCTTCTAACATCATCGTATTTGATGTGCTCTCAATTTTGAAGTCGGTGAAGTTGATCATTAACGAAGTGGCCAAGGGTATTGTGAGAGCGGTGAAGAGGACGAATGGGACTGGGGAGAGTTAGATAAAACGTACATTTGCCAATATCGGATCAGAGATGATAACCTCCATAATTAGTGGCTCAAAAAGGAGTTGTATAAGGTTAACTTCACTTGTTCACTTAAAGAGAAGTTTCAGATAAAGACGTGAGATTCAATCCGATGTGCAAGCGTTTGATGAAAACAAGAGAATCTAATGGAGAAGCCGGCAAAATACCGTAGTTGGTGGGGGGGGGGGGGGGGGGGGGGGGTGTGGTGGTGGGGGTGGGTGAGAAGGAAAGGTCACATGCCATTTGTTTTTATCTGGGGAGCGTTGCATGACGCATAAGGAAGAGTCGAATTCATGGAGAAGATAACTCAAGGTACTCCCGTAAGTTCAAGTTATTAAGACAAGTTTCGTAAGTTGAATTGAACTTAGGAACTCCAGTGTGATTGCACCAGATGGGGCTCAAATTCGGCCTTGATCTTAGGTCTCACAGTCAATCTTGTTGGGCAACCCTTTGTTGTCGTAGGCTAATCCTCTGCAGTGAATTATGGGCTGGAGAAGAGCTGGATCTTAGAAAGCCCACCTAAACTCTGGAAGTTCTGATCTTTAGATGACGACTCACGTGACCATAGCGATCCTGTTAAAGGAACGAGACATAAAGGAAAATCAAACTAATACTTCATGCTCTCTATAAAGTCATATGAGAAGATCTACCTCGAAATAGAAGTGATCCCATAAAATACATCTGTCCAGTGAAGCACTGTGCTGCCAAAAGTGCATCCGATTGGAAACATAAAGATACGATAAAATATCATAAAACCAAACCGCTTTTCCCTTCTCGAACGACTTACAAAGCATGCTGTTCATATATTGTCAATGGCAAGTACAGGTGTATCAGAGCAGAATGGCCTTATTTGGTGCAGGAAACAGGCACCTACTCTGAACTTTATGGGCGTTCCTTTAGGAACAAAGAAAAGATGTTGCAGAGTTCTCTCACGAGAGGATCCCAGAAAGCTGAGGTTAAGGTATGGTAACAGCTCACTGGGGGAAAATGAAAAAGATAAAGAGATGTAACAGTGGAACAACTAAAATCTACCTATCCTTAGAGAATAATGAACAAGAGGATAAATAACCTAATGCTCAAAGCCCACTTAAGAGAATGAAAATCACTCCGAAGATTTTTTTTGGTGCACCACCCCTTCCTAATGAAAAATGTTTAATTATTTTTATTGGATTCTCTCCGATATCTGTCGTATCGCAAAATGATGAAATTCCACTAACGGATAATCTATTATTTTAAAGGGCTAAGTATTCGACAAGTTTGATATTTATTTGTAAAGTACATATTCCGTGCTATTTAAGCCCATGAGACCCGCTCGATGTACCCACGAATTTATAATATCAAGACCGATTCATAGAGATTTGTCCAAGAGAGAGGCACCGATAATGAGATTTAAGAGGAGCCAAAAATGGAGTTTCACTTGTAACTATATAAGCATGCTTCATTTGGAATTTTCGCAGAAGGTGAAAGAGTTTTGAGCGGTCGAAAAGGGGAAAAAAAAAATCTTACTCAGGAATAGAAAGTACCAGCTTAACTCATGCGCGAGCGCGCGCGAGAGAGAGAGATGGGCAGCCTTGGTTTAAGAAATGAGGAAATCAGTACGGCTCGGCGTGATGAAAGCTGCTGAGATTCACGAGGGGACAAATTTATAATTGGAAACATCACTCAAGAGAGGCCCTTTACAGCTTGCGAATGGGTCTTTAAAATAAGACTTTTAATCTATCCTCATGAATAATCCTCGTACTTTACGACATCGAACCCCCACTTGCTATTATAACTTCTGAAACTTCGAACTCAAATGTTGTAAATTCAGGATGAGAATCTCTAAGCGGGAAAAGCACGACCTGTTGATCCATGCCATATACATCTTTTTAGATGTTGGGGTCACAATAGGGAAAGCTACTTCCATAACTTGACTACAACACCTTTTAGGTTCTTGTTTAGAATTTCCTTGGTTTTCGAAAATGGAGAAAGCAAAGAGACTCAAAAAGAGTGGCGAATATGTGATCTTTGGTGTACCTTATATTCCATAGAGTTTATAATTCTCTGTAATGTGCACAAACCGTATAGTTTCTGTACACACTAATGCCAAGTGTAACAAAGAACGAGAGGTCAACTTGAGTTTTAACAAGTTCATAACTCCTCGTGTGTAGTAAAAAAAAAAAACTCCTCGTGGATAATAAAAAGTAGACCATCCTTGCTGTTAGACTTAGACTCAAAAGATGATACCTAATTTGGCACTAGGAAAAATGGAAGACTTAATCCAACAAGAACGGACTTGCAAGAAAGTGTGTGAATTGCCCTTTTTCAGATCACTATGAGTCAAACTAGGATTTAATTATAGGCCCTAGGCAGCGGGTCATTCTTGCCTAGATCTTTTATGGTGCCAAGAATTGATACATTCAAGGTTGTAAATTTGACCAATCTAGTAAAGGTCAACAAAGGCAAGTCAACAAAGTATAGACCACCCACGATGCTTCCTCTTTACCTCAATTGGAGGTCCGAATAGAACTTAAAAAAAGAAGCACTTTCAGTAAAAGCACTACCGATATCGATACCGAAATTAAAAACTGTACACGTTACTATATTTCACTATACATGAGGACTTACATCGTCAATATACTGAATAAGAGTCCTACGAGAATCACGTACCCGTGAAGTAATCTATTTAAGGGTCAGGTCCCACTGCTTCTGATAATCTAAACTGCCAACGTTTGATATTGATGGCATGACTTGAAAAAGAATGGAATATATGTCAAGCTACTGTTGGGATAATGATCCTCCAATAAACTATACAATCAAAGCAAGTCGCTTTTTTACTCTTGCTTGGTCCATGAGGTTGCATGATTTCTCGATGATTGACACATGGCCAATTAGCACTTGGGTCCAAGGTTCTTGCAAGCTAATAAATATTTACAAATCCTAGGAGGGGTCTTTTAGTATGTTCCCAAAATCCTAGGTTTTGCATATTAAATTGTCCACCATTGTCGTAGAATAAATATCATATCTCTCTACCTATCAGCAGAATCTCGTTCACATGGGTTTCCACCAATCACAACTTGTTTTCAACACCAATTCCCAAATAGACTAAAGATTCGTGGAGTGTGAGACGGTACAATTGCACTAAATAAAGTAGAGCGATACACGTAGTTTATTGCAAGAAAGCTGAGATCACTTGCATTGTCGTGATTTACTGTACAAATGTTCCCTTATTGAGATAAGCTGCGTGAAGAATTGCGTAAGGCATTACGTAAAAATAGCAGATTTAGTGATAACTTTTGCATTTCGATCGCATCCTACTTTTAGTCTATTATGGGATTTAGAATTGAATTTGCTTTCTAGGTAAACCTTGTCAGAGAGATCGTAGGGCTGATGATAAGTGTTGGTTTTGTGCCGCGAAATCATTTGTATGCACCCTTTTTGTTTTTGTTATTTAAATTAGATAAATATTTTAGGATACCTGAGAATTCTCTTTTGAGCTGTGAAATTTCAGGTGTCCTAGGGTTAGTGTCATGAAAACATTTCCATTCCTCGCTCATGAGAATAGGTTAGTAGTTATACATTTCAGGCAAAATGATAGATGAATAGGTTAACCACAATATATTTATGTACTTATAAGATCTGGGCAAGATTGGAAGTTTATCCTCAAAACCTCCAGATAAACATTCTAAATAAGATTCATGATTAGCACATAACTGTGTCCTAGAAAGAATTCTATGAGGACATCGATCTAATATCTCCTGCATTGTTCTTCATTTAACAACATTAATTACTTGTACAAAATTTAGCAAGAGAAGGGTGTTTGTCGCAAACCCTAATAATAATCTAAACAGCATCCCTAATTTGTATATTTCAAATTAGAATTCTACCCCCCCATATAGCAGCTTTCATATGATATTTGATGTCACAACTTTGTTTGCGTTTAACCTCTAGATTTGTAGCAGATATAGTCTTTCTTACCTAATGAAACTGCATAAAATCTATATAATATACGAATAAAAAAATTAAGATTCTCTCTCTATATATCCATAGCCCAGCCAAGCATGAATTTAGTGATTTTTAGAGCTGGACCACTTTTAAATAATTTTTTTTAATTATATTCTTCCTTTCCTTCCAATAGCTAGTTAATTCTGTTTTCACATAGCAAAGATCTTTCTTCCTTTGATCCGCATATAAGGGTGGATGGTAAAGTTGGAATCTTGCTCGCAATGTTCAGATCTCGGACTTTCCCTAATTGGCAAAGTAAATCGTATGACCCAACTTATGGAGTTTCCCAACAATCTAGGGAGTTGATATCATATGTATGATTTGCTTATGCATTCCAATAGCAAGTGGGAAGAGTCCATTCTATCTTTAATTCTAGTTTTTAGCAAGTGACGACCAAGTGTTAATAAAGATTGGCCACACGTTTTCTTGATTTCACTTTGGGCGGACTCGATGGTTGACAGTTGCAACCTCCAACCTAACTAGCCAGCAATAGCCGAGCAACAATTAGTGCAAAAACTAGGGTTTTTAGTTGCACAATACTTTCTTCTTTATCACCCCCACTTACTTGCGAAAATCCAAAGCATGCAGCTTTCTTAGCCTATCTTCTTGATTTAGTCAAAACTTTGTATGGCTTTGTAGTGGCGAGATAAAGGTCCCTAAGGCAAAAGTCATTTTATATTGTGATAATAATCGACTTTGGTTGGGTTTATTACTCTTCAATATCAAGTGGAATGCCACTTTGAGTTGCTCAATGCCGAACTCATTGTTGTGAAAAGCATATATAATTGCCTCTTTGAGGGAAAAATCCACTAGTTAAAGCACACCCTACTTGCGACACCTAGTCTAGTTTTTCTTTCATTTTTTTTCAATGGATTTTTAAGCAGTTGCAATAATAATCTAGAAAATCTTCATTTGAAGTTGAGTATTAAGAATTTCTTCGTACCTCGAATACATCATTTTGTAGTGACATGTGAACAAGCCAATGTTAGAGATGGTTTTAAAGATTTCAAATGCAAATTCAATTTGGATGCATTTTACTAGGGCAACGTTCTTAAAACTAAGCTAGACATATAATAGTTTCCAAAAGGCTAAGCTCCACAAGAGAGCGATTAGTCACATTGTTAGCCTATCGTCCTTAATAACTACTGGCAAACTATTGCCACTCATTTTTTTTTCCTAAAAATAAAATTGGCTACCCGAGCCTATCAAAGTGTCCAATCGATTCCCTTTTAGTCAGTATGGTCTACCTATCACCTTGTATATACGTTACTGCTATGCTAGACTAACACGACCATAGAAAGTGTTGCCTTTAAAAAAACTCAAAGTTGAGACAATGCCTTTTTATGACAAGCTCGGCGATTAGTATGGCAACGGGTTTGAGCTACCAAATCCTCCTAGCAAAAACTATACCTATCTTGTTCTTACCGTAAGTTGGATTCCGCCTAGCTACTATGAAAAGAAGGATGACGACCCTTCTATGGAAGTAGGAAGAGGAGGCGGACCACGAATGTAATTACTATACTTGTTTCTTTTAGGCAGAGAATTCTTTTAACGCTTTCGAAAGTCAAATCACATGAGAAAGAAATAACGGATAAGCATTCTGTAGTTTATAAATAACATGTTTTGGTCGATATTCTATGTGGTGATTGGTGAAATGCGCTCGCCAAATCTCGGTGACATTTGTCATGAGAAGAGAAGAAGGTGGGGCAAGGCACCAACGCGAAAAAGAAAGGTGGAGGAATGGCAGGGAAGCGATTCGTTCCTCGGGCATGACGTGTCAGCGATCTATTAGTTCTGCCTAAAAAAGGTGTCGGTCCCCATCGAAACATTAACCGAAGACTTCCAATTTCTTCCTCCTTTCTCCCCACTCGCTCGAGTACCAGATCTTCGATACTCGCCCCCGGCAGCCGAAATTTGTTGACAGGGGATCTCTTTGCGCGAGCTCGGACGACGCCCTGATCCTGTCTCGGGAGGCTAGGCTTGGTACTGCCTCGGCAGAGCGAGTAGCCAATGAATCGGGCACTCGCGCGGGTGGGTCTTCCGCCGAAGCCCTCATTCTCGACACTAAAACCCACTAGGCGGTTTTACGAGCGGAGATAGCCGCTCCATGTTTCTTGCAAATTAGAGGTTTTTCTTGACCCAGAATTGATAACTCCCTCTCCCTATCTCTCTCTCTCTCTCTCTCTCTCTCTCTCCACGCTTTATTTACTTATAAATCCCCCCTAACTATTTCTGTCCAGCATTCACCTGCGAACGAGTAAGCTTTCTTTAGCTTGTTCTTGCCGTTGCTTCGAATTCTCTAGCCTTTCCTGCTTTGTCGCTGCGCTCGTTTCTCGACAATCAACTGCATCTTTCGATCTTGAATATACTTTCCTTGTTCGCTTCACACTTGTAGTGGTGGTTTCTCGCTCCGTATGCTTTCTTGATCTCTTGAGCGTATAGTTGACGGAGAAGTTTCTTTCCTTTTTCTTTTTACTCTACTCATCGATTTGACAGATAATTGGAGAGATAAGGGAAACCCTAGAGCTATTGTTGCGGGGATTAGAGAGGTGGGTGTTGGTATTCAAAGATGGGGAGAGGGAAGATTGTGATAAGGAGGATTGACAACACGACAAGTCGTCAAGTGACGTTCTCGAAGCGGAGAAGTGGGTTGCTCAAGAAAGCGAGAGAACTCTCGATTCTGTGTGATGCCCAGGTCGGGCTCATTATTTTCTCCAGCACTGGCAAGCGCTATGAATATGCAAGCACTAGGTTAGATATCATCACTTCTCTCTCTCTCTCTCTCTCTCTCTCTCTCTCTCTCTCTCTCTCTCTACCATTGTTATACATACTTTCTTTTCTTGTTTTGGCCCTCGGATCTTTGTTTTCTTTGCTTTTCTTTAGCTGCCTTTCTTCTCCCCCAGTATAGTTCAGCTGATGAATTGGTGTTAATAGTTGGAACTTTCGGATTAGCGACAGCAGCGATGTAATTGCATTGTGCAAATTCAGTTGTTTTTGAGTTTCCTGCTTTCACCCGCATATGCCTGATAACATTCATTCTATTTTTGCATATTTACATCTTCCTATCTTTTGTCGTATTGCTTCTTTGCTCGAGAATTTTTTTTTAGAAGGCTTGGCCAGCAAAAATGCTGCCAATGACCATCTGCTTTCATGTATATTTATCTATCTATTTATTTTTCACGAGAAGAAATGAAGGGACAAATTGGTCTAAAAAGACTGTCTTCCTTCGATTTCCCTAGTCATTCATGGCTAAAGCCAAAGTAATCTGCGTCATTTCCCTTTGTATGATTTGCCTTAGATTGCATCAATTGTGTACATGGTAAGCACTTTTGGTAAGAGAAAGTTTTCTTTAGTATCGCCACCCACGATAAATCCCTCGGTTCGCTGATTGCTTTACTGCTCCATGGAGGTAAGAGGAGACCATGATGCTTTGATCTTTCTTCTTGGAATAAATATACAGAAGACTGATTTTGAATATGTATAAAAGGTTCACTTCTTGATTGACTTCCTTACTTTGGGTATGAATGATGGCATGCCCTCAATTAAAGACAGAGATTTGGTTTGGAAGCATATATAAATTGGTCCAATTGAGCAATATATCACGTTACAAAAGAGAAAATAATCATTTAAAATCATATTATTGTTCTTCCTATGATATAATTTCCAACTATCTTAGATCTTTACTTATAATAGAGAATGAAACTTTTAGGCATAACTTCTATTCACGATTCCTTATTTTGGGGTTCTCAACTCACTCTCAAACTTTTGCTCTGTTATTACCATAAATCTTTGATACATGCAAGACAGTATACAAAGACAATATTTAACTTATTTCTATTTGACATCAATTGTTTTCCTTTCAGAAATGATCACCATATATGTTCCTATTATTATCATTTACTTTTAAATTGTTTCCTAAGGTAGTACTTGATGCACTTTGCTAGTGAGAGCGTTCTCTAATTCCAGATTACATGTTGGACTATTTTTTGGATGTTGACATGTAATCACCTGCATTAAATACTCATCGATTGATATGTAATGTTTAAGAAGGTAAGGTACTTAGAATTTAAATTACGCTTCAAAGATGACTATTTATTGAAACATGAAACATGAATTATTCCATATTGCCAAGAAATGACAAAAATTCAGAGAACAAACTTCATAGAAGCAAGAATTATCTATCATACACATCAACACATGACCTTCATATGAGGGAAAAAACGTTCGAATTCCAAAGAAATGATTTTGATAGAAGCAATAGTTACCTATCTAGCTTATTAAAGCACAACCTCGATATCTCCTTATTGTTGTCAGGAAATCAAGTCACTGCATGAGGTCTTCTGTCATACAAGATCATAGTTCTTTGCATGCACACTACAACATATATATCTCTTCTAAAAAACCCTTTGATGACATCTAGGGTGACACATATGCTCAATCCATATCTAAGAAAAACTGTGGAAATCCTCATGTAGATCCTCTTAGCTTCCCAAAAATATCCTCCCCTTTTTACCATATTGATCTTTCTCCATAGAAAATAAAATTCATTCATGCTTCTTGCTTGAACATATGCTTCATGACTCCTTAAGGTCATAACTTCATTTTGTAACATGAAGATCCAATCTCCTTATTGATAACAGAATTTTTAACATCCCTTATAATATTTTCTAGGAAAAATTGCAGAGTCAGTCCTAAACTTCTTGTATAGAACCAATTGCTTCTTAAATTTTTTAATTGAACTAATGTAATGCTAAATCTTTGAGAGAAAGTGCAATCAAGTCCTCTCAGCTAAATTTTGCTTGATTAATTACAAAACGTATTTTAATATGATTATTATTTTTTAAAACATTAGGAATGCGTCAAAACATGCAAAAAATGTGCCGGTTCCAAGAGAGTCACCTTTGGCTGCATCATATTTCAACTCTATAAATTTGTGTCTTATCAAGTGATGTTGTCCACTCATCGTAAGGAATTGAACCCTAGAGCTACTCATGATTCCGCGAGATGGATAACAGATCCCTGTGAGGAACAAATACCTTTAACGTCTTAATAACCTAACCCTAGTTTGCATTAAACAACATAAAGCATTTGATTCCTAAATGGAATAGAATGGTCAATAAATCTGGAAAAAGCTTGCAGATTCGATAACTTCTTGTGTTAGGAGATGAGCCTTGCTTTATTATGCATGCTTGGCACACACAACGTCTTTCTCTTGAGAGATTGTTAGATAGAGTAAGTTTCATATGCATCATAGCTCTGATAATCAGTTCAAAGACAGACTCCAACTAAGTCCCTCCTTGGTGGTGCTTTAGAGCATGTTGTTTGCTGCTTTCAAAACGCTGAAGTGATGCTCTAACGAAGGGTTCGATGAATTGAAACTAAAAAAGCATGTGGAAGATGAAATAGTTATAGGGTTGATCTTGGAGTGCTCGTGGATAATTCTTGCAACTTAAGTTGTCCTCCTCAACTGTTATTGTTCACCGTCCTCTATTGTGGAAGTTGATTTTTGAAAAATCACTGATCTTTTTTAGGTGATTGCTCCATAACAGAATCCAACCATCCATAAATAGTACATGTATTACATAAATGGGGTGTCGTGGGTACCATGACTCGAGCGACCGACATATTTGCATTCTGCTAGCCTAACCAAACTGAGTTAATCGGTAATTAGTGATTATTGTAACATGTTAGGCAAAAAATTTTATGAATTGAATATGAAATCAAAAGTTTGGCCATGTGTTCTTCATTAGGACACTTAGGCAATCGAAAATGTTCTACTGCTTGATCCAACGTTTTCTTTGACATTGCATTCAGCTTTCAAAGTCTCCCATGAACCTAGCCTAAGGAAAAGATAAAGCTGCAGAAGATATCATTACTAAATAGCTGTGGGCAAAAACATGGATTAAGTAGATGAGCGAATGAAAAGTATGGATTTTGACAAGAAACTAGGAATTCCAATATATAACCAACTCTAGGCAGAAGTTTTTGGTAGGCCACATAACACTCCAGAAAGACTTCAGCTCTATAATGTTGCATTCTTATGGTTTGTATGCAGCCGTAGCAATAATATAACGGCATATCATAATTTTCAGCGAGTCTTATGTTGATTTACTGTTCTTTTGATCTCGACAGCATGACTACTCTAGTTGAACGTTACAAAAAGCTAAAAGAGGAACAATATCAACTTCTCAATCCAGATTCAGAAGTCAAGGTAACACTCAAGTTATTCTGGTTAGCTTTCTAGGTGAAAATATCAGAAGAAAACATTTCTCCATCTAGCTGATAGGTCTCGATCTTCTAGCAACTCATCATCACGTCCCAGTCATGCGATGCCTTTTTTTTTTAAATATGTTAGTTACTCTACGTCATCGTGCTAGTTACATTCAAAGTCATCTGTCCTCAATGCATTAGTAAGGGATATCTGATTTAAATGTTCAATCCATATGATAGGGACAAATTTTTACATGACTAATCTGGATGCTCCAGTTATCATTTGTATCACACTAAGGAGAATGATCTCGTTTTTCTATTCACTAGTTGTGGCAAATGGAGGCAGCACGCCTGAGGCAACAACTGCAGCATCTGCATGAATGTCACAGGTATAACATCTCGTATGCCCGGGAAAACTTTTGAAGTGGCACGTTTCTTATGCCTAAGAAAACAGAATTAAGAGCAGCCACAAAAGTGTTTTATGTAGTGGTCATGCTAGAATAACAGGAGGCTGGCATAAACACTTATGTGAACAACTTTTGACTGTACTAAGAAGACTCGACACAGGTTGACAATTAAAATGGAAGAGTGCAAACTATAGATGGATAATGGCCCGTTCCTGAGAATTCATCTCTTACTGAAATGAATGAGGATATGACACACATACGTTGTCACTTGCACCAATATCACAATATGCAAAATGTGCAGTGAGATATAACAGATTGCTAATAGATGATGCTCAACTCAAGGTTTCAAAGACTAAGAATTATGGTACTGGATAAGTTCAAGGGTTCTTCATTCAATCCGACCATAAGAATACATCACGCCAAGAATCAACAATGTGAATTCTTTTCTTCATTCCATACATGCAGGCAATTAATGGGACAAGAACTATCTGGTCTCAGTGTAAAAGAACTACAGAATTTGGAAAACCAATTGGAAATCAGCTTGAAGGGTATTCGTGCGAAAAAGGTGCGACCAATTTCCTTTTTGTGCATCCCTGCTCGACCCTTCATTGGCTCTAAGTCCATTGAATTCTGCACCACATGCATACATACTTACATAGTTGTATTGTTTTCCCATGCAGGATCAAATTCTGATCGACGAAATAAGAGAGCTTAACAGAAAGGTTTTTATGAAAGTTTGAAATCTCCTACCCACAAACTCTTTTCCACCGATTTCACATCAAGTAGCACTAATTCAATTCCTTTCAGGGAGATCTCATGCATCAGGAAAATAGAGATATGCATAAGAAGGTGAATCCTACTGGCCATGAAAACACAGAACTACAATACAAGGTACTAATGAGACAACATAGAGCTTTTTTATCTAATAAAATAATACCATGAAGGGAAATTCTAACATAATTCACTCCAACAATCTTATCCATAAAAAAAATATCTTATGAACACCTAATTTCATCCAAAAACTATGCGATCTCAATTCATCTGCTTGCATATCTTGATCTCTGAGCTGTGGCCCATTATTCAAACTATATTTTGGCTAAATAGAAAGGATGTTTTGGTCTCAGGTTTATGGGGCAAGTGATGTGACTCAAGCAAGCAGTTGCTACATATCATACAATACAAGTGATGCGCATGACTTACATTCACCCATGAATCTCCAGTTAAGCCAACCAAGGCCTGAAAATAGTGGAAAATCAGCAAACGTGACAAAATTGGGGTAACCTAGACTTCAGAAAGTGCAACATTAATCCTCATAACCATAGCATTCCATATCTCTTACTATTTACTTTTGAATTCAGATTGCAACTGCAATAGCAGCAGTTTGTGGCTAAGGGTGCTAGATAGACATTCATCACCCTCAGTTAGCAGAGAAGAAACTGTCAAGCATCCATAAGTGAGATATCGTATTTGACTCTGAAAGACATTCTGATGGATGTACCTTGAGGCATGGTGTGATTCTATGATGCCCCATGTTTTCAGATTGCTCTGAATGGATATCACTGCTATGTATGATATTTGCGAAATAAAAGAGGCAACTTTTTCATTAAACTTCCTACTCATCTCAAGCTTGTCGGGATCTATGAATGGATGTTACTGGTAGATTATGCTGCCTGTTCTAGCTATTTTTTGATACATTTGTATACAGAAGAACAAACTGATTTAGAAGAAATGACGCAAAGCCTTGGCGCAAACATTAAAGTTGTCACTGTGTGACCTGGAGGTCATGGGTTCGAGTTGCAAAAACAGCCTTTTGCAAAAATTGCAAGGTAAGGCTACGCACATTAGACCCAAAGTGGTTCGACCATTCCCCCGACATTGTGTGTAGTGGGAACTTCATTCGCTGGGCTGCCCTTTTTCTATAAGGAGAAGAAACTTCCTCTGTCACCAAAGAAGGTGCATACATTCACATAAAGTTGGTTCACAACTTTAGACAAAATACGTAAAACGAGCCAATAAAAGGAAACCGCAGTGAAAATTCATTACGAATTCAGGAGATCTTTTCAGAGAAGGAATGTAAACCACCGTGCCACAATAAATTGCAAATCAATTTACAGTTAGAATATTCTATTAAAGATACTAAAGGAAACAATAGTAAAAAAAATAACAAGTGCATAAAGAGTTCAACTATTTCTAAAGCATTACTAAAGCATGTACATTGTCTCCAGGAACAAACAGCAGACTCCATGTGAGGGTGCATAACGCACCCATCAGCACATCGTCAGACACTTTGAGATTAATAATAATTGCAAGAAACGTGTTTATCAGTGAAAGCAAATATAGAGGATTTAAAGAAATTTCATATGTCATCACTCATGTTGATGCATCCCCCAATCCAGCATTAAGAACGAGGAGATACATAAATGCTACATCTAGAGGATTGTCACCAATGAAAAAAATGATCCAAAAGTGGAACTGGCCAAAAGTTTCAGGGTATGGCTGACCAGAGATTTTACCCACCCAATAGTGAAATCCTGCAATTAAAGCAAAAACAGCTCCCATGGAAATTACACAATGGCAATGTGTGACCGCATAATAAGCACACGTAGAGCAATGTCAAGCCTAGAATTTGCCGGAACTATTCTAGTGAGTCTTCCTATGGTGAACAAAAACGCAGACCCTACAGGAAACAGAAAAACACATCCGTTGGTTTTAGATATTATCAGACCTGGCAAAAAGACAATATAGAATCTAACAGGAACCAAGAATGGAATTCATGTTGAAGTGATGAAAGTTCCAAGGGCGCGCTGCTAATTGGAAATATTAAGAATTTGAATATTACGGTCAAGAATGGAAGAAGACAGTAATCTTTTCATCCTTCACTAATGGTCTTGTTCTTACTTTAGTCTAGTATTGTAACTATCGTTAAATGAATGAAGTTTCAATACACCCAACAGGAACTGACATATCTATCACACTTACATTTCAATAGAGCTGACAAAAAGGCTCTGCTCTATCACACAGGCATCAGCTTGGCCCACTAATGTAGTTCCTCCATACTCCATCTCCACCAAGACAGCTTCCCAGCAGTTCAACCTGACTGTAACAACATCAATGACCAAGCACTCTCCCACTGAATGAGGTTGGGATTTTGATCTAATTGGGGTGGCTGATACATCATGTTAGCTACTCCACAACAAAGGATAAAACATCACAATGGACGCAAATGCAGAACAAACTTGGAGTAATGGTCATTCATTATCTAAAGCAAAGTGACCCCAGAAAGAACAGGATTAAATTACGGAAACAGGATTAGATTACTGAAACAAGCATATATTATTATTCCTGGATAAATATTATAACTTGAGAATTGCAATCTGCGGTCCGTGTTCTGAGGATATGATACGGCCGTTCAGAATCAAGACTCGTTTTTGACAGTCCTCGAAGCTCTCAAGCAAGGCCATCAATTCTCGAGCAAGCTCAAAACTGATCCAATGCAAGAAAAGACAGAGGAAGAGTGCCGACGAGAGAGGCGATCAGCAGAAGCAACCTCAGAAAGTACAATGTCGAACGGAGAAAAGGATGAGTTCAGCTACCAAGAAGACTAAGAACTGGAGCTCAACTCATCGACTCATTCGGTGCCTCAAACCTATCTATAACCAGATAAACTTGCTCGAATTAGAACGGGCGTTGCGAATCAAACAGGCAGATTGAAGAAAATCACGAACAAGAAATGAGAACCACTCCTCCCTTCAACTGCTCCGTACTGTGAACAGCATACTTGTCCGACGCGAGAATCCCCAGCAAAAGTCACCACGCAACTGACCTCGGTCCGACGGCGGAGCCAAAAACGAGAGATGGCGGCGGAAGTGGAGAAGCTACGTCAGTGCCAGTAGGGCGAAAAGTCCAGAGCTTTTCTGTCCATTGAGAAGCTACGTCACCCGCCCCGCTCCAAGGAGACACCTTTTGTTCCACCCCGGCCGCCATTTTCCGACTCGAAAGCTCGGACCATTCCCATCAGCTCATCAATCGTCACGCCGCGAAACGGCGACTGATCTCCGATCTCCTAAACACTCATCCGCGACCCGTTTCCTCCGTAACCCACCTCACCGAAAGGAGCAGAGAAGAAGACGATGACGGAACAAATCCCAGACGAACCCGAAATCTCGACGAGCGATCGCGGGAAACGGAGACGGCCCGGGTCCATGCAAGCTCTCACCGTCGGCGAGCGGGGCTGTGCCCCACTCCGGCGGATCTCTCGGGCGCCGAAACCCACGCCGCCGGCCTCGATGCGGGGAGGAAGGAGCGCCCGGATCGCCGCCTGCTCCGCTTCCCCTCGGAAAGCGGAGGAAGCCGTGCGCTTCGATGGGGGGTCGTGTGGAGAACGCGAGCTTCCAGGAGAGAGGAGAGAGGAGAGAGAAGGAAGTATCAGACGGACACTTCGTGGTATACTATGTTTTGAACAGAGATTCCTAGGACGGGCTCCGATGGCCTACCCCAGGGACCACGTGAGCTCGGTGCGGCCCACCAATCGGGTCGCGATCCATTTTCCCCCGGAGGGTGTTAGGCTTGCGTCGTGCGTTAATGGGCCCACTCGCTCTGGGCCGGGCCGTTGCGTCTGGCCCAATCCCTACCGCCGCCGGTGGGGCCTAATCGATGTATGGGAAAATTAAGTCCACGAAGATCAAGTCGGTTATGTCCCTAATCGAGGCTAATTAAACACGTGTAAAAATAGCGACCCGATAAATAAATGAATGGATATAAGGGAAAACGGGGGTTAACCTCCCGTTAAATAATTGGCATTCACATCG
This sequence comes from Eucalyptus guilfoylei, assembly GCA_016097605.1. NCBI lineage: Eukaryota > Viridiplantae > Streptophyta > Magnoliopsida > Myrtales > Myrtaceae > Eucalyptus > Eucalyptus guilfoylei. Next base: position 35,005,892 of record CM027868.1, on the reverse strand, counting down.
GTACAGCGGTGCGATGGAAATCCATCGTCAAACACACTGTTTTTCATCAATTATTGTATAATTAACGGAATAATTTACGATGCGTTCACACTTGGTTTCCAGTGCTTACACGGACCTGTTGTGGCGTGACTTGAATTTCGTGGGAAATTGTAGCAATCGTGATGTCCTCCTTGAATGATTACTAGAATTTCTGTAGATATGTAGATCAGAAAAAATATTGATGAGGAATGAGTGATTTGCGATATCGATATGAACAAGCCAAACCCTAATGATGTTACCAATCCTGTCAAGTCAATTGTAATTTGGTGCTCACAAGCAAGTGGTGATACAATATGCATGCACATATTTTTATTAGAGGAGTCTCCTTCCTAGACTATAGTCTTATAAGGCCACTTTGTAAGTGGCTATTAATTTGATTTAGATGCCCAATTACATAGATGCAACATGCTTTGTTGTTTTTTGCTTTATGAAGCCAACAAGGACTCGAGTGGATCGATCTTTTCATGAAAATGGAGTAATAATCTTTGTAATCTTTCGATGCATTTCTCTCTATTATAACTCGATATATAAATTTAGTTTGTTGTCTGTACAATAAATCTATGATGTTATTGGATGTTAGAGATGAACTTTATAATTGCTTCTTGTCGTGATCTGTACCTACCGAGTCATTTTCATACCATAATATTTTTTTTTATAAAAATTCATGATTGGCTTTTTCCGCGATTCAATTAGATTTGATTTGTCAAGCCATGATAGCGGGACATCAAGACAGTCAGAATAAATCCAAAATGGTCGCGACTAGCTGCTCTATAATATTATTGATTCCTTCGTACGAGGTTTTACCAAGTCATGTGCACCATTTTTCAAGGGATACATAAATCAAAAAGCTGTACAAGAGACTTGCTTTTCTTTCTTGTCTGGAATCTGAGTTTTCCTTTCTCTGATCTCTAATGGTCAATTAGTTTATCAGATCAAAAAGCATTTGGAGCGAAGCCCTTTGATACCTTGCTTTCTTGGTTGCCTATCAGCAAGCTGCAGGTGATTCTTTCTCTTTCGTCCGAGGCGATTTGCCTGAGATCTCTGAGAGATATTGGAGTAGATCTGCGTATCTGCTGACTGCTAAGCTCCCTCTGGTGTTCTATTGCGTTGATATATGATCACCTGAACAAGAGAGAGAACTTTTAGTAGAGACAAGCTAGAGATCAGTGTGCAGATCTATATGGGGAGAGGAAAGATTGTGATCCAAAAGATAGACAGCTCGGCGAGCAGGCAAGTGACCTTCTCAAAGAGAAGAAATGGGCTGCTCAAGAAGGCCAAGGAGCTCTCCATTCTTTGCGATGCCGAGGTTGGTGTCGTCATCTTCTCTTGCACCGGCAAGCTCCATGAATTTGCCAACTCTAGGTCTCTCTCTCTTTCTCTCTCTCTCCTTAATCACACAGCGTCATTTCTTTTAACAGTTCTTCAATTATTTGTGGAGCCCTATTCTGTTGTGAGTATTGCAAATCATTTCATATCTGCTAATATATGTCTTTCAAATTAAATCCAACCGAATCAGCATGAGGTCCACGATCGACCGCTACACTAAATCTAAAGAAGATCATCATGGAGAGAAGAATCCCGTCAAAGAACTCCGGGTAAATATGTGTATCATGATTACATTCCTTCTTTGTCTACCAGAGCCATGGCTCGTCCTTGTTCTCTTAAGGTTCTCTTTGAAAAGTTATTTAAGTGAACCTGTGAATTCTGTGCGATCTAGCGATGGAAAACGTCCTCATGCTCTCTCCCTTGCCCAAGAAACACGTGTTGCGAGGAACTAGATCGAACTGGTTATCAAACTCAATGAACCAATAATCCCTAGAATCATGTATATTCACATATGTTGTGAATGTACAGTTAACACAGATTTTATAAGAAGGATGATTGCTTGATTTGATGCTTCAATATGGAGGCTTAACTTGATAGTTTCTGATCATTATGCTAGCTTCGGCAAAGGGAGGTCGCAGATTTAAAGCAGAAACTCCTCGACATGCAGGATAACCGCAGGTGATTCCGAATTTCAATCTAGAACTCAGTCATCATTAGATGAAATGGACTCGGTTGTGGTTTGAAACTAGGTCTGATAATTTGTGAACATTGCTCACATTTTAACACCACACAAGTAATACCTAACCAGAAAATCGATAAGTTATTTAGCAGCAACACATATAAGTAAACCGCCGTTTTGCTCTTAGATGGATTGCCTGAATTTCCTGCACTTTTTGCGACTTCGGTTAATAATATAACTGCAAAGATATTGCTATAGAGTCCCAAAATCAAATTTACAGGACGTGAGAAGTATGTCGGCGCAGTGATTTATCCTCGTTATATAAATGTGCAGGCATCTGATGGGCGAAGGCCTGTCCTCCCTAAGCGTTGAAAACTTGCAGATTCTGGGGAAGCAATTGGAGATGAGCTTGAAGGCTGTCCGAATGAGGAAGGTATGTATCCATATGTTGAAATTTGATCATGAGCTTGCGTGTTCATTACAAGAATCGATTATTGTGATCTTGCCTTGATCATTCATTCGATTTTTTGCACGAAAGAAACATTTGTTCACTCACTACTTATTCCTAATTAATGTTCAAGAAGTTCATTTATGCCGGATGGCGATATATGCTGTCCGCCAACAATAACATATAAAGAAGTATTTAAACCTCGTATTCCTTTCCTCACCGACTTGTATTGTTCCTTCTACTTGCCAGATATTTTTCGTACACCAAATGTTTCCGAATTCTTCCTCTTCCACATTAGATTAAGGCCCCATTTGGTTCAGTTTTGGGGAAATGACTATGAGAAAATGCAAATACCTTTGGTATAAAAAAAGTTTTCCAAAATGCTATAGTGTTTAGTAAATTGTAACTTTAAAGTGCATTAGGAAATAACTTTGGCTTAAATGTCGTTAGGTTAAACCTACATTTGTAAAGGGCTTTTGCTAAAATTATTATTTAAAAAAAAAAGCTTCAAAATTAAATCCGGTGGAGCTCGATTGTCGGCTAAATTTGGCTGTTGAACAGTCTCGTCTAAGGTAGGGCGTGACCCAAGCCTCACCGCCAGAGGTAGGCGACCTTGGGCAACACCCTTGATCACACAACCCAAGCAACGCTTGAGGTCGCATGACCCTAGGTGGTGGTTGTCAACCTTAGCTACTCTATGCAAATTAGGGAAGATGAACAATGAACGTGAATATGAACAGTGAACGTGAAGACTTGTATTCCCAAAATACTGAAAACCCAAAGTAAGTTGGGACTTGCCTTAGGCTTTCAGCTTTCATGATGTTAGCATTTTTAAATAGAGTCCCAAAAATACTTGCCAAACACTTTATAAATTTTTGTTCCACCTTTTCGCCTGTTGCAAAAAAAATTCACATTGCATTGTCCATATTTTTTTCTGTATTGACTAGCTCGGTCACGTAGAATTTCTGATTTAACATGAATATGGTCTTTCCATTGAGTTAAGACTCGCTCAGTGTCAAAGAACAATTTCTTAGCATTGTTTGCTTATAATTTAAAAGCTTTTAATTTTGTTAGTAAGATGTCGTTGATTTATGATGCTAATGTTTTAGTTTGAATTTTGCGTTATATACTCTTGTCTTACTATACGTAAAAACTTTTTTTTATTATGTGGTAACGCTGCCCTAACATCTCCGAATTTTGCCTCCACCACAGCATCAGGTTTTGAATGAAGAAATAGGAGATCTCAATAAAAAGGTACTCTCTCTCTCTCTCTCTCTCTCTCTCTCTCTTATGTAGTAACTCTTCCCTAGCATCCTGTTTATGTCTCCAACATAAGACAACAATATCAGTTTATGATTCCCATCATAGGCATCGAATGCAAATGATTCCGGAGAAGTTACAAGTCGGGAAGTTCCGCACACTTTAGCCGAACGACGTGACTTACACTTGCAGCATCATTTGCATTCAAGTCGTTCACGCTCTGAAGTAAATGAAGCAGCACACATTTCGATGGAGCTAAGGTACGATCCGTATAAGAATACATTATAACTTCTCACACGCAGCTCAAACCAAATTCTAGTGAAAATGGCTATTTACACGTCATGTGTCTCGGCAGGTTGGGGCTGCGTTAAGGAATAAACTGGCTCGATAAATGCATGTCGAGGAAGTACTGTGCACATTCTAGACCACATTGTCGATATTCCTCCGCATCGACGTTGCGCGCTGCTTGTAGAAGCTCCTGAGTAACTTTTCGATACTAACCTTACTCATTCTTATCAACAGCGCGTAAGTGTATCTAGTGCAATATGCTGATTAATTATCAAATAGATCTTGATGCAAAGCTTGGTGTGAAGGGTATCGTGTCAAATTATAGTACTTCTCAAATACATCGAATTCAGCATGATTAATGATCCAATGTAGATGCTTATACAGTAAGCTTAAGATGTCGCTCCATTATAACTCAGATTAATTTATCGTCATCGCTGAGGTTTTTTAGCAAGGTGTGATCCCACCCGCTCTTTATGACGGACATCGGATTTAGGCGAAGGGACTAGGTAGATTGAGGTGGTGAAGATAAGAAATTTGTGACGGAATCTCTTTAGGCCAAACTGTGTATTCGATTGTCAACAAGTGAATATTTCCATGCTACCTTGGGCTTGAAGGACAGAGTAGTCTAGGTTACGCAAATGGTGATTATCTATTCCAAGATGGAAGGTGCCCTTGCTTTTTTTAGAGTAAGAAGGGTTAAAGAAAACATCTCAAGCCAATGCTCAAGTATCAAGTGCTATGGCATTGAAGTAGCCAAAGCCATACTTCTAGGAAAAGCTTGAACAACCTTCCACAATAGGGCACCTGTACCTAAAATTGACACAGGAGTGTAGGTAGATACTACCTAGAGATGGGAGACAACTCTCTATAAGTAACCTAACAAAATAGCCTCATAACTTCGAGAAAGGGGATGCCCCTCACAAACGAGGTTGCAGTGACCAAGGTCAAGCGATTGCTTGCCAATAACATAAGTCTACGCAAAATTGTAAGTCAAGTTGGGAGCTGACACTTGCCTAGTGTCACGAGGTCAAGAAAATTAGTGACCTAATGATAGAAGAGTCAACAACTGAGGTCTTGGTGAATGGCAGCCATTACTATAATGGTCCTATGATAGCACAATTTCTTGTTGGGTAAGTTTCGAACCACACAAATGGTGCAATGATCTAAGGATTATCTCGGAGAGAGATAGCTGTTTATACACTATAAGGGTTATAGTGATTTTGGAGAAGAGAGGAGCCATAGTGGTCCCCACCCCCTCTCTCAAATCACTCAAATCTTATGAGTAAATAGAAAGTCAATCTACAATGGATCCCACTTGAATCGTCCCATCCATCCAGACAAGTTTGGTGTAACACCTTATTAGAACAAGAGGAGTAGGCAATGCTAATGTGCCTTAGATGATTTACATCTCCAGATTAGGCGCTAACAGCCCTTAGCCATTTTTAATAGAAGTTCGGCGCATACAAGTACTGTAATTTGCCTCTACATGGCTATTTGGTAACCTTGAATGTAAGGTTATAAACTACATGCTCAACTGCTTGTGCCGCCTCTTTTGAATTTCATTCTTGTGATTGTACTCTCCGGGCTTATCTGTTGTTATAGCAAAAGTTCCAATGGCCTAGTGATTTGTGCTCACCAACATCACGTGAATATGCCATTGCTCTATGAGAGGCGTGCACAATAAAACTTATTGTGAGTCGCCACATTTTAAGAAGAGATGTTTGTCTGCATATTAATTTGATTGGAGTTTTCTAAGGAACCGAAAGAGCGGGTAGCTAACCACTTGGGTTTGCCCCAGTAGCCACCCTTCCAACATGGAAGGGGGAGGTGAGGGGTTCAAATCCCCACCTTCTCAGGAGGGGTTGGGGTTTCAGGAGTGGGTTTCGACTCCCATGCTTTGCAAGAAGGCAGGATAAAAGTCTGAGAGTGAGAATTAAAAGTAGAAATAGAGTATGACCGACAAAAAAAAGAGAGCAGGTAGCTATAAATACTTGCACGTGTCTATGCTCGTCTACGGCAAAGAAGTAATGAACGTCCTTTCTACGTCTTTAATGGAACTAACAGCTAAAAGGATAAATTGGCATCCCTAAAATTGAAAATCATTCGACGGTTTAAATACACAACTTGATTATCCTGAGGAAATAGGCAATAATGGATAACAACAGATGTATCACTTTAACATGATAAGTTTATCTTCAAACCCAGAAAAAGGTGAGACATTCGATTATATCTAAGATGGCATGTTTTTATTTATCATATCATCTCAACATCAACTTAGTGGAAACATATGATAACACAGAACTGTCTCCCAGTAGAAATCTGGTGAGTTTCTTGTAAAGCTAGGGTTCATCCGTGATGCAGAACAAGATGAGCATTTACTTGACAGATCTGAATCATATGGAAGATCTTCCAAAGATAAAGACAAAGTGATATCCCAAGTGTGAACACGAATCAGCCATGAGATATTAAAATCGAATTCTGAGTGTGAACACGGTATATTATACTCCCGACAGTATCAGGAGTGCAGGCTGACCGGGGAACTGTTTATGCCCGTTTTGTGTTCCCGACTAAAAAGTGCCTGCTCGAATTTGACTTGAATATGTTTTTACAATTTGGTTTCATCAACTACTCCTTCGGCAGCAAAAATATAATTTCCTCAGCACTTGTTTCTTATCGAGTGAATCGAAAGTTCAGTGAGATGAAAAGGTGGGATTACAATACAAAGGTATGGACCCAAAAAGGGAAAACGAAATAAGAATCGGTCTGCATTGATCATGTAATTTTCTGATGAAGTGACAGCATTGTTTTGTTATGCTCAATCTCCGTGGGTATCACGTGATCTGACGAGTAAGTAAGTCCTTCAGATCAATCCGTATGACCTCTACCCCTGCCCAACCTTTTACTTTGACGAGTTTCATTTAGTCAAGTTGAAGTTTTGGCAAAATTCCCATTACATAATAGAATAGAGACGTTTCGAAAGAGCCTTCACCCAATTTTTTCATGGAGAAATCTAATGTTATTTGCCAAAAAATATGGATTTTTTTTTCTGTGCTTGTTAATTTCAATAAATATTGATAAGCGTATAAAAACCATCGGTAGAAAAAAAAAGACCCATGAATTTTCTTTTCAAGTTATGTGTTGGTAACTTATCGATGATTTTATGTAATTATATATATATAGTTTGCACATTATCATTTTTTGTGTTAACTTCAAACTTTTATCTCTAAAACTTACTAATGCTTTGAATGTACTAACTCTTATATGAAATTACCAACTTAAATTTGAGCGGCTTATCAAAATTTGTTAAATTATCAACTAGTTTGAGTTATTAAATCTAATAAGAGTTAGTTACTAGCATTTTATTGTCTTTCTCCCTAATTAAGAACTTTTCTGTTGAATTACCAACTTTTTTTTTGTTTTGGTAAGCAACCCTTTACATTTATTAAATCTACATAGAAATTACCAACCTAAATTAGTGAATTCACCAAATTTTCCTAGTTAAATTACCATCTAGTATCACTAAAAAACATACCAAAGATTATTTTTTCATTGTAATTTGCCAACTTTTAATTTTTATTTACATTTACAACCTGTTAGTTGCATTTCTTAGCAAAGCCTTACAAACTCTTTTTAAAAACTAATGATGTTTAATTTGAGTGACTTACCAACTTTTTCACCAATTAAGGTACAATTACATATATGAATTATCAACTCTTGTTTGAGTGACTTACCATATTTATTTCTCTTTAGTTACCAAACTTTCTTTAGCTTTCTAAATTATTGCTTAAATTAACCAGCTCTTAGTATGATCTATCAATTTTTGTTTAATTAAGTGATCGACTGAATTTAGGTCACCAACTCTAATTTGAGTTAGTTACCGAAGTTATTTTGTTTTCTTGTTTTATAGACTTTTCTATGAAGAAATGGTCATTTTCTCTAATAGAAGTTGGTAATTTCATATATAAAAGCTAGTAATTTAAAGCATTCTGCGAAAGGTAAATAAAAGTTGCTAAAAGATAAAAAGACAGTGTTTTCTGTCAGAAATAAAAGTCAATAACTGAAAGATAGCAAATTAAAAAATACAGAAGCCAAATAAAGGTTGGTAATCATAATAAAAATTGATTAATTATTAAAAAAAAGCAAATAAATGTTGTTAAGTAACTAAAACAGAGTTGGCAAGTCAAAACTAGTGGTGACTGATTCAAAAAAAGTTGGTAAGTTATTCAAATAAAGACTGGTAGATTTGTATAAGAGTTGGTAAGGTTCAGCTATCTCTAATAAATGCAAATAGAAGTTGGTTATTCGCAAACTATCAAATGGAGTTCGTAACTTCATAAACATGTTGATAAGTTAACAAGTTTTCAAAGAATCAAGTAATCTGTAATTTTCTTTTACCAACAGCTTTCTTTACACTTATCAACTCTTTTAGAGATCTATTAGCATGAAAAAAACATCAGTGTTTTGTCATGGAAGAGTAGAATCGTCCCTTCATATATATTAAGGTGTTACATATTATCGGAGTGAGGTTTTGGAAGAAAAACGAAGAGCGGGAATACTTCAAGGTTCTTCAAAACTTTTTGACTGTCGATAGAAATGAAGGATATAAATAGACATACTTATCCTAGTTGATATCGATTAAAACATTTCTAAACTTAGTTTGTCCTTACCTTCAAAAGAATAAACTCATCTGACCATTGGTACATAGAGTTCATAGGAACTCAGCCCCATAAGTTGTCTTTAAATGAAAGTCTTGACTGGAAATTCTGCCGGTGCTAGATTCTTCTCTGTTTGGACAAGCTAAAGACAATGTTTTTTCACATCCAGAATTGGGCGAAGTATATGCCTTTTTTTGTTAAGTGCTTTCATTTTCCATAAGACGGACTTCAACAGAGAAAAAGATGCAAAAGAAATCTTCCATGAATCCCACTATCTTTCAATGTGTAATAGATAAACTAACGAATAAGTTGTGAGTGAAACATATAGATCCATTTAGTTGGTGATAATATTTTCAATTTTCATTTATTAAAGATGAGGAAATACTATATATATCACTCTCTTTATTTGAAAACACTTGGTTCTCAAAATAAAAACTTTTAACACGAATATAAGTTAGAAAATATTTGTGATTGTATTGTTTTAAAGATAAGAAGCACATTTTGTCTTGCTTTTTTGTGGTATGGTAGGTAAAGGAAAGGTGGGAAACAGTTTTCACATGAAAACAATTTTCCATGTGTGACTAAAGTTGTCTTAAGAGGTGTTTTAGTTCTTTATCTGAAGATGTCAGTTCTTTTGATGCCAAACAGGGCCGCCCACCCAAAGTAAGATGACAGAAAAAGGGCTAATGATGGCACAAAGTGAGTGCACTAATGACTAATGTTATGAACGAGGAATCAGTGGAGACAAAAAAAGAACCAATGGGAAGAACCCTCTTGTGAAAAATGGGTCACAAACTTATCATCCATGTAATAATAACGAGGTCCATCTGAGAAGATAGAGCAGAAATCAATCCTAAAATATTAGTCGCAGGTTTTATCTAGGTGAGGATGATCTCGCTCCTCTCTTACTATAGCTACCAATAACCACACTTTGGAATCTTGCTTTCATGTTCACGCCAAAAGTGTCTTGCCACTCAGGAGACCAAGCTAGCACCCAACTCTCCTACTTCGCTTACACTGCGTCAAACCAACCATGGAAAAGCCTATATCCAGGAAAGGCAGATTACAACATCTATATAATAATTATTCGTTGATATCCCCCCCCCCTCTCTCTCTCTCTCTCTCTCTCTCTCTCTCTCTCTCTCTCTCTCTCGCGCGCGAGTAATGGAGAATCAAATTTAATCTCTCTCGAGTAATGGAGAATCAAATTTAAGCAGTATCCAATGAATTAATCACCCAATGCATGCATGACGACAATCGATTGGGAAAGTGGTGTGTAATCGTCATGTGCATCATGTCCGTTGAAGTGGTATGCAATTATTGATTCTCCTTTCGATAAGTTTTCATAATTTTAAATATCGATCCCACTATATACAAATGTATATGTAAAACTGTAATTGACTATCATATCCTGTCACGGTTCACGATATTGACACGATAATTATTATGACACCTAACATATAGCTTATGAGAGTAGATTCTTTGTTTCCTTAGACAACAAGCTAGAGCGATTGAGTACTTCCATGTGGAGTGTTTGTATAATGAAGGTGGCAAGAAGTTATCTGGTGGAGAAGAAGCGAAGGCAAATTCCGAGGTCAAACTGTATTAGGACTCTTTTGTTGATCTTAGTGTCCGTTTTGAGCGGTGAGACAAGTAACTCGGAAACCCTACTTGCCTAAAACCGCCAAAAAGAAGCAAAACCCCATATAAGAAAGAGAAAATAACGAATGCTAGAAGTTCAGAGACGCCGGAAGCAAAGTGTTTCTATGTGAACCCGTAACCCCAAAAGGAAAGGCTCACGCATCCTAATCGTAGATGCATTGAATCAAGAATTGAAAATATTGACGTATTTTTATAACTTGTCAGGAATTTGGCTGTCTCTATTTTTATATGCTTTTCATGATTATTTAGAGTAGGTCTCTATAAAGCTGAAGTATGGTCGCAAGAAAGATCCAAATAAGTTCACATTCTTTCAATTCTCATGTATTAAAAATTTTGTTAGCGATTTTCTCTTTTGCTAGAACATATTGTTAGGGATTGATTATCTCTAATTGAAGAAATATTTTAAAAACCATGATTTGACAAGTACAAGATCACCAAATAATGCTTTTGCCATAAATAGTACGAGACTGTGAACATATGGTGCAGAGCAAGAAATGTTTTATTGCAGGACCAAGTTCACACCTCCCCCAGGTAAATCAACTAATCATTCGGCTTTCCCTTTCCGGGACTAGTAGAAGGCTAAAAGCCACGCAACATTTAAAATCACTGTATCCAATTTGATATATGCTTTTTTTCCCACGGCCATATTATGTATTGCAAAATTTATTATTTTGGATAAGTTTATGTCCATTGAGAATAAAACATGTGATGGGAAACTAGTCCCGCTATAAGCCCATCCAATGTTCACTTCTGGTGAAAGATTGTTCACCGAAGAGGTAAAACCCATTCCTAGTAAAGCGAGATGTGTCTATATATGATGTGCTGCAATCAGTAATTAACTATCTCTAATATGTCTTAATGCAAATTTAAGGATATCCATTCGTAGCTATCATACAAGAAGACATCAATCCGGCCCAAGTTCTTTGGTTGTTGATAAGACTAATCTAAGAACATTAAATTCGTCATTAGAGAGATGCTACATAATTTGTAAGCGTGTTCTTACTTTTAAGAATTAAATCACTCATGAAATGTTCTTCCTCTGGCCTCGTGGCTTGAGTGTCTTTCTCTTAAACCCTAGGTCAGGAATTCGAAAGATGGGATGGAGAGGGAATAGGGAGAGATTTGCTATTCCCCTAGATTCCATATCTCATATATGCATTGATGTTTCAAGAGCACATTTACGGTAGAAATAATGACATCACAAATAGTTGAACTCTTACCCATTTCACAATTGAGTACCTAAACTTATTTTTCTTTGCATTCAATCGAGTATTTCAACTTTTCAAATTGGGTTGAATGCGAGGCCTTCACTAAAGTTGCAAACGGTAAATGCCGACTTGTAACCTCATCCTCTCTCTTCATCACTCAACATCTAAATGGAGGTGACATAATTTTCATTGAGTAAGCAAGCCACATTGGCCATTGTACTTATTTGGTATTGAGTAGCCAAGTCACGCAGTAAAGTCACGTCCCATGGTAATTCTTTTTAACGGATGCCTCACATTAAGATGAATTTGAAAAGTTGTGGTAACAAAAAATTATTAAACGGTTAAATGTTTCAAGTGCTTCTGATGTCATTATCACTTTATGATAAGAGTGACAAGCTATCCTCTCCTGAACTTTTCACTTTAAAAAAAAAAAAAAAATTAGCTAAAAATTGGACGTTCTTAAATTTTGTGTATGGTTTCGCCTCTTGTCTGCTAGAATCCGATAGTTTATCTTGCCATGGAAGTGTTCTCTAAATACTAGGCCGGCAGTCGTCGAGAGGCCAGCGCAGCAGAGCTAGGATCCGGCCCGGGGGGATTACCAAAGATGGTTATATGTCCTCGGCGGTTTATCATTACCCCATTTTACGTTTGGGGTTGACTCCGATAAACGGGACAGTTTAAGGACCTGTCCAGGTCTATCTAGAATAGATGGGTAGGCAATTGTAGCATGAGAAACAGAAAAGCGTACATATTGAGCCAAATTATGGCAAGTGTGAAACTCATATATATACATCTTTTGCAACTTAAATTCATTTATCACGTTGGTCATAAAAGAATAGCGTGTTTGTAGAATGACTTTTATTTTATTATTTTAATATTGCACTTACACATGGCGATTTTTAAATCTGAAACACTCGAAAACTTTCAAACTTTACATGTAGGTTGACATATAAATTTTTTAAAGTCTTTTGAAATTTGAACAATAGAGAGAACTTTGGCGGGAAACCATGAAAAATACATCTTGCTTATAAAAAGTCCAAACATACATTGAAAATAGTCCTAATAAATTAGTATGTTTAGCATCTCACAGAGTGCTTTCTCAGGTAGGTTAAATAACAAAGTACGATGAATTGCGGATCCTTTGTTCTTGACTAGTGAGGGGAAACAAAAACTAAGCTATGTTACTGATATCACATTGAATTAAGTAGATCTAAGTCAAATGCAATTTATATAGCTTGGACTTTGTGCGGCTGTGTCACGCGAATTTTTTATGCACTAAGAATATATAACTACCTTATCCTAAGCATATGAAGTTATGCTACAAAGAGTTTTGATGGTATTGCAAATTACAGTGGTCGGGGAGAACAATAGTTGTGGTTGGTCATCAAAAGACTAGGACTGTATTTTGGCACTATTATATAATTTACAATCATGAATTTTATTTAATTAGTGGGAAAATGAATTGCAGTAAGTATCCATGTATACAATTTATTGAAACTGAAAAAAGATACGCAGAAATAAGTATCCATCCATATATATAAAGCTCTTCTTTCCTGGCCTCGAGATCTGATATACAGTAAAGATACCAATTGTAACAACTGTCCATTGATTCCAAAATCTTTTAGAAGTTGAGATCTCCTCACCATGATGAGTTATCCGAGCAAGTGATCGCCAACGACAACCGCATAAGATTGTGCAGAAGTGGCGGATGCTGTCCCTTATTTAAATTGATCATATGTAATTGAAACATGGGAAATAAAAACTCTAGTCTGAAAATCATGGCAGGGTATTAATTGTGGACTGCATTGTCCCATGATCAAAAGATTCTGTCTGGTTCATAATCAGCACATGAAAAAGGAAGAAAGAGGAGGCAAAAAGAGATTTTTGCACATGAACATTGGACGTTCTCCTTCGGGCGAAGTAAACAATTGTGCATTCACACTCTAAACCACCTGCAGGAATGATTGTGTTTGCAAATCCTAGATCTTCGGTCCCAAAAAGTTATATCCCGAAATTTTTGTGTTCACACCTAGTTAAATAATTTGAGGCCAAGTAGTGATGATTTAAGGTCTCTCAAGCACGCATGACGTTTATGTTCATAAGCATTTTATATGGACATCATTATCTTTCCTGCATTTCGATCATTCTACTGATGTTGTCCTATCGAAAAGTAATACCATTTGACACACTCGTTTGCATTCCAAAGGTCTTATGTATGATGATGAATCCATTGGACGCGATAATAATTTTGCTGAATTGATTACCTACAAGCTTCTCTTTTTTATTTGGCGAGCTTTTGAGCGTACCTTGACCTTTGGATCGACATGGTATTGAATGGACTATAAACCCTAGTTTCATTTGAAAGAAGCAAGCGGTTGGACTTTTTGATATTCTATTTTTGCACTGTAAAATTTGTATTTCTCCTAATAATTACAATAAAAATGATAGCAGTCATAGATCTGCTCATGATACATCCAAGATTTTTACTTGATAATATGTAACTTTACTAATAAGCTCACTTGACGTCTGGCCTTCATAGGACCTCATAAATCCACACTAAGGTTGTATTCCTTTGAATCGCCCAACCTCACAAGTCGATACATTGACATTTAATTAATACCCTCATCTAAGAAAGAGAACAGGTGCACAGATTGCAAATGCAGTTGGTGGATACTATGATGCCCCGTCTTGAGTTTCACTCAACAAACAGTATAAACAACACATAGCATATAATGTATAGTAGTCACATTTATTGAGCAAGTACATATTAACAAATTCAACACAATAGTTCGTTTCAATTGACATGGGTGTAAGACTAAAGCTGATTTTAAGGTTAAATGTATACAAAAGGTATACGTCATATAAGAAAATGTAATTCTACACCACACTAATCCACTTTTATTTGTAAGTACACCATTGTAGGAATTCATCTGTCGAGAAGCATATCCAACATTCCTCGACGGCCGTGACAATCTGCCATCAAAAGCAACGAACAATGAATCGATCTTGTAACTTGCAGTCAATAATATTGGTGGATCATAATGGAATAGAGAGTAACGTGGAATACGTTGGGGCATTTATTTGGCAAAGCAGAATCCTTACCGCTATCCACTTGCAGTTTTTTGCGCATCCAAAAGATATGCTTACACTAGGGTTGGTGGATCTTCGTCATTTATAAACAGACAGCTGCCCTCATCTCTCTCTGCACCTTCTTCATGGTTTGATTTCATGAAAAATCCTCAAAAAATTCTCCCAAGTTATATTTTAGAATTCGTAGAGACTAAAAAAGAGAAAAAGAAAGTTTAATATTGAGGACATGTGTCTTGGTCTATGTATTTACTTACATTTGAATCTTTTTGATAAATATGGTAACTAGAAAGTGTACGCGGCATGCATTTAATTAGATAAGCATGTCACAAAGTAGATACTTTCTTTTCCTATGTAGCAACTCTGCACTAACATCCATTGGAAATTCTGGTGAAACGGACCATTTACATTTCATGTCTCTCGACAGTTTTTGAATGCATTAAGGAGTAACCAGGCTCAATACATGCATGTCGAGGAAGACCACATCGTCGGAAATTCTCTGCACTGACGTTGTGGGCTCTTTGTAGAAGCACCTTAGAAACTTTTTCTTACACACCTTACTCATTCTTTTCAATTAAGTGAAGTGGATCCAATCCAATATGTTGATCATTATCAAACAAAGCTTGGTGCGAACAGTTTCGTGTCAAACTATAGTACTTATCATTGCATTCGATTCATCATGATTGATGTTCTAATCTAGATGCCAATACAATGAGAATTAGATGCCACTCCATTATATCTTAGAGATTAATATATTGTCGTCACCGAGTTTCTTTTTGTTGCAAAGCGTGACCCACCCGCTCATCATGACAGAGACGGACATTGGATTTCGGTGAAGGGGAAAAAAAATCTGCGACAAGATTTTTCTTTAGGTAAATATGTGTAACTATTTTTTTTAAAGCACAAGTTCCAATGGCCAAAAACTTGATGAGATTGAGAGTTGCCACATTTTAAAAAGAGATGTCCACTGTGGTGTTTACATTGTTATTTTCGTTCGAGTTTTTTAAGGAACCAAAAAAGCGGGCAGCCGTAGATATTTGCACACTGATGGAACTAACAGATTAGAGAGTTAAAAGGATTATATGGCATCCATGAACTTAAAAATCATTCAACGGTTTAGATACACAACATGATTACCTTGCTGAAATAGGCAACAATGGAAAACGCTATATGTCCAACTTTTGATATGATGAGTTTATCTTCGAACCCACTAGAAAAAAATGAGAAACACGATTATATCTACGATGAGATGCTTTTATTTTGCATATTATCTCAATATCAAGCTAGTGGAAGATCAATGCAGAATTCTAACCCAGCAAAGATTTAGTGATCTTCTTGCGAGGCTAGGGTTCATCCACGATCCAGAAGCCACATGAATCAAATGAATCCCCAAGTGTGAACAGGAATCGGCATTGAGATATTATGATCGGGTCTTGAGTGTAAACACGATATATAATAATGCCAACAAGCAAAAGAGGGCTGGGGAATTGTATATTCCTATTTTGTGTTCTTACTGCTCTATAATATTGTACGGAATGTCAAAGGTGTCCGCTAGAACTTGACTGGTTCCATCAATTAATTCTTCGGAATAGCAGAAAGATAAGCAGGTGCTTAATTTAATTTCTCTGCACCTTTTGCTCCTCGAGTGTAACGAAAGCTCAGTGAGATAATAGGCATGATTGCAATGCCTTTTTTTTTTTTTTTTTTTTTTGGTAAAAGTAATGAATATATAGCTTAGGACAATAATACAAAAGCGGCACCAAAGACTTACACTCTATCTACAGTAAGTAGAAAGAGTGGAAGGGAGCCGAAGAAAGAGCCAAAGGCAAAGAGAAACAAAAACAGGAAAAAACATAAAGCGACCTACAAGGTCACTAAAACAGAAGTCACGACAGCCAAAACGAAACCTTGGCAATTCAAAAAACGAAGAGACCAAGAACGGAGAGCTGAAGTAACTTGAAGCAGGAACGCGATCCAAGCAACCTATAGAGTCGAAGAACGGCCTGAGAAAATGGAGGGTTGAAAGCCCCAACTCCTCTGAAGACGCCTGTTTCTCGGGATATCCGGAACATTTGAGAAGGTAAGAGCTTTCTCCTTTACAACTTTAATCAGGTGATTTTTCAACTCAGAGACGACCAAGGCTTCCCCACGGAATATAATATCATTCCTTTTTTTCCAAATCAAGTAACATAAGGCAGCAAAAGAAAATCTAGCAATACAGTAGAAGAAACCTTTACCGGATAAGAATTTAATAGCCCAAGATAGGTTATCCGCCCACAGTCTCGCTCGCCAAGGTAAGTTACACCTTGTCGCCCAAAAGAAAGCAAGAGAAGCCGAGACATGGCAATCAAAAAAAAAGGTGATTGATGGAATCCGGAACTTCATTGCATAACGCACAAGTGCAAAAGTCGATTCTTCCATGAGAGAGAAGGAGCTCTTGGGTAGGCAATCCGTTCCTCGTAATCAGCCACAAATTAAACTGGAATCTAGGAGCAATATCAGAGTTCCAGATAAGAGAAGCCCAAGGCACCCGGTTTTTTCCTGTTCTAATGCAGTCCCAAGCAGAAGCCACCGAGAAGGATCCGGAGGGGTCCCGACTCCAAAAGAACCGATCCGGAGTAGAGGATGAAACCGAAATGGAGAATCCCAAGCTTTGAAGGAAAAGCCTGAAAGAATCGCCCATAGGGGAGAGAAGATCCGTGACTACTACATTCTTTGGAAGACCAGATGTTTCAATAAGAGGATGCGGAATAAGCTGATCAAGAGGGCCCTCTGAAAGCCAGCGATCAAACCATAAGGAAGCTGAAAGACCATTTCCAATTTTCCAGAGAAATGATAGCCGAAACTCCGCTCTTAGAAGTAAGATTTTTTTCCAGGCCCAAGAGCAAACAGAAGGTGAGGAAGAGATCCAAAAGTTGTTCCTTTTTAAGAAATTGGAGTGAATCCAACGACACCATAAGGATTCTTTGTCTGTGAAAAGAATCCAAATGTATTTAAGCATCACTGATTTGTTACAGTCTTTCAACTTACGAATACCCAATCCTCCTTTATTTTTAGGAAGGCACACTTCATCCCATGCAACCTTAGCCCCGCCTCTGCCAAGAGTGGCACCTTTCCATAAAAATTGTCGCAAGATTTTCTCAATACTATTTAGGACCGAAACCGGCAAAGAAAAGACACTGGACCAATACACTTGAATAGAGTGTAGGACTGACCTAATAAGTTGCAGCCTACCCGCAAAAGAGAGGAAGCGTTGAGTCCATGACTGGGCCCTAGCAGTAATCCGATCAATCAAGGCCACGCAATCTGCTTTCCCAAGTCTGGAGGAGATGATCGGTACACCTAAGTATTTCACTGGGAGCTTTCCTTCTTGAAACCCAAATGCCATAAGAATATAGTTGCGCAGCAAAGGAGCCCCACCTGATAAAAAGATTTCGCTTTTGTTCTTATTCGGAAGGAGCCCACTCCAAGAAGAAAATAGGTTGAGGCCCTTTTTCAGTAGAGTAATGGAAGGCCGGTCCCGATCGAAGAGGAATACATCATCGCGAAAAGAGATGAGAAAGACGGACTGGTTTGCATCTCCAATAATACTTAAACTCCCTCCGAGCAGTATTTGCATTCAATATTCCAGAGAAAACCTCCATTACAAGGGTGAAGAGGTAGGGGGACATCGGATCGCCCTGGCGAAGCCCCCTCCCACCCGAGAAGAAGCCATACAGTTCTCCATTAATAGAAATAGAGTATTTCGAGGTCCGAACACAAACCATAATGAGTCGAGTAAGAGATTCAGGAAAGCCAAACGCCAACAAAGTAGTTTGAAGAAAGTCTCAATCAACAGTATCGAAGGCTTTCTGAAAATCAACCTTTATTGCGCATTTGGGAGTATAAGGTTCTAGATGAAAACCAGCAAAAAGCTCTTGCACCATCAGTATATTATCCCTAATCCTTCTCCCTTTAACGAAAGCATTCTGGGAAGAATCAACCAAATCGCTCAAAACAGCAGCTAAGCGATTAGCCAAGATTTTTGTGATGAGCTTATAAATAGTATTACAGCAAGCGATAGGTCGGTAATCAGTCACAGCACAAGCATTAGGCACTTTAGGTACCAAGGCAAGAATGGTATTATTTACCTCTCTCAAAAGACGGCCTGAAGAGAAGAAATCGAAAACCGCCTCCGTCACCAACGGGCCAACAGTCCCCCAGCAAGTCTTAAAGAACTCAACAGTAAAGCCGTCAAGACCCGGGGCTTTTCCTTTCGCGAGAGAAAAGAGCGTATCTTTAATTTCAGATTCCAAGACCGGTCTAGAAAGGGAGAATACCTGATCAACCGTTAGAGGTCTTCGAATGAACTCTTTAACGTCCTGCAAAGAAGGCTTGGATAGCACCGTTTGAGGAGATAGGAGATCATCGAAGAAAGAGACAAAAACCTGTGGAACCGCTAAAGGGTCACTGATCAATGCACCTGAAGAATCCTTAACTGAGAGGATTCTATTCCTAAGCTGCCTTCTCTTGATGGAATTATGAAAAAATTTAGTATTTCGATCACCTTCTTTGAGCCAGCGGATTCTTGATTTATGCCTGTAAAAAGATTCCTCATCTCTACGCAAGTTCACAAAGAGCTTACGGCGCGCCTTCTCAAGATCAGCAAAGTCAGAGTTGGTCGGATCAAGATGAAGATCAAGCTGAGCAAGACGAAGAGCTTCTCTAGCTTCTGCTGTCCTCACCGAAATATTGGAGAACTCCTCCCTATTCAGTTGTTTGAGCCGGCTTTTTAGCACCTTAAGCTTGGATACTAGTTTGAACATAGCAAACCCAAAAATGGAATGCCTTGGTATGGACCCAAAAATGGAAAAGAAAATGGAGGATCGATATGCACTGATCAAGTAAATTAATAGATTAAAAACGATTTGCCGAAGATTTAATAGCATTGTTTTTCTACATTCAGTTGTATGCAAAATCCTCATCGACATTCTAGATTTAATTGATTTCTCGTTGTTAACACCTAATTTTTGGTAACCTTAGAAAAATAAAAATAAAAATCACAAATAAAAGAAAAAATGGGGGAAATCGATTTGATTGATTATGCATGAAAATTTGAAATTATAATGAATATTCAGATTTTGTTAAATGCAGAAGCAATTTAAAAATCAAGTTAATAAAGGGCAAGAATTTTTACAAAATATAAGAAATCTGAGTAAAAATCGAGCTAATTGCGAAATCACGTTCCGATTTACAGCTTTAATTTAATGTGATAGAAGATGGAAACTCAAAAAACACCGTACAAAGTGGCCATCTGGAATCACTATAGAAGAGAGCGGCATTTTTCGTGACTGGGAGAGCGAATTCGAAAAATTCAAAGAAAAATTGGAGAGAAAAATTGGAGAGGAAAAATTGTGAAAAAAAAAATTCGTGAAAGAAAAAGAAAAAAGCTTTTCTTTTTGTGTTCTTTTTTAGAAAAGCCAGCAGAAGCAAAGGTTGCTGGAGGGGTTGCGTGAGGGGACGTGCAGCAGCAGGAAGGAAAAATAAAAATAAAAAGGAAAAAAAAGAAAAAGGAAAGAAGATGAAGCACTGTTCATCTTCCTCGTGAGGAGCCCGCCGGTGATCACTGCTGCTGACCGCGCCCACACCGCCTCGCGCCGGCCACCGCGCCTCCTTCACCGCCGCTCGACCTCCCCTGCGACGTCAACAGCCGCCAGCCCCGCGACGCCTGCAGTGCCCTCGCTCCGTTCCGCTTGCCGACCTCCGAGCAACGGCATCAGCAGCCCAAGCCGGACTGCAGCCCTTTCCGCCCTGGTGACGCCGTTGTTGCCCCTCTGCAACCCGCGCCCAGCAACCCGGCGGCCCGCGATCTGCCCATCGTCGCCGCCACCACAGCAGCTGCGGCGTCCGACGCTCGCGCCTCCGCTTGTCCCTGGCACTAGCAGCCCGTCTCGCCTGCAGCCCGCGCCGACCCGCCTGCTGCTTGCGACTCTGTCCCCACACCGCGGCCCACTGTCTCCGCCAGTCGTCCGAGCACTAGCCTCGCTCCACCACGCCGGTTGCCGTCCCTCTGCCTGAGTGCTTGCCCCTGCCCTCACTCGTCCACCAGTCCCTGCCTCGCCGTGCAGCAAGCCACCAGCGTCGCTACGCTCGCCTCCGCCGTGCCTCTGCCCACCGTCCTCTACCCGGTCGTCGACCCCCGCGCCCCGCTTCGACGCCGGTTTTCCCCTTTCGCCGGAGCCCAACGCCACCGCGCTTTGGCATCGCCGCCCGCGACGCCTCTCACCGTCGCTGCCCGCCAGCTCCCGTCGGAGTTCCGACGCCGGCCAGCAACCGCCCGGCGCCGCCCACCATCGCTGCCCTCTTCCTAAGCTCCCCATAGGTGGTTTAGTTTTGTTTTTATTTTTATTTCTCTTTTTATTTTATTTTATGTTATTTTATTATTATTTGCTTAAATTAGAACCTCATGTCAACAATCATTTCTTGATTTTTGTAAGCATTAATCACAGAGGTTTTTGTCCAAAATTATTGTAATTAGTAATTTAATCCGTAAGGCATCGGATCATTTTTTTAATTATATTAATTTTTAGGCATTCTAATAGTATTTTAATTGTTTAAATATTATAATTATTAATTTGATCCGTAAGAATTTGGATCAGATTTTTAATTATTTTGAGCTTTTCTATCGTGATGTTTAGAGTTGGAGTAATCGTTAATTTGACCTGATTATTTTTTTGATTATTTTAATCCTTTATTTGATTATTGTCTTGATTAGTTTAGATATAATGTTTATTTGATAATCGCTTGTCTTGAAAAAACACTAAAAAATATAAAAATAAAAAAATCAAATTCTTGCATCAAAGCATGTAGGTTTAGGATTGCATATTTAGGACAACATTTTTTTAAGGTTGCATGTTTAGGTAAACTTTTAGAATAAATTAGGATTGATTTTTTTTTTATATAGACCGCCTCTTAAATAATTTTTGCACATCTTTAATAATCTCATTTTTCTAAAATAGTTTTCTAAGATATGATAGGGTTTAAGTCAAATTAATCCCTAAAATAAATTAGAAAATTATTTTTTCAGATAGTTTAATTATGATTTTTATTAATTCCAAATTTCAATAGAAAAATAAAAAAAATATTAGGTGCATGTTAATTAGTTTGCATAATAGGTTCATTTAATTAGAATTTGTTTGTTAGTAAAATTAGGTCATGTAGTTAAAAATGCATTTTTATAAAAGAATTCTAATTTCAAAGAAAACCCAAAAAATCATTTGTTTTGTGTGATGCAATTTATTTTATTTATTGAATGTTTAATAATAGTTGAGCACCTGTGTGATCACCTTTTGACATGATAGTAATTTAGCTTAAAATAAATCCAAGCTGCCTGCAAAAACATTTTTAAAAACATAAAAAAGAAATGGTACCGAAAGAATATTTATTACAGAATTGTAGCCAGAATCAAGTCCCGTAGTCTCTTAGTCTACAGTCAGTAGGAAAGTAAAATAATTCTCCCATTATTTTACTTAGGTGTCTAATCGACATACCGTAAACCGATTAGTGGTGACTCCTAGTTAATAATCAAAACAGAAACCTAAGTCACAAATCGATATGGGCTTGGGAGAGTCCGAGCTAAGTTTAAAATTTAGTAACCCATTAGCCTAAACTTTAGGTGGTGCACCCAAAAATTAGGCCGCGACACTCGTGTTCAATTATATAACAATGAGTTTCACGTTATCCGATGAGTAAATAAATTTAAATTAATAGATCCATCCATAAATGACCACAACCTTTTGTTTCAATGAGTTAATTTAGTGAAGTTTAAAGTTTAAAAAAATCAAAATGCATAATATAATAAATGGAGTCAGGAATAACCTCCATCTAACTTTTCCATGTATAATTACATTGTCATAAGTCAAAAAATACAAATGTTTTTCTATACTAATAAATATCAACAAGTATTGAGAAGCGTATAAAAACTCTCAATGATAAACAACGATCAACGAATTTTTTTAGGTAACTTATTGACAATCATCTACAATTTTATTTAAAAAAATCATAATTTGCAAATTTACAATTTTTATTTATTTATATATTTCCAATATTTATTTGTAAAAGTTACTACTACTTTGAATCTAATATAAGACTTTGAATGTACTAACTCTTATATGAAATTACCAACCTAAATTGGAACGATTTATTAAATTTTGTCAAAATATAGTACCCACTGAACTTGGGTAACAAGTGATTTTCCTCTACACAGCTTTTTGAATTTTATGAATTCTTCCAGAAATCTACTATTACGGAAAAAACGTCAATTTTTTAGTACAAAACAATAGACTCGTCCCTTTGTCATATATATTAAACTGCTACTTATTATCCAAGCAAGGTTTTGAAAGGAAAATAAATAACCAAAATGCTTTCAGAATCTTGACAACCTTCAGCATTTGACTCTCAATGCAAATGAAGGATACGCATCTAAATTAAAACATTTATAAACTTTGTTTGTTCTTGCCTTCAACAGAATAATCTCGTCTAACCTTATACATAGAGCTTTTAGGACCTCAACCTCGTAGGTTGTTTTCGAATTAAAGTTTTGATTGGAACCTCTGCCAGTGCCAGATTCTTATCTGTTTGCACAAGTCAAAGACAATACTTTGCACATCCAGAATTAGGCGAAGCACATGCCTTACGTGGTTAAGTTCTTTCCCTTTCCATAAGATAGTTCATTCCGTATCCTACAATTAAACTAATGGACCTCGGCCGAGGAAAAAAAGAGACGAGAAATCTACCATGAATCTCTCTATTTCTTTACGTGTCATACATAAACGATCAAAGAAGTTGTGACTGAAACATATGGTGACCCATTTAGTTTGTGATAATTTTTTTATAAATTTTCACTTTTTGAAAATGAAAATGAACTAGTATATATATATTTATTTAATTTTTTTGGGAAAACACATGGTTCTCAAAAATATTTCAACATGAATCAAAACTGAAAGTATCTGTGGTTGTATTATTCTAAAGTTGAAAAGCACATTATCGTGAATTCAAAGTAGATCGGGTTCTCATTCAAAAGTACAAATTTTGAAAACAACTATTTTATTATTTTTGTGGTTTGGTAGGTAATAAGGAAAAAGTCGAAAACCGTTTTCACTTGAAGACAATTTTCAATATGTGACTAAAGGTGTCCTAATGTTTTAAATTTTTTCATTTGAAGATGTCGACCGAAAAATCAACCAGCTCTTTTTATGCCAAGCAGGCCCACCCAAAACTAAGCTGCCAGCAACTATCGGGAAACAACGGAAGATGACACGGAAAACTCTATGGTGGCACAACGTTAGTGCGCTAATGTTATGAATGAGATATCACTAGATTTAATAAGGAAACAATGGACCACCCCTCTTGTGAAAAATGTATCAGAAACTTAAGAACAAGGTCCATCTGAGAAAATATAGCAGAAATTATTTGTAAAATAATACTTGAAGGTTTCATCTAGCCGGGGATGATTCTGCCTCCGCTCGTAACATAGCTGCCAATAACTACACTTTATACTTAAGATTTGCTGTCTTCCTGTCCCGTTCTTGTCAAAAGTGTCTTGCCACTCAGGAGACTAAGAGAGCACCCAACCTTCCAATTTCATTTATATTCTTTAACAAAATATGGAAAAGCCTTTATCTGGGAAAGGCAGCTTAAGACATCTATATGTGTGTCTGGATCTATATTATATGTACGGTTTGACATCTAAAATATATATAGAGTAGAGCAGAGTGGAGAGTCAAATTTCATCGGGCGGAATTGGACGAAGTAATATTATCTGCGTAAAGCAATTCATAACAGTATTTTATTTGATGCAAGCATTAGCAAGAGGTGGGTAAACGTCATGCACGTCATGTCTGAAGAAGTAATAGATGACTGCCAGTTCTCCTCTCGATCACTTTTCATACCGACGCCACTATATGATTGTGTGTGAATATGTTAAATTATATTTAGCAGTCACATCATCTGAGTTTTTGTCACGATGCAGGACTTCATCCAATGATAATTATTACACCTAAGACATAGCTTGTAAAAGTAAATTCTTTGTCCTCATAGACAAAAAGCAAGAGTCATGAGTTTTCCCATGGGGAGTGTTGAATAGTGAAGGTGGCAAAATGTTATCGGGAGAAGAAGTGGCGAAGGCAAGTTCAGAAGTCGAATTATGTCAGGACCCTTTTGTTGATCCTAGTGTCCGTTTAGAGAAGCGAGACAAGTAATCTGGAAACTCCATTCTAAGTCCTAAAACACCCCCAAAAAGAAGCAAAACCCTAAGTAGAAAAGAGTAAACAACACATGCTAGAAGTTCCAGAGATGCCTGAAGGAAAGTGTTTCTATGTTTGAACCAGAAATTCCAAAAGGAAGAGTTAAGATTTGTGCTCACTTTGAATCACTTAAATGATCAAGTGTCCAATTAAGTGGACTCATGTGGATCCACCAATTAAACAATGATCTAATACTTCTTGCGTCAAAGTGTATATATTAAATAAAAAAAAGTAAAGATATTGGTGTAATTTTACAACCTAATGTAAATTTCTGCTATTAACATAAAGTTACGTAGCTTGGACATCTCATCTATTAAATATTTTTCATGATTATCTAATATTATATGCATGGTGGAACTCTATAATGCTGAAGTGTGGTCAAGGAAAAGACTTAAGCCAGTGTATATTCTTTCGATTTTCATGCATTAAAAATATCACTACCCATCCGTAACTTAAAACACTTCGATTAGCTGTACTTCATTTGCAATTAATGGAAGAAATATATTTAATCCTTGATTTGAGAAGTGCAAGATTAATAAATAATGCTTTCTCTATATGTACTACCAGACACTGACATCTGGCGCACTGCACGAGTTCTGTCTTCTTGTGGAACCAAGTTGGCACCTCCCCCAAGTAGGATCGGCTAATCATTCGGCTTGACCTTCTTGGGACTGGTAAAAGCCACACAACTGTTGAAGTCACTGCATCCAATTTATATATAAATATATGTTGTATATTTTTTTCCGATGGACATGTTATGTGTTCCACGATATATCTACATATATATATATATATATATATATATATATATATATATATTTGAATGAGTATATATCCATTGAGATTATAACTTCTGAAGGGAAATTAGTCCCGCTGCAAGTCCATCAAACGTTCTTTATCAAAAAATGCCCAGAGTTAATGCTTTTTCATATCTGTTTATAATCAAATGCTAAAAACAAGTGCCAAAGACAATATTCTAGGGTCCGTGGATCTTTTTCTTTTTCTAGCCAAGTGGTAAGTGAATCTCTCTTCACTTAATAGCAGACCCCTTTTTTATTAGGGTTTATCAATTTCAAGGTGAGTCAATTCTCACCCTAGAATTTGGAATTGGGAATTGGCCAACTTGATCCTGGAATTGGACCACTTCCTGAGGGGTCCAAGAACTGGCCAATATATATATATATATATATATATATATATATATATATATATATATATATATATATATATATTTATATTTAATTCCATTCATTAAAGGTTACAAGTGTGTCTCACTCTATGCAAGTTGTCATCCTTCATTAAAGGTTGCAAGTGTGTCTCACTCTATGCAAGTTGTCATCCTCGGAGTAGTTGTCCTACCCGTGCAATCATCATGTTTCACACTTATTTGCAATTAAACCTTAGCAAAACAATTGTAAACTCTTAACATATGCACGAAGTAAACTTTAGAAATTTGACCAAAAAAAAAAAACTTTAGAAAAGGAATTAGTTGTGCAAGCATAGTAGGGGTTCGGGTTCATTAATATTCAAATGAACATTGCTCTTGAGAATGTATAATAAGAATTGTAATATATATATATCAGTTCAATCTAGACAATTCAGCCCATATTTGAAGCTAGACTGATTATCATTGGTTTCAAATTTTAAGAATCAAGAATCGGACCAATTCCTGCGGAAATTGTTCAAAATCGGCTGGTTTGATATGGTTCCTAGATTAGAATCGGACAATTGCTCACCCCTAATATGCATATCTCTCTCTGCACCATCTTAATGGTTTGATCCTCGAGCAAAAGCTTCATAACCATGGGCTTTGCAATACCCAATCCAATCTCATTAAAATTCACGATCATTAAATATATTTTTTTTGTCAGTAAGAGCATTAAAATTTATTTCTTGGAAATTTTCAGCATTCACCTTCAATGCAAAGACAATACATGCATGTGTTGTACGTACGTACGTAAATATGTATTCTGGTTGGAGTATCTATGAAACCATTTCTAAACGCAGTTGTTCTTAGCTTGAACAGAATAATCTCATCTGACCTATAAATGGAGTCTTTTAGGACCTCAATCTCAGATGTTGCCTTCACATAAATGTTTCGATTAGAAACTCTGTTTTTCCAAGTTAAAGACAATGATTTGAATTTTACACCATCTAGAATTGTAGAATTCCGGAAGGTATCCGCAGTTTTCTGGAAGGTGCTTTCATTTTTCATACGATCATAAATATTCTATATTTAAACAAATTGCATCTCAACCGACAGAAAAAAAGGAAAAAAAGGAAAAAAAAAAATTCTAATGAAGTCAGGTCATTGGACAAACCCGCTATACAGTACCAAAATGTACGAGAATACACATTTTTCCTGGAATCTAGCCCGAATCTCACTATTTCTTGGTGTATATTATCGAACAAGTTGTGATTGAAACATAGAGCAAGCTAGACCCATTTAGTTGGGGATAATTTTTCCGATTTCCAATTTTGAAAAATTGATTTTCAAGATGAGTAAAAATTGAAGATACGTTTAGTTTGTAGGTAGGAAAAGTGGACAGTTTTCAATTGAAAACAATTTTCTTTATGTGTAAAGGTGTTTTGATTTTTATTTGGAGAAGTGAACAGACTAATTGCGAACAGGTCCTAATATAAGTTGCCAACAATTGGCTGAAACAAAAGTAAGATGGCAAGGAAGTCCTAAATGACCTAGTATATATCACGAAGGTGGATCAAACGCTGATCAGCTAGATTTGTTTATATGGTAAAATGTCAACTTGGATCCACACAATAAAGGAAATCACTTGATTTCTTCAAATTTTAATTTACCTCCTAATTAGAAGGATCTCATTTTTTTCTCATAAATCAGTTACCTTGTACGCACAAAACCAATAAAATATGGATGGACTACTTCGAATGCAAGCCAACATAGCATCCCAACAGCAATCATAATGTTTCAAAGATGACAAACTCCAGTACTGGATGATCTCAATTATTGTTGTTATTTTATCAGCCAATAAATGATATATGATCAACATGCCTACATGAATTGCTACGAATGAGATATCAAGAGAGACAAATAAGGAACCAATGGATCATCCTGTAGTGAAAATGGGACAGAAACTTATAAACCATCAATACCAACAAGTTCCGTCCGTGAAGATATAGAGCAGAAATCTTTTGTGAATCAAGCAGGTTTATCTAGCTCAATGTGTCTTGCCACTCAGGAAACCTAAGACAGCCCCCTACTCTCCCATTCCGTTTATATTATTATCCAAATCAAATGTGGAAAAGCCTTTATCTAGGAAAGGCAACTGACGACACCTCAATATATGCCTTCATAGCCAAATGAAGATTTGTGGACAACATGGATATATATATATATATACAGAGAGAGAGAGAGAGAGAGAGAGAGAGAGAGAGAGAGAGAGTACAAGATTAACTGATCAGGCTCTCAGCAAAAGGTACAAAATTAACAAATATAATGGTTTCCCCAAATATTGTAAAAGATTGTGAAGATATGGTGCAGAGCATATGTCTTCTTGCAGGACCAAGTTAACACCTCCCCTAAGTAGAATCGTCGAATCATTCGGCTTTCCCTTTCTGGGACTAATAAAGCCACACAACACTTAAAAGTCACAGTGCGCAATTATTCTATACCTTTTCCGATGGCCATATGATGTATGGCACACTTATATATCCTTTTTTTCATATTTATCTATATGAATCAAACGCTGAAAAGAGGTGTCAAAGAATATCCTTACACTGTTCGTGGATCTTTTTTTGTTGTTTTGGCCAAAGGGTAAGTGGATCTTTGTTCACATAAGAGCACACACCTCTCTCTATTTCTCTCTGCACCATCTCAATGGTTCGATCCTCATGCATAAGCCTCAAATCATGGGCTTTGCGATAACTAATCCCCATCTCATTAAAGAACAACTCACAAGCATTAAAATAACTTACTTTCCCTTTGTTCGTTTTCCCCTCATTGGAACCCTCAAATCTCAACCTTACCTAAAAAGAACTGCATTTTGTGAGGCCATCTTCAAGACGACCGAAGACTTTCTTCAATCTTCCATCACAAGGAAGGCCTTCATTTAAGACCTAACCAAGAACTCGTAAGTCTTACCGATCTTTCTCTTTTGTCTTCTTCTGTTTCTTGAAGGTTAAGAATCACAAGGGTTTTCGGCGAAACGCTGTTTTCGGCCATCATCGTTCAATTCAGCCAGTTTCTTTCATCGCTCTTCTTCTCATCTTTTTCTTGGAAAAAGGAACCGTCATCTCTTCTGATCTAGAAAGATTTATTTACAAGGGGTGAGAAGCGAAGATGGTGAAAGGGAAGATTGCGATCCGAAAGATTAATTGCTCGAAGAGCAGGCAAGTGACTTTCTTCAAGAGAAGGACTGGGCTACTGAAGAAGGCCAAGGAGCTCTCCATTCTTTGCGACGCTGAAATTGGTGTCATCATCTTCTCCTGCACTGGCAAGCTTTATGAGTACGCTAGCACCAGGTCAGCTCTTTCTCTCCATCAACAAGTAGATCTTTCTTGGTGCCCAATAGAAAGAGAAGACAAGATGTAATAATTGTGCTTAAAGAAATTGGATATATGAAATCCATTGGTGTTCTATTATTTCCCTTTTCCGTCTAGTTAATTGTAGCCTTAGTTGAGATCGAAAAAAAAGAGAGTTAGATCTTGTGGTTAAAAATAGGAAAAATTGTCTAAAAAGTGCTAAACTTATTGTGCAGTAGCCAAGTCAATCCTTAATTTTTCAATTTTGCTAATTTAGTCCGAAATCTTTTGATGATTTCCCAATATAATCATTCCGGTCCATTTTGATTGAAAATTATTGACCTAGAAGTCGATCTTCATATGGCATAAAAACCATTGATTTCCATTGGAATTACATACTCTCATTTGTTCAATCATTTCAACAAGATTCATTTCTATTTGTGACCGAGTTATCTTCAATAATACTCTTTTGTAAAAAATATTAAGGAAATGTACTTCAAAAGTTGAATTTCATCAATTAGTTTCAATTCTCAATTTACCTTGGACTAATTACTAGTGAAAGCTAAACTGGGGGATTTTTCTTTTTGTCTTAAAACATAGAAGTTCTCGTATAAATCCATACAAATTTTGTGAAAAAAGAAGAAGAACAAATCTTCTAAAAAATTGTCAAGAAAGTATTTTTTTTTTCAAGCTCGATATCTACTCTTTCACAGCTGACTATTTCAGTTGCTCAGAATCTATTTAATTACAATCTAATATTGGATGTGGGGATTGAAATAACCAGATAGGGCGAACAAGTCTAGACTAACAATGTATCTCGTGGATTTTTTTTATTTAACCTAACAATCTGCATGGAATCTGTTCTTGAATTCTTATATAGCATTTGAAAATGTTCATTCGTTCTCTCTTTGTAGCATGAATTCAGTTATCGAACGTTATAACAGCATGAAGCAAGATAAAGAGCAACAATCTAATACTTCTACGGAGATCCAGGTTAAGCACATGTACTTTCTAACATAGTAATAGCTAATTATTTCTTCTGTTGACACTTCATTTGACACCTACAAACTAAAGCTCTTTTGCTTAACCCCATTGGAGGTTCAATTTTAAGTCATGCTAAACGCTTGCACATAGAAATTCATGAACGAAGAAGAAATTCAAATTAATGATGGAGAGGAGCCGAACAATTAGTTGAATTAGATTTGTGAAAAGAAGTTATATTATATCTCCAAAGCTTTAAAATAGCATATCATGAGACATGTATGCTCTTTGTATTCATTGTGAGATTGCTGTCAATTCTTCTAAAAGTTTAAGGTAATTGATGGAGCAATGATTTGACTCGAATCTTCTGGGCATGTGCATGTCGACACTTGGCCAAAGATTCAAGCACTGAAAGTTAGTTCTGATTAATGACAGTCTCGATAGATTTCCTCCATTTCTAATATCATGTGAAAAATTCTATGGGGGCACTACTCCATCTAAAACTTATGATCGACGCACATAGGTAGAGCAAGGTGCAAATATATAAGGTAGGATGGAGCTTGTAAATGAGAAATGAGATGTTAATCCACCACTTAGTGCAAATAGAATGAGGATTTGCTCTTGAAGTTGAAGAATGGAAAATAAGATGACCAAGCTACTCCATGCTAGAACTTGACTCCGGTACTACATAAATTTTGTGCTCCTCTCTCAATATCTAAAAGCTTAAATAGGTAGACAGATGCATAATCGTGTGATTTTATATATAAATGCTTTAAAGGTCTCTCTCTTCCCTACGAGTTCCACCAATTTTGTTATTACCACTACCGAAACAAAATGGAGAGAGCTAGATTAGCACTATTCAGAGTAAGAATGTGAGTTTTAAGGACTAGAGAGGAATTAAATTTTATTGCAGCATCCAGATGTAAAGATCGTAATTATTTGCATGAGTCTAATTGTGTGCAATTTTTTTGCTCCATTAGTTTTTGAAAAAGGAGACGGAAAGCATGATGCAGCAACTGAGGTGTTTGCAGGAATGCAATAGGTACTGCTTTTGCTTTACCCCATCATTAGTTACTTAGTTGCAAGTTGCATTTTCATCTAACTAAGGATTAATTCAACTAGGAAATGACCGGCATATACACAGAATTTTCAAGAAACTATACGAGAGTGATGATTTTAACTGTTGGATTGGTAATCCGAAAGGTCATGTACAAAGGAAAGAAATCGAGTTTGCTAGTGAAACTTGAGGTCCTTGGCAAAAGAATAATACATGTTATTAGAGCATTCATGACTGTATGTAAAAGAAAAAAGTCGAGCATTTGTGATGAATTTGACTGTGATTGAGCACACAGGCGACTGATGGGAGAAGAGCTTTCCAAACTAAGTTTGGAGGACTTGAAAAATTTGGAAAATGTCTTAGAAATGGGTTTGAAGAATGTTCGCTCGAGGAAGGTAATACACATGAAGACTCTATCACTCATTATGCAAGAAATATCCTGATTTTTTTTTTTTTTTTGGTAAGGGAAATATCCTGATTTAAGTTCTCCTGTTACGATAATTTCTTTATGTTTATCTACATAGGACCAGAGTTTCATGGAAGAAATGAGGGAGCTAAAGAGAAAAGTATGACATGGAAAAAATTCTCCTCTCTCTCTCTCTCTCTGTAATGGTAGATTAGGATTGCTTCATCCCTGTACATGACTGATTTCTTGAGGGGTTACAGCTTGACCACGTCGAACAAGAAAATGTAGAACTGCGGAAGAAGTCGAAAGTCGTAGGCCGAGATGATGGAGAATCAGAGGGCGAGGTACATACTTTTTCTATGAGCCCCATCGACCAGTCAGGGAATTTTAACTTCACTGTAAAATTTCCTTTCTCTTTTCTTAAACATTTATCGCGCACGTAAGTCAAAATAAAGGACAACGTCTGAACAATTTGTCAGAAAATAGACAAGTCGATCCTGTACTTCAGATGGACTTTCTTGGAGACGAGTCATGATAATCGTTGATCATTTGATCAATGGGTGGGATGGACCTGGGTCCAGGAATTTTTACGTTAGGTACTGCTAGAGCGCTACATTTCTGTCCATGCAAAACAATTACGGCATAATTAGTGTCATCCTTCTGGAATGAAAATTGCGAATCTATGACCTTTACACAATGGGATTGGTTTGGATGAATGGGGCCGTCATGCTTCTACAGACAGCAGTAGCCTTTTTTTTTTTTCCTTCAAGAAAAGAGTTTGAAACTCCTCAGATAGGATTTCAACATGTAGAATTGTGTTGTTTTATTGCAATTGTTGAACATTTGGAATCCATACTTTTCCCAACTTATCAATAATTTAAATCGGTTCTTCTGTCTCAGTTTTCTGCAGAAACTAGTTCCAGGAAAGAAATGAGCAAGATGAGTGCTCAAGCGATACCCGATAAAGATGACAGTCCTGAACGTCTCCTTCTCCAATTGACCTTGCAACCAAAGCCCTATCTTTTGGGTGCGCAAAAAACTGCAAGTGGATAGTGGTTAGTCTTTTGCTCTGCCTTGAAGGTTTTGAGAAAAGATACTGGTTTTTTCATATGGATTCAATTCATCTTCCATGTTACGCTTTACTCCATCATCAGCTACTAAAATTGCTGATTGCAAACTGCAAGACCAATTTATTGTTTGTTGCATTTGATGGCAGATAGTCTTGGCTGTCGAGGATTGTCGGATATGCTTCTCACAAAATGAATTCCAACGGGTGCACTTACTAATAAAAGAGGATCCATATGGTGTAGAATTATATTTTTGCAGATGACGGTACCTATGGTGGAGACCCCTCAGTCCGACAGGAGCAGATACGTTTTATCACACTAACATTTCAATAGAGCTGGCAAAAAGGCTTTGCTCTATCAGGCATGCATCAACTTTTGCCAATTTATCTCCATACCCCTTCTCCACAAGATAGCCTTCTAGCAGTTCGAGCTGACTGTAACAACAACATCAATGATCAAACCTTGCCCCATTGAATGAGATTGATAATTTTGATCTGACTGGGGTGATTGCAACACCGTGTTAGCTACTGCATATCATGGGAAAATAGATCACAAAGGACGAAAATGTAGAACAAACTTGGTGTAACAGCTTAAGAAAGAATTGTTGCTCGTTATCTAAAGCAAAGTAACCCCAGAAAGAACAGGACTGAATCGTGGGAAGAGGATCCATTTATGGAAACAAGCAGATATTATTATTCCTGGCTACTTATTTTATCTGAGAACTGCAATTTGCTTCCTCGAGAAAAAGACGAACATAAAACGGCCAAGGACATGATATGGCTTTTTAGAATCAAGCCTGTTTTAGACAGTCCTCGAAACTCTTCAAAGAAAGAAAAGATACAAAAGGAAGAGTGTGGAGAGGCAGACTAAATAAGCAGATGCAGGCACAGAATATACAATGTTGAACTGAAAAAGACGAGTTAAGCTACAAAAGAAGATTAAGAACTAGAGCTCAGTTTATCGACTAATTTGGTGCCTCAAACCTATCTATAACCAGATACGCGCTGGGTTTAGCATGGGTGTCGCGAATCAAACCAAAGACTGAAGAAAAATCACGGACAAGAAATGAGAATTACTCCTCCATTCAACTGCTCTGTAACTGCGGTTGGTATACTTGTCGGACGCGAGAAATCAACAGCAAAAGTCACCATGAAACTGACCTCGGTCGGATGGCGGAGCCAAAACCAAGAGATGCGATTAAAAAGATCAATTCCCCGATCTTCCCATACTCATTAACGACCCGTTTTAGTCATTACCCATCTCAGCGAAAGAAACAGAGAAGAACATGAAGAAGAAGGAAACCCGTAGATAATCAGGAAACAAATCCTGGACGAAGGTAAATGTTCATGGAAGGTTGCAGGAACAAGATGGTCGGGTTCATGCGCTTATACCCTTGGTGAAGAGAGGCCATTTCAGCGATCTCCTTGGTACTGAAACACGCCCTCCGCTTCAAATGCAAAGAGGAAGGCGAACCTCGGTGGCCTGCTCTGATTTTGTCGGAAGAGGAGAAGCTGTCTGCTCTTGTAGTGAAGAGTGGTCGGGTGGAAAAAGCGAGCCTCAGGAGAGATAAGAAAACATCACGGCAACTGTTCTCTCTTTAGATAGTTGCATTTAATTTAATCAGATATTTCCATGACGGCTGGGATTTCCTGCCCAAGGAACTACATGAATTCGGTCCTCCAGCTAATCAGATCAATCAATTTTCCAAGGATTGGTTTGGCATATATCCATGGCACAGAAACATGGATAGGACAAATATTGAAATGCCAAAAATTTAAGGAAAATTTCAAATAAAAGCTTGGAATGTCTTTATTTTCTCAAATAAGAATCCAAAATAAATATTATTTTATTTAAATAAGAGTCTTGAGTGGCCAAATCATTTCAAATAAGGACTTTTGATTAGTCGATGACTATTTTGGCCATCGAAGAAGAGGCATTTTAGTAAAACTATTATAAGTTATTTTTTAAAAAAATTTATTATTTTATTATTTTTTCCTCTTCCCTTCCCAACCATTAATGCGCCTCGTCGATGGCCAGTGACAAGGGCTGCCCTCATTGGCGTTGAGTGAGGGCAGCCTAGGTGAGGGCGAGGGTTGCCCTTGTCGGCGTCAGGCAGCCCTCGCTTGAGTCTGGCATCCTCTACGATGCTAGCGGAGGGAAGAGAGAAAAAGGAAAAAAAATTAAAAAGTAAAAGTCAAAAATGCCCTTCGGCCAATAAGGTTAGACTTTTCTTTGAGACTTACATGGCTATTTCAAGCCCTTATTTGAAATAAGTTTAACTTAAGCTTTTATTTGAGAAAACAATGGTATTTCAAGTTCTTATTTGAAATAAAGTTTGCTTTAGACCATTTAAAAAAAAAAATAAGAGTACTTCAAGTCCTTATTTGGAATTTTCCCAAAATTTAATTAAGGCGTGTTAAGTAATGCACTGATAAATAAATAAATGAATGAAAGGACACGGAGTTAACTCCCGTTGAATAATTAGCATTCACCTTGGTACTGTTTTATCAATTTATGCATGGTTAATGAAATATTGTACAAATGTGTTTCACACTTGATTTCCTATTTTAGAAGGGTTACACTTAATTTCCTATTTTATACGAACCCTTCTATTGTCGCAACTTGGATTTCTTCGAAAATCTGTAGCAATCACATTGTCCTCCGTAAATGATTGAGTAGAGGTTTTTATTGACGAGTGACCTTATTGATTTTGCCATGTAAACTCTAATTTGGTGCTCCCAAGCAAGTGCCGACACAACATGCACGCACATTTTATTAGAGTCTCTTTCTCATACTATAGTTTTTTTTTTTTTTTTGGTTGAAATTATACTATAGTTTAGGAGGCCACCTTCTAAGCTGTTATTAAATTTTGGATGCCCAATTAAATAAACACAAAATGCTTTGCTGTTTTTTTTCTTTCTGTCTGTCATTTGTATTTGTTTGATGCTGTTATGGTGGGTAGTTCTAGTTGTTATGGTGGGTACAACAAGGGCAAGGTGAACGATTTTTCCTCGCTTTCCATTACTTGACATTATTTAGTTTTTTTTTTTCTATGAAAAGATTGCAATAATCTTTGTCATCATTCATGGATTCTCTCTGTTATTTATTACTGATTATATATATTTACTTTACTGTCCGCAAGAATCGATGTTATTGGATGCTAGTGATGGACTTTGTAATTATTTCTTGACGTGATCTGTACCAAATAAATCAGTTTTATATCATGTTATTTTTATTAAAATTCGTGATTGACCTTTTCCACTATTCAATTTAATTTGATTTGTCAACCTATAATAGCAGGACGCCAAGATGATCATAAGTCCAAAACGGTTGCAACTAGTTGCTTTATAATATAATTATTTCCTTCGTACGAGGTTTTACAAAATCATGTGTACATAATTTTTAATGGGTATATGAACTCTAACAAGTTGTACATAAAGAAATGGCGTTTTTCTTGTCTTGAATCTGAGTCGTCCTTCTCTCTGATTTCTAATGATTCATTAATTCATCAGTTCAGAAGCATTTGGAGGGAAGTTCTTTGATACCTTGCTTTCTTGGTTGCTCATCAGCAAGCTGCAGTTGATACTTTGTTTGTCGTCCGAGGCTCGCTGCAGTGTGGTATTGCGTTGATATATGACCAGTTAAACAAGGCAGAAATTTTAGGGGAGACTAGCTACAGAGAGCGTGCAGATCAATATGGAGAGAGGAAAGATTGTGATCCAGAAGATAAATAGCTCGACAATCAGGCAAGGGATTATCTATTGACACCTAAATTTTAACTTTTGCACCTAATCATTTATCTCATGAAAAATTAGGGATTGAATTTAATCCCTAAATAAAAATATCAATATCTCATACTATTTACGTTATAGTTACTTCGTGAATATAATGGGGGCTCGAAATCTCATACATTGATTTTTTAGCCCGGCAATACGGACTGACATGATTATGCATCATACAAAACCAATATCCCTTTCCTTTTCCTCATTATTGAACAGATTTGGTGAAGAAAAGCTGGTCGTATTTATCAGAAGAGATCTTCTTTCCCGAAACTAGCCGAATCAAAGATGTGTATAAAGGGTAAGCGAGGAGGGAGATATTCTCAGCCAAGAGCAAATGAGGAGATTTGAAATGGCAAAGTCAGGAAAGAAATGGCAATCAGTGGAATTCCTTTCCCATGAATAATGGGTTCAGGACTGAAGATAAATCAAAGTGCGGTAATTAGGAGGCAAAATCGGTGAGACAGACATATAGAAAGAGGCAAAATAAAATAAATAAATCAATTAAAGGGAAGGAATTAAAGCATTTGTGGAAGGTGGGGGCTGCTGGAGGAATTAAATGAACTGGCCATGAAATCGTGCATAAAGTTTGCAAGGCCGTATGGGGAACCCAAAAGATTGCTAGGAGGGAGAGGCTTTTGTGGCCATTTTAAAAGAAGACCAAATCCTGATGGGGGGGCACTTGGACGAGATGCCATAGAGAGGTGAGAAACATGAAAAATAACGTAAGATCTTTGCTATCCTTTAAATGACTCCTTTTCTGTTTTGCAAAAATAACTGCATTATGTCTGGATAGCAACTTTGCTATCCATTTAAGTTATTTTTTGCTCGAATCCATTGAATTTTTGGTTCACAAAAGTGAAATATACTCATGGGGTTTATTTAATCGACCATAACTGATTAGTGCAACTTCAAAAAGGTAATATAAAATGCGTACTAATTTGAGTACCATGTTCCTATTGGTACGGCTTGCTTAGGAGAGTCCACACTAATTGTGGGCAATTGTTTCACAAGAGGAACCTTTGTTTTCATTTAGTAATCCATTAACTTTCCTTTGGTGATTCACAAAGATTGTGGCACCTTCTCAAAGTAAAGAATTAGTCTGCTCAAGAAGGCCAAGGAGCTCTCCGTTGTTGGAATCATTGACTTTCTCTTGCATTAGCAGACTCCATGAATATGCCATCTCTAGGTCTCTTTGATGCTAGAGTATTCCTAGAAGTCATCAATTCTACAAGGGAGTTGTTGATTTAGTGGGTAAATCGTCGATGGACAAGGCAATTATTGATTTCGAGTCTACTTCGATCACTTCACATTTGGAAGGTGTCTACATTCCTAAGGTCATTAATTCAGTAACATTGGAATAAGCAAATCTTAGATACATGCACCCAACAATATTTATTTCTTATATTTTCAAGGTCTAGCAAAAGTCATTTAAAATTTCTAGAGTCCTTATTTAATTGTTGTCATTTTCTAGTAAGACTAGTTGTCTTCCCTATGAGTCATTTTATCTTTCCAAAGAGTCTTGGTAATGACTCATGCTTGGAGGGTTTTTCGAAGTTCATCGGTATAAGCATGCTATGATGAATAAAAAGGTAGGCTTGTTTTTAGTAATAAATTATTTAGCCTTTGGCTTGAGAACAGGAAATATTTCTCGTTTTGCTTTTATCTTTTAGATAGATTCCTACGAGTGGCAAGTGTTCTATCTATTTAATTTCGCACTTGTGTTACCTTTGACCCTCCCTCCCTCTCCCCATGTGCTTTTGTCTTAGCACAATAATTACTTTAAATTGAATCATTTTGATGAATATGGGCGAGAAGCCTGAAAATGTTATGATTCGACTTTTTACCCTCCTAGGTGTGGCAATGATGAAGCTTTCTAATGTTATTTTTCTTCTAAAAATTGCTTCAAATTTATTTATTTAGACTTTGTAGAAAATAAAAAGAGAGGAAAAAGTTTGATATGGAGGACACGGTAGTATATGTAATTACTTTCAATTGAATCGTTTTGGTAAAATTTGCAGCTAAATAGTGTATGTGTTATTATTTACCTTTCTCCTACTAAGTTTTCGTTGACGAAAACAAGTAGCACCACACTACATGTATTTGATTAGAGAAGCGTCTTGGAGCATGATGCGCCAATCTAGTCAAATCAATCATTGTATTTGAAGTATTATAAATTTTGTTGTTCTTCTCATAACGTTTCCATGTAGCGGTTGATTTGAATGATAGAGAACGTTGCAAAATAAAAAAAAAAAAATAATAATTTTGTGACGTCCCCCTTCTCTCCTCTCTTTTGTCCTCTTCCCCCCCCCCCGGCACGTGATTTCTCCCCCTTTTCTGCCGTCCATCCCCTCTTCCTCTTTCTTTCTCTCTCTTTCTTTTCTCCCATTTCCCCCTCACGTCACCTCCTGCCCCTCCCCCCCTTTTTTTTTTTGTTTTTTCTTCTCTCTCTCTTATTTCCCCTCTCTCTCTCTTGGCCGAACCCCCCCCCTCCTCCTCCTCCTCCTCCTCCTCCTCTTCTTCTTCTTCTTCTTGCTGACTGCCGCTTCACCCACCACCACACCACCGCCCACGCCCTCAAAGGAATTGACGGAGGCCCGCACAAGTGGTGGAGCATGTGATTTAAACAGTAGTATTGTTTTTGGTTGTTCGTCAATTCTTGGAGCCGCGCCGTTCGCCGTCCTCACCGCCGAACCGCCATCTCCACCGCAGAGCTCCCAAATCGCCGCTGCTCCCCACCGCCCCGCCCACGTCCCTCACGCCGTTCGCGGTGCCGTCGCCGCCATCCGCAAGCCGCCCGCTCGCCGCTGTGAGCCACACCTAAGCCGAGCCTCCCCCTCTTTGGCCGTGAGCTTCAAGAGCCGCCGCCGCCGCCGCCGTCGAGCCTCCGATTGAGTCGCGAGCATCACGTTCTTGACGCTGTCGCGCCGCCGTCGCTGGAAATCAATGAGTTAATCTCCTAATCCTTGATTAGTGTTAATTGCGTTTAGAGGTGGTCGGTTTACTATTAATTGTGGTTAATATTAGTTAACCTTAGTTTATTCTTAATTGTGATTAAGAATTGTTTAGATTAATTTTAATTGCAATTAGTTTAAGTAATTACGATTAGATTAATTAATCATGGTTAGATTAATTAATTGAGTTTAATTTATTATATTATTATTTAATTAATTAATCATAATTTATTTTTAATCTTTATTTACTTAATTAATCGTAATTATTTTAGATAATTTCGATTAATTTTAATTAATTATATTTAGGCTAATTAAGTGAGTTATGTTTAATTAATCGTTATTAGACTAATTAATCTCGATTAGCGTAATTAATAACGGATTAGCTGTTAAGTAAAATTTTATACTCATTTTACTGGATGAATTTACACTTAATTCTAATCGTTTGAACAGTAATGCCATGATGTTTGATTACTCATATCATGTATTTTAAATGCTATTTTTTTAAATATGGTATATTGATAAGAAAATAGCAAACTTTGAGATGTCGTGTTTGGACGCCGTATTTTACATGATAAAATGGGCAATGATATTTTAAAATGAAAGTGTGCAAAGTTTGACGGGTTGATTTCAAATACGTAATCACGTGCGATTATTTTACTGAAATTTTAAATGTAAAGATTTTCCGAGATTTGTTATTTAAGCACGAACTCTTTTACACTAGGCTAATTGACGGAAGATAAAAATTGGTTGAGTGTTGGCGTGCTTGTATGGTCATTTAATTGAATCCGTCACCGAACGGGAGTTTAGGGACGATGCCCGATGTTTATCGGATGCCTGGCGGGGGTTCGGATGCCGAGTCGCGATTGGGGCCAAACCAATGCTCATTTATGGAATGCCGTCTAGGCGGGGTATCTAGATAATGTCGTGCCCGATGAGGCGGGACGATGCCCGGTCATGCCAGAAGACTGACAACTTGTGTGTTGGCCATAGCCCGATGGGTCGTAATAATCGAAACACATGTGAATGATTGTGATGTATTGTGCTTGATTATAGGGTAAAATTGTTAGGCATGGTATGGGATGTGCCGAAACATGTTTTACCTTATAACCGGGACTTATGTGGATGCTTGGTGCATGAGAGTTATGTGTTCTGATTATTGATTATGCTTGTTGTATTGATAATGGCATATGTGATGTGCTAATATGCAGGGGTATACCAAGGCGAGATAAGATTGTATGCCATTGCATGATTAGGCTACCTCCAAGGCGAATTTGCGTCGTAATCGAGGTTTAGGAAGTCGATTCGTTGAGATTTTATCTCATCCCGTTATTGTTAACCATTTTTAGGGCCGTAGCGTGGAGATCTGCTAAGTGCGGATGTGGTGGGCGCGAAATGTAACACTTTTTTGCTGGCCTTGCCATTAGTGAAGCTAGAGTTAACCCTGATATTTCTGACCCCTTTTTGCTCAAAGGTCGTGTAGGAGTTGTATTTTATTGTATGACTTTTTGGAAATCATTTGTTATGTTTTACTATCCCTATTTTGTTGGTTGACTATGTGTTTATTTAATTCGCTTTCGCATGCATTTAATTGAAAGATAAAAGGAATGGGTCGACGACGCGTTCGGGGCGTGACAAATTTTCTCTCGCTATGACCTGCATAGAATACTTATTTCTCAACCCTAATCAAGAGTTCTCATTCGAAGCTATGTGAATTCTTTGATGCCTCATTTCTGCTTACATTCTAGGGACCTGATCATTAGAATTTGGAGTTTAATGGGAGAATAATGAATATTATTCATCACGGTCTCCTTTTTCCTCAAACTTGCGTGGATAAAAATAAAATCAACAAAAGAAAAATGCTCCCTAATTTCTTTAGTAGTTACTGTTAAAATATGATCCGTTTTACTAGATCTATCTAGATTAACCTTTTTTTTCATTATTATTATAGAAGTAGCTGGCAATAGAGGAAGAGAGGAGCCCACGTCAGTAAACAAAGCAAGAGAAAATCTCTGATCAAGTGACTTGACCAATAGTCAAAGAGTGGATTAAATAGAGAACTTGTAGCCTGCACATCTACCACTTTTGCAAGAGTATGTCGGTGGAGAAAGCCTATAGATAGGCACATCCCCTTCCCAATTGTTGTAATGAGGTAGAGAGAAGAACAGAGCGAGGATATATGTGAGTAGGCCCCCATTTGTTAGGTATGAGAGGGGTGTGGTGCAAGGAGTGGCGTGAGAGTCAGACGTGTAAATGTGACAGTCCATTGCATGTTTGTGTGAGTGGTGTAATTAAGTGTTCTTGTAATAATAAGAGAGTGTTTATTATAGTTAGCTACAAAACTCTGCAAGTGGTATTAAAGCTATGCCACGCAACTCAACAGTTACATCCTGTTTATATCTCGAGCAAAAGACACAAACATCATATTATAACTCGCACCGTAGGCATCGAATGCAAGCAAATCCAGCAAAGTTATAATTACGGAAGTCCCATACACTTTGGCCGATTGACACGACTTGTACCATTATTTGCATTCGATTCATTCACGCTCTGAAGTAAATGAAGCAGCACAGATTGGCATGGAGCTAAGGTTTAATCAGTAATACAATAAATTTCAACTTCTCATCGCGCAGCTGGAACCAAATTCTAGTTAAAATGACCATATACATGTCATGTCCTTCGACAGGTTGCGACTGCATTAAGGAATAAAACTGGCTTGATGCCTTGATGCACGCATCTCGAAAAAGACCACATTGTTGATAGTTCTCTGCAGTGATGTTGGTCGCTGCTTGAAGAAGATCCTGAGAATTTTTTTTTTTTTGACTAACCTCATTCATTCTTTTCGATTGGGCGGATGTTCGTGTCAGATTATTGTACTTCTCGTAGCATCGCATTCGTCTTGATTGATGATCAGATGCATATACGATGAGCTTAAGATGTCAGTCTATTATATCTTAGAGATTGATTTATTATCATCACCTAGCGTTTTTTTTTAAAGGTGTTATCGCACCTGTTATTTATGACAGAGATCAACATTTGATAGAGGCGAAGGGGCTAGGTAGATTGAGGTGGTTGGGATAAGAATTTCTGAGAAAATTTCTTTAGGCCAAAGTTCATGGTAGATGGACAACAAGTGATGTAGAAAGAAAGTCGGCGGAAGACGACTAACCTCTTTCGGTACCCAATAAACAATTTGCTCCAGAACGAATATTGAATTGCGGATGAACGACAAACAATATTACTTCACGATGGTCTGAATGCAGTCACGAGAAAAACATTTAATTTCCATAGCGTAAATGCCGATTGTCTTCGTAAAGAAGTAATGGAACACATTTTTTCTTTGATGGAAATGGGAGAAGAAGAGAGAATAATTTCTTTCTAAACGTACTTTTTACCAACCATCCCAACGGTTATTTTCAAAAGTCCTTTTATATGACTCCCTCATACCTTTTCAAAATGTATCTTTCCATCATAACATATTAAGACAAAACGGTGCGTCTTAATTGCACCCCATCATGGACATACTAATAAAGTACAATAGGTGAATATTCATGTACTTCCCCTTGTTGGTCATGAGGAATAGAGGAGGCTAGGTTAGTCAAGACTCGAAAGATGAAGGTGCCATTGCTTTTTAAGGGCAAGAACAGGTAGAAAAAAAAAGCCCAGAGCAAATGTTTGATTACCAAGTACTACAGTGCAGAAGTAATTCATGTCATACTTCCAAAAAAAGCTCCAAAATACTTCAATGAATGGGTTCCTATATCTAAAATCGTCACAGGTGGATAGGTAAAAGGATGCTTAGGGGTGTGAGACAACTCTTTCTAAAGAGTAGAGTAAAATAATTGGGGCATTTTATCTGAGAGAGTTGGTTGGTCGTACAATAATAAATGATATATGGATTCTTGAGAAAAAAGGAGCTATTGGGGGTATTACCAATACTACTCGAATTCTATTAATTAATAGAAAGTTAGATCTATATCGAATCTCACTTGAATAGCCCCATCTGTCCTCCTAAGAAGAGGTTTGGTTTCAAACCCAGTTCAAACAAG
This sequence comes from Eucalyptus guilfoylei, assembly GCA_016097605.1. NCBI lineage: Eukaryota > Viridiplantae > Streptophyta > Magnoliopsida > Myrtales > Myrtaceae > Eucalyptus > Eucalyptus guilfoylei. Next base: position 34,962,170 of record CM027868.1, on the reverse strand, counting down.
AGAAGTACAATGTGCTAATGTGCCTTGGATGATCAACATCTCAAGGTTAGATGCTATCCAACCCAAATGCTCCCACTTTTAATAAAAATTCTGGCTACAACATATAAACACTAGAATGTGCCTTTACATGAGTGCTTGGAACCATGTATAAAAGGGTCAAACCACATGCTCCACCGCTTGTGCAGGCTTTCGTCAATTCCTTTGAGTTTCATTTTTGTAAACGTGCTCGTCAAGCTCATAATTTTTTTTTTTAGCAGTGAAATGAGGTTACCACCATGCATGACAAAAATTATTGTGAGTCTGCTACTTTTTAAAAAGAGATGTCCATTGAGTTTTCTAAGGAGCTGAAATAGTGGGCATCTATCTATATATATATTTGCACATCTCTATGCTTGTCTATGGCAAAGAAAGTAATGAACGTCCTTCCTATGTCTTGGATGGAACTAACAAATCAGAGAGTTAAACGGATAAAGTGGCATCATTCAACGGTTTAAAACCACAACATCATTACGTTGAGGAAATAGGCAATAATGGACAACATCATATGTCAAATATGATGAATTTATCTCCAAACCCAGAAAAAGAGCAAGACATTCGATTATATCTAAGATGGCATGTTTTCTTTAAGATATCATCTCAATATTAACTTAGTGGAAACATATGATAATCACATAACTGTTTCCCAGTAATTAAGTGCGTTTCTTCCAAAAATAGGGTTCATCCATGATGCAGAACAAGATGAGCATTTACTCGACCAACTTGAATCATATGAAAGATCTTTCAAAGAAAATAAGAAGAATTGAATTCCCAAGTGTGAACACAAATCAGCCATGACATATTATAATCGAATCCCGAGTGTGAACACAGTATATTATATTGGAGTGCAAGCTGACCGTGGAACTGTATATGTCAGTCTTGTGTCCCCGACTCAAAAGTGTCTGCTCGAATTTGACTTGAACATGTTTGTACAATCAACTACTCCTTCGGTAGCAGAAAGATGCATGTGCTGAATATAATTTCCTCTGCTCTTTTTCTCTGCTCGGGTGAGAAGAAAATTCACTGAGATTAAAAGGAGTGATCACAATACCTTGGTACGGACCCGAAACTAGAAAAAGAAAATGAAGGATTAATCTGCATAGATCAAATAATTCATTAGATGAAAAACAATTTGCTGAAGAATGATAGCATAATTTATTCTATGCAATGGTATGCCCACTCCTCAATGAAATTCTGGTCTTAGCAAATTCATCACGTTCAATGATGTATTAGTAGGTATCACGTGATCCAATGAGTAAATAAGCCCACTATATCATCCAATGATTGATAACTACCCTACCCAACCTTTCACTTCAATGAGTTTTACTTTGTCAAGTTGAAGGTTTAAAAAAATTTATATATCATAATAATGTGAGCGGATTCTAAAAGAGTTTTCACCTAATTTTCCAATGCATAGCATGAAGACTGTCTTCAAAAGGAACCAGAAAGGGGGCAAGGACATCCTAAAAAGTCTACTTGTGGACTCTACCTCGAGCGACCTCCCCTTATTTAGGACAACACAACGACAAGGCTTTTACAACAAATGGCAAGCACAAATTTTTTTCATAAGTAATGATAAGCGTCAAATAGTTGTGATAAAAAATGACCTATGATTTTTTTTTTCAGATAACTTGTTGGTAACTTTTCAACAATTTAAAGAAATTACCGACTTTTTTTATAATTTCCAAAACTTGCTAGTTTTTTAGATGTACTAATTCTTATATGAAATTAGCAACCTAAATTAGAGCAGCTTAATAATTTTTTTCAAAATAAGTTATCGGCCTAACTTGGGTTACTGATAATTTCCTTTTACCCATGGATTTTTATTGACATTCACCAATTCTTTCAAAAATCTAATAGTACGGAAAAAAGAACATTACTTTTTTTTTTTTTGGTCAAAACATTCGATTCGTCCCTTTTTGGAAGTGTTAAATATATATTAAACAGTTACATATTATACGAGTGAAGTTTTGGAAGGAAAACGAAGAACCAGAATAGTTCAAGGTTCTTCAACACTTTCCACAGTTGATGCTCGATGCAAATGAACGATATCATGGGTATATCTATCCCGATTGAAGCACCTGGATGGAAACATTTATAGACTTAGTTTGTTCTTACCTTCAACAGAATATTATCATCTGATCTAATTCACCAACCTCGTAAGTTGTCTTTAAATGAAAGTTTTGATTGGAAACTCTGCCGGAGCCAGATTCTTTTTGTTTACACAAGTTAAAGACAACGTTTTGCACATCCAGAATTGGGGGAAGTATGTGCCTTTTTTGGCTAAGTGCTTTAATTTTCCTTAAGATAGTTCAGTCCAATATTCTATATTTAAACTAAGTGGACCTCAACCGAGACAAAGAGGCGAAAAAACAAAAAAAAAATCTACCACGAATCTCATTGTTTCTTGATTTGTAATAAATAAACTATCATATATGAAGCATATAGAAACCCATTTAGCTCGTGATAACAGTTTCAATTTTCATTTTTCAAAAAATCAAAACAGACCATTATACATAAATTTCTGTTTGTTTGTTTTTTTTTACACGTGGTTCTCGAACATAAACAGTTTTCAACAAGATTTAAAGTTGAAAATATTTGTTGCTGTATTGTTTAAAATTTAGAAGCACATTTCGAATTTAAAGTAGTCCGGGTTCTCATTCAAAATGAATAAATCTTGAACTTTTTGGTTTTGTGTTGTGGTTTGGTAGGTAAAAAGAAGAGAGTTGAAAACAGTCTTCACTTGAAGAAAACTTCTCAGTAAGTGATTAAAGGTCTCTTAAGAGGCGTTTCGATTTTTTATTTCAAGATGTAGATAGAAAAACGAAGTAAGATGAGATGACACGAAAGGCCTATTGATGGCACGAAGTGAGTGCACTGATGACTAATTTTAGGTATGAGATAACAATAGAGACAAAAATAGGAACCGATGGACCACCCTCTAGTATCAAAAAAAGGGTAAGAAACTTATTATCCCATTTGATAACTACAAGGTTCATCTGAAGATGGAGCATAAATTTATTATAAAATAATGCTCGCAGGTTTTATCTAGCCAGGGATGATTTTGCCTCCTGTCTTAATGTGGCTCGAATTAAGATTTGGAGTTTTCTTCTCACGTTCTTGCCAAAAGTGTCTTCCCACTTAGGAGACAAAGACAGCACCCAACTCTTTTATTTTACTTTAAACTAAATGTGGAAAAGCCTTTATCCAGGAACGGCAACTTTAGACATGCATATAATGTGTGTGGATATATATATTCTTCGATATCCAACATATATATTGAGTACAACATAATGGAGAATCAAATTTCACTGAGAAATATTGGACAAAGTATATATATGCTTGAAGCCATACCTTCAATTATTTTTCATGATGCATGCATGATAACCATCTATTTAGGTAGTAGTGGGTAAGCATCATGCACATCATGTCCGCTGAAGTGGTACATGACTATAGGTTTTCATTTCGACCATTTTTTATGATTTTAGATATGGACGCCACTGTATACAAACAAATAAATTAAATCATAATCAACAGTCACATCGTATGAGCTTTCGACACGGTTCACGACATTGACCCAATATATACTATTATGCTTAACATGTACCTTGTAAAGGTTAATACTTTGTTCTCATAGACAATAAGCTAGAGGAATGGAGTTTTCCGATGAAGAGAGTTGTATAGTGAAGGTGGCAAGATGCTATCTGGTGGGGATGTGGCCAAGGCCAGTTCACAAGTCAAATTAGATCAGGATTTTACTGTTTATCTTGGTGTCAATTTTGAGCAGTGAGCCAAGTAAGTCGGAAACTCCATCCTACTTTCCTAAAAGCCCCAAAAAGAAGCAAAACCCTAAATAGGAAAGAGAAAAGAACACGCTAGAAGTTCGAATGACTAAGCCACAAACTGTTCATATATTAGAACCCGGAACTCCTAAAGGAAAGGTTAGATTTCCGCTCACCGTGTATCAAATAAATTATTAAATATCCCATTAATTGGATTCATGCGGATTCACCAATTAAACAACAACCCGATGCCCCATGTGTCCCAATCCTAGATGCACTCAATGACTCTGGAAACATAAGTGTATCAATCAAGAATTGAAGATATTGATGTATTTATACAACCTCTCAACAATTTGTGCTGTCAACGAAAAGCTACGTAACTTGGATATCTGCTTTTTCATGATTACCTAACATTAAGTTTCGAGTAGAAATTGATAAAACTGAAGTGCGGACGAACAAACTAAATGTGTATATTTTTTTCGATTTTCATGTATTAAAGCTATTATTAGCGTTGAAAAGGTTTGATGGAAAAAAAAATCGATTACTTCTACTTCATTTGCAGTTAATTAAAGAAGCATATCTAGTCCATCATTGGAGAAGTACAAGATTACATTGGAGAAGTACAAGATTACTAAATAATGCTTTCACCATATACAGTACAAGATTGTGAGCGAATGGAGCAGAGCAAGAAATGTCTTCTTGCAGTATCGAGTTCACACCTCCCCCAAGTAGAACCAACTAATCATTTGACTTTCGCTTTTCGGGGCCAGTAAAAGCCACACGACATCCAATTTAATGCCACAACACCCCAATCTGCACATATACATTTCCTTATGTCTTTTCATTTCATATTTCTTTTTCTTTTTGATATTTTGAACTAGAAAATGTGCAGAGTCGGTGGTATTTTCATGTTTATTTAAATGATCAAATGCTAAAAATAGTTGTCAAAAGACAATATGCTTACACTGGGGTAAGAGGACCTTTGTACAAATTAAAACTGACAGCTCTCTTTATCTCTCTCCGCACCATCTTAGCGATCTGATCCTCATGGAAAATCCCAAAAAACAATGGGCTTTGGGATACCTAATCCCATCTCATAAAAAAAAAAAAAAAAAACTGACGGACATTAGAATAATCTACTTTGCCTTTGTTTTTTTTGTTTTTTTGTTTTTTTTTTTTTTTTTTTTTTGCCCCTTATTGTAACCCCCTTCAAATCGCAGCCTTACCTATGAAGAACTGCACTTCGAAGAGGCCATTTTCAGGACGACCGACGACTTTCTTCAATCTCCCATCACAAGGAACGCCTCCATTTAAGACCTAACCGAGAACTTGTAAGTCCTATTGTCTTCTTCTGTTTCTTGAAGGTCATAAATCGCAAGGGTTAACGGCGAGACGCTGTTTTTGGTCATCATCGTCCATTTCAGCGAGTTTCTTTCTTCGTTTTTCTCTCTCTCATCTTTTTCTTTGGAAAAGGAATCGCCATCCCTTGTGATCTAGAAAGATTTGTTTCCAAGTGTTGAGAAGCGAAGATGGTGAAGGGGAAGATTGCGATCCGAAAGATTAATTGCTCGAAGAGCAGGCAAGTGACTTTCTTCAAGAGAAGGACTGGGCTAATGAAGAAGGCAAGGGAGCTCTCCATTCTTTGCGACGCTGAAATTGGTGTCATCATCTTCTCTTGCACTGGCAAACTTTACGAGTACGCAAGCACCAGGTAAGCTCTCTCTTCCCATCATCGAACAAATTTTCTTTGGTGCCCAATAAAAAGAAAAGAAAAGTTGTAATAATTTTAATAGAAAAAATTGGACTTATGAAATCCATTGTTGATCTATATTTTCCTTTCTAGTCCAATTAATTGGAGTTTCTATTCAACATTGAGATCAAAGAAGTTCAATCTCGCGGTTGAAAATACATAGACTCTCTTATATGTTCAATCATTTCAACGAGATTCATTTGTTTTTACGAGGAACAGAGTCTGATTATCTTCGACAATACTGTGTTGTAATAAAAAAATATGGGGAAAACGTATTTCAATGTGGAATTTCATCAATTAGTTTCAATTCTTAATTTACCTCAGACTAATTATTAGTGTTAGCTAAGCTGGGGGATTTTTCATTTTGTCTTAAAACTTGGAAGTTGTCATATATTTCCATATGAATTTTGCGGAAAAGAAAAAGACAAATCTTCTGAAAAATTGTTAAAAAGTCTTTTTTCTTCAAGCTCAATGTCTAGTCTTTCGTAGCTGACTATTTTAATTGCTCAGAATCTGTTTGCTTCCGATCTCATTAAGATGAAGGTATTGCAGTAACTAGATAGTAGGAATGAGTCTAGACAAGAACAATGTGCCCCGTGGATTTTTCATTGACTTAAAAATCTGCATGAAATCTGTCCTTGCATTCTCAGGCTGCATTTGAAGATTTTTTTTTCTTCTTTGTAGCATGAGTTCAGTTATCGAACGGTATAACAAAATGAAGCAAGATAATCAGCAACAATCAATTACTACTGAGGAGATCCAGGTAAATGCCAAAGACCAAGTAAAACACCTGCAAACTAGCGATAGCTAATTATTTCTTTTGTTGTTACTTCATTTGACACCTGCAAACTAAAGCTATCTTTTGCTTAACCGCATTGGAGCTTCAACTATGCCGTAAAAGGGGGAAAATAGTTTTCGAACTTGACTCCAATACTAGTGAATTTTTGTGTCCCTCTCTCTATATTAAAAGTTTAAACTAGTAGATAGCTGTGTAAATCGTGCGATTTTATATTTAAATGAGATAGAAGTCCCTCTCTTTGTTACCAGCCCCAACAATTTTTATGTTACAGATTTGCAAACAAAAGGGAGAGAGCTAGATTAGTACTATTCAGAGTAAGAATGTGAGTTCTAAGGATTAGAGAGTAATTTAAGTTTGATGCAGCATCCATATGTAGAAGTCATAATTTATTGCATGAGTCTAACTCTATGCACTGATTTCACTCCACTAGTTTTTGAAAAAGGAGGCGGAGAGCTTGATGCAACAGCTGAGGTGCGTGCAGGAATGCAACAGGTACATCTTTTGCTTTACCCCATTTTAAATTACTTGGTAAAGTTGCTTTTTCCTTTTAAACGAGGATTAGCGCACCTGGAAATGACCGGCATAGGGTAAGAGTTTTCAATAAGCTAGTTCAATATGTAACTTCGGATCACACTTGTAAGTGAAAGAAATCAAAGTAAGATGACCTATGACAAAGATTCTCGTCTATACGTACGTAAGCTTTATATTAACGTCAACAAACCATCTTAATTTTTTTTTGTCCCCCAAATATACTTTGAAGTACAATGAGAAACCAAAATTGATGAAAGATATTGTAGATTGGTTTCTATTGACAATGTTGGCTAGAATTGAAGTCTTGAGTAACCACTAGTGAACATGCAGTTAACAAATATAACTTTTTTCCAAGCGGAGGATCATTTCATTAGAGTTCTTGCTTAGTCTGTTGATATCATCGATCGTGTAGAAATGAGGTGATGATTTTAGTATCATAAGGGTGATGATTTTCCTTTTGTGGAAAAATTTATGTGTATTTACTTGTTTTCTCGTCTATATATTTATATATTGAAACAAGTGTTCACTCTTCGATAGGTAATCTGAAATATCATGTACAACGGAAATAAATCAAGTTTGCTTGTGAAACTAATGTCCTTGCCACAAGAATAATTCATTTTATTAGTGTATTTCATGTATGTTTTATCAAATAATTGAGCATTTGTAATTAATTTGATTGTGATCGAGCACACAGGCGACTGATGGGAGAAGAGCTTTCTAAACTGAGTTTGGAGGACTTGAAAAATTTGGAAAATGTCTTAGAAATGGGTTTGAAAAATGTCCGCTCGAGGAAGGTAATGAATATGATGACCCTATCATTGATTTTGGGAGAAAGATCCTGATTCGTTTTATTTGATAAATTCTCGGCATGCTTTTGTATTCTCACGTTACGATAATTTCTTATCGTTGATCTACACAGGACCAGAGTTTCATGGAAGAAATGCGCGAGCTAAAGAGAAAGGTTTAACATAGAAAAAATCTCTCTCTCTCTCTCTCTCTCTCTCTCTCTCTCTCTCGCGCGCGCGCGCGCGCTATCCTAAATTAGAATGGCTTCATCCCTATAGATAATTGACTTCTTGAGGGGTTGCAGGTTGAAGAAGTTGAACAAGAAAATGTAGAATTGCGGAAGAAGTCGAGAGTCGGAAGTCGAGATCATAGAGAATCAAAGGGGGAGGTACATGCCTTTTTCCTGAAAGCCCATAGACGAATCTAGGAATTGTTTACCTTCACTACAAAATCTTTTTTCTTTAACTTGGTCAAAATCAAGCACAATGCTTGAACTATTTGTCACATGATAGACAAGTCGCTCTTGAACATGGGAAGGACTTGCTTGCATTCTAGTCGACGATGACGGTTGACTATTGTGTTGGATGACTAAGGACCTTGCTTCTACAAACGACTAAAAGTTTATTTTTTTCTCTAGAAAAGACTACGAAACTCCTGAGATGGGTTTTCACCATGTTGGATTCATGTTGCTTTCTTGTAATTGTCGAATATTTGGACTCGATGGTTTTTCCCGCTAATCAATATTTCAAAACGGTTCCTCTACCTCAGTTTTCTGGCGAAAGTAGCTCACGTAAAGATACGAGCAAGATTGGTGCTCACGCAATACCGTTTAAAGATGAGATGCCTGAGCGTATCCTTCTCCAGTTAAGCTTGCAACCAAAGCCCCATCTTTTGGATGCGCAAAAAACTGCAAGTGGATAGCGGTAAGGATTCTGCTTTGCAAAAAAACATGCCCGAACGTATTTCATGTTACTCTCTATTCCATTATGAACCACAAATATTGTTGACTGCAAGCTACAAGATCAATTCATTGTTCATTGCATTTGATGGCAGATTGTCATGGCCGTCGAGGAACGCTGGGTATGCTTCTCTACAGATGAATTCCTACGACGGTGTACTTACAGATAAAAGTGGATCCAAGTGGTGTAGAATTACATTTTCTCAGACGACGTACATTTTTCATACATTTAACCTTAGAATTAGCTATAGTGTTACACCCATGTCAAATGAAACGAACTATTGTGTTGAATTGGTTCTCCCATATATACTTGCTCAATAAATGTGATTACTATACATTATATGCTATGTCTCGTTTATTTTGTCTATTGAACAAAACTCAAGAAGTGGCATCATATTAGCCATTTGTTGCATTTGCAACCCTTGCACCTGATATCTTTGTTCGACGAGAGTAGCAATTAAGCGTCAATGTATTGACTTGTGAGGTTGGGCAATTCAGTGGAATGCAACCTTAGTGCGGATTTATGAGGTCCTTGGAAGGGAGGAAGTGAAGTGAGCTCATTAGGAAAGTTACATATCATCAAGTGAAAATCTTGGATGTATCATGAGCGGATTTATGACTGTCATCATTTTATTGTAATTATCAGGAGAAATACAAAAATGATTTTGCAGTGCAAAAATAGAATATCAATAAGTCCAACCTTTGCTTCTTTCAAATAAAAGTAGGGTTTATAGCCCATTTGATTCCACGTTGATCCAAAGGTCAAGGTAAGCTCGAAAGCTCGTCAACCAAAAGAGAGAAGTTTTTTTTTTTTTTTTTTTTTTTTTTTTTGGTAAAGGGTAAGAATATATAGCTTGAACCAACAATTACAAAAAATATGGCACCACAAAACTTGCACTCAACAAGACAACATGACAGTCAGAGTGAGTGAAAGGGAGCCAAATGCAAAAGAGGATCGCAAGAGCGGGCCTGAGGAAGCAGAAACATCCAAAACAATGGAGAAAGGAAAAGGAAAGCAGCGGGGGGCCACAAAGGGCCAGATGAACCACAATCTCCACCTACATTCGCCAACGACAAATGTGAAGAGCCATCAAGGAAGCACCCACACGGAGGAAGAGTATCCAGACAACAAACACCAAGCTAGGGCCCTGCCGAAGTAGAAGACTCCCCAGCTGAAAAAATGATCGGATCAATACCCCAGCTACATTGCAATCTCCGATTCCTATAAGTATCATCAACACTCCTGAAGGTGGTGGCCTTGTCTCTGACGACCTTGATGAGTTGATTCTTCACCGCTGGAATGGATAAGCGCTGCTCTCTAAAGAGGATGTCATTCCCGTGCTTCCAAATGAAATAACAAAGAGCACCAAAAGAGAAGCGAGCAATGCACTTGTAAAAGTCTTCACCCGCAAGGAAGGAGACGGCCCGTTGAGGTTCTCGACCCACGAACTGTTCCGCCACGGCGGATTGCATCTGGAGGCCCAAAAGAAGGCGATGCTAGCAGAGATGCGGCATCGAAAAAATAGGTGGTCTATGGAATCGGGCACCTCATTGCAGAAGGAACACAAGTCATTATCTATCCTACCATAAGATAATAATAGAGCTTGCGTAGGAAGTCTGTGTTTGGCAATAAGCCAAAAGAGAAGTTTTAGACAATCAACTTAGAAAATTTTTATCTTGTCTAATGGGTTCATCATCACCGTACGTAAAACTTTTGGAACACGAATGAGTGTGTCGAATGGTATTATTTTTGGACCAGACAACATCAGTAGAATGATTGAAATGCAGGGAAGATAATGATGTCCATATAAATTGCTCATGAACATATACGTCATGCGTGTTGAAGAAACCCTAAATCATCACTGCTTGGCCTCAAATTATTTAACATAAAATCAGGTGTGAACACAACAATTTCAAGATATAACTTTTTGGGACCGAGGATCTAGGATTTGCAAACACAATCAATCCCGCTCCTGGTTTCGAGTGTGAACGCACAATTGTTTACTTCGCCCTAAGTAGAACGTGCAATGTTCAGCTGCCAAAATCTCTTTTTGCCTCCTTTTTCTTCCATTTTCATGTGCCGATTACGAACCAGACAGAATCTTTTGATCATGGGACAATGCCGTCCATAATTAATTATTATCCTAACCTGCCCTGATCTTCAGTCGAGTTTTTATTCCCCATGTTTCGATTACATATGATCAATTTAAATAAGGGACAGCACTGCCACTTCTGCAAAATCTTATGCGGTTGTCGTTGGTGGTCACTTGCTGCGATAACTCACCATATTGTGAGATCTCTACTTCTAAAAGATTTTGGAATCAATGAACAGTTGTTACAATTGGCATCTTTACTGTATATCTCAGATCAAGAGGCCAGGAAAGAAGAGCTTTCTATAGATGGATGGATACTTATTTCTGCATATCTTTTTTCAGCTTCAATAAATTATATATATGGATATTTACTACAATTCATTTTCCCACTAAAAGATAAAATTCACGATTGTAAATTATGTAGAAGTGCCCAAATCCAGTCCTAGTCTTTTGTGGACCAACCACAACTCTTGTGCTCCAGGACGACTGTAATTTGCAATACCATCAAAAAAAATTTAGCATAATTTCATACGCTTAGGAATAAGATAGTTAAATATTCTTAGTGCATAAAAAAAAATGTGCTATGCAACGGCGCAAAGTCCAAGCTATTTAATAAATTGCATTTGACTTAGATGTACTCAATTCAATGAGATATCAATAACATAGGTTAGTTTTTCTTTCCCCTCACTACTCAAGAACAAAGGATCCGCAATTCATCACGCTTTGTTACTTAACCTACCTGATAAAGCACTTTGTGAGATGTTAAACATACTGATTTATCAGCTCTATCTTCAATGTATGTTTGGACTTTTTATAAGAAAAATGTATTTTTCATGATTTCCCGCCAAAGTTCTATCTATTATTAAAATTTCAAAAGATTTAAAAAAATTTATGTCAATCTATATATGAAGATTGAAAGCTTTCGAGTGTTTTGAATTTAAAAAGCGCCATGTGTAAGCGTAATATTAAAAAAGAAATAAAAAGTAAAAGCCATTCTACAAATACTCTACTCTTGTATAAGCAGTGTGATATATGAATTTAAGTTGCAGAAGATTTATATATATATGAGTTTCAGACTTGCCATAATTTGGCTCAATACGTACGCTTTTCCATTTTTCATGCTACAGTTGCCTACCCATCTATTCTAGACTTTCTAGGGAACACTTTCATGACACGATAAACTATCCGATTCTAACAGACCGGGTAAAAAAAAAAAAACAGACCGTGGGCAAAACCGAACATAAAATTTAAAAACGTCCCATTTTTAGCAAATTATAAAAAAAAAAAAAAAAATCGAGAGGAGAGGAGAGCTTATCATTCTTATCATAAAATGATAATGACATTATAAGCACTTAAAACATTTACCCGTTTAATAATTTTTTGTTACCGCAACATTTCAAATTTGGCTTAATACGGAGCATCCGTTAAAAAGAAATACCATGTCATGCGACTTTGCTAAACGACTCGCTTACTCAATACCAAATAAGTACAATGGCCAACTTACTTAATGAAAACTATGTCTTCTTCATTTAGGTGTTGAGTGATGAAAAGAGGGGAGGAGTGTATGGGTTGGCATTTACCATTCGCAACTTTTGTGAAGACCTCACATTGACCCCAACGCAAAAAGTTGAAATACTCGATTGAACGTAAAAAAAAGTTTAGGTACTGGATTGTGAAATGGGTAGGAGTTCAGGTATTTGCAATGTCATGATCTTCTTGTAAATGTGCTCTTGAGACATCAATGCATATTTGAAATAGGGAATCTAGTGGAATAGCAAATCTCTCCCTCTTTCCTCTCAATACCAAGTGTTGTTCGCTGAACTTGGTTAAGTATTGCGAGTGAGAACATTTCATGAGTGATTTAAGTCTTGTAAGTAAGAACACGCTAACAAATTAAGTAGCATCTCTCTAATGACAAATTTAGAATTTTTAGATTAGTCTTGTCAACAACCAAAGAATTTGGGCTGGATTGATGTCTTTTTGTATGATGGATTAAATTAGAGGAAATTACCAAAAAAGTTATAAACATATTCCAATTGTACTAATTCAGTTCTAAACTTTTTTTCTTATTTTACCAATTAAGTCTTAAACCATTTGCGTTTGTATTAATTCAATCAATCAAACTAATTTTTATTAGAAATCATCGATATAAAGGCCAACTGTCCTACATAGCACAACCTACGTTGACATATACCATTTTTTATAATATATTTTTTTGAATTTTTCTTTTTATTTTTTTCTTTCCTTTCCTTCTTCTTCCTTTAGCCAATTGTCGGACCTTAGCAACTAGCTAGAGGCAAGGGTTGGCAAGGTCAACCTCACTAGACACTAGCGAGGGCCAACCTTACCCACCCTTGTTGAGGCGTAACCTCATCCAGGACAACGAGGTCAATCTCGCTAGGGTTAGGCAAGCCTCACCGAGCAATGGTGAGGCTGACCTTGCCTAGTGACGGTGTCACTTGCACTTGCTATGAATTGATGCAAAACCCTAGAGCAACCCCTCTCTTGGGCATAGCTTCGATTTGCGAAGAACCTTTTATTATGAAGATTGTTCCTGAACCACAAAATTAACAATTATCCAAGCACTAGCTACTTTGATTTCAACTAAGACGAACTTAGCCTCACTTGGAATCTCATGAATCTTTAGTCCTTTCTCATGATTGGCGAGGCTCAACCTTCATTAGATCTGATGATGACAAGCCTCACTAACCCAGCCGTTGATGAGTGTTGACACTTAAATTTTGGTGACCAATCATTAATGTTTTTGCATAAAAATTAGGCTTCAATTTTAACCCCTTAAAAAAGAGAAAAGAAAAAGAAAAATTGCATCAGAGCAAATAAAAGGAAAATAGGGAGAAAATTGATTTAATTGATTATGCGTGGAAATTTGAAATTATGTTAGGGGTTTGTTTTGAAGCTGTGGGGGATATATGGAAAATATCTTCGGATTCTGAGTCAGAATCAAATTCACTAGTAGTCTGGTAAGAAGGAATAACACAAAGAGTTTGTTCGGATGGTTCCTCATCAGCAGAGAATAGGGATTCAATATCGTCATTTTCAAGAGAGATTCCAGTTTCACTTTCAATGTGATGAATGAGACGATTCTGACATTTTCTTGCTTGAGGACAATTTTTGGCAAAGTGTCCTTTCTGATTGCAGATGTAGCAACGATTTGATTTCTTGTGGCCCTTGCGATCTTTACTTTTACGAAGGTATCGCCATTTCTTCTTTCTCTGGAAGTTCTTGGAGCTATGCTTGGATTTGTTCAGCCAGAGCCTCTTGAAATGTTTCTTTTTCTTGGAAAACTTTCCACAAGTTCCATCACAATCTTGCTTGGAACATTTGATCTTCAATTTCTGGCTAGAGCAGGCTGCTTCAAGGCTTTTGTCATCAGTGATGTAGGTGCGTACCATTTGACGCTTTAGGCACAATTCTTCAAGGCATAGATGGATTTCCTGTTGTATTTCTCCCAGGGGAACATCTTGTATGCGTGTCTGTCTTCCGAAGAAAACTCTTTCAACCATTTGGGATAGTTCTTTGGGAATGGAAGATAGGAAAACATACTTCAAGTTTGAATCAGCTCCAATCTGGTAAAAAAGTTTAAGCATTTCTCGATAATGCTTATCAAGATACTTTTTCTGGAGAGAGCAACATTTTCTTTCAAAGAATTCTCTTCTTTTCATTTCTACAAGGTCACCGGGTTTTCCTACGAAGAAATGATATAGGAGAGTAATGGCATGGCTAAAATCAGGTGACATCAAGAAATGGATTTGGTCTTGTTCGATCCGATTTCCACCAGAATTTGAGGCTTCTGTGAACCTCGTGACAAAATTATAAAGGACATCATTCATGTCATGATTGGTGATGGACTGGGTGGTTAGCCAAGCATGGAATTCTTCTAGTCTTTCTGGCCATTTATGATAAGGAATGTCATCGATGGTGAAAAACTGTTTTGATGCCATGGACACATTCTGTCCAGGATTGTTTATGTGAACAACCTCTTGTTCAGAATAGTTTGATTCCATATCTTCATCAGCCATGAATATAGATGAAACTATTGGGTCAATAGGAGGGGGATCAATAGCAGAAATAGAAAAGGATGAAGATGAAGATGATGACAGAGATACTGATTCTGATTCAGTATCAGAGGTTTTAGGAGAAGTTTGCTCTGCTGGAAAAATAATCTGACCATCTGTGATGGCAGGAATGGCAGGATCAGGCTGTTTCTGAGTACTTAAATCCTTTAGAAATGATTCTAATGGATTTGATAGCATCATCTGATCTGGCTTTTCTTTTATCACTAGCGAGCATGATTCTGTCGGTACTTGCTCTTTTCCTTTGTCCTTTCGGAGATTTTTGAGACGATTTCGCATTTATGCTACATCTGGTTCCTTTCTGAAGGGATCTTCTGGGATGTTGGCAAAAATAGACTTCTGGGGTGGTGGAGGCAAATATCCAGTTCTTACTAGGGATGCAAGTGGATCAAAAGGTCTGAACCTTCCTTCTTCAAGGAGTTGGATTTGTCTTTTGAGCTTTTCTATCTCCGGCTTTGGGCTCTCTAGATGATGATACCCGAAATGTTGTCCTGATTCCAGGGCATGCATCCTCTTTTGGAATTCAGAAATCATCTTCTTGGTGCTTTCATCATACTTTCGGAGATCTTGTTGCACATTCCCAATCTTGGAATCAATGGCTTTGAAAGCAATGTTATGTGCTAACAGGGTCTCTGATTGCCAATTTAGAACAGCTTCAGCAGCAGGAATCTTTTTGTGCCTTCCTTGTTCATCCACATCAGTGGGAGTGGGAATTTTAGGAGTATGGCGGAATCTTCCTTGTGGGTCAATGAATTCTTCCGGAGCCGGGAATGAGAGTTTCGAACTTTCTCGGACAAGGGGAGGGAATTTCGCTTCATGGAACATGGCTATGGAAGAAGTGGGAGGTATATCTGCTTTGGAGTCTCAAGTGAGTAAGAATGCTTCTTAGCCCATTTTAGGATTGGTTTATAAACGGGGAGAGAGCTGGCTTTTTCTGAGGAGGAGATGGTGGGGATGACGGTAGGTGAGTTGGTGAGACTAAAGGTGGAACAGTAAATTCTGGTGGTGGAGGTGGTGCATAAGAGACCATGAACTGGTATTTATCACATTCGCCAAGAGTATCAACGGATGAGTCTCCATTTAAGTATCTCTGGTATATGGGATCTTTCCTCTTACGCGCCGAGGCGGAGGCTTGTCATATGGGTTTACCTCGTCGGGAGAGTTTATGCAGTAAGAGCATTGACAAAAGGGGTCCCAAAAACAATGACCATGTTGGTCTTTGTAATAATGGACAGGATGCCCATCATTGTTGAAGTGGCGAACAAGCTTTTTGGATCGGCTCGGAAATTGGTCGAGGCACACAAGGTTCAATCATGAAAAGGGTTTGGAAGATAGAAGGGCTTTCTTCTTTTTCCTTGCCAAATTTGATGGAAACGGTTCCATCTTTCTTTCGGACAAATTCGAGTCGAAGGCGGAAAGGCTTGTTACTTTGGTGCGGCTTTTCATAGTTCGTGATCCAAGTCTCTCGGAAGGAGAGTGGCTAACTTCTCCTTAGGGATTTGTCGGGGACATGGATACGGGAAGCTTGATCATTTTGCATGGAGATGAACGGGGCATCTTCATTTCCATTGTTGAAATTTAGATCAAGAGCATGGTTCTGCACCCGATAAACCATTTGGTAATGGAGTGTTGCTGCAACAGAATCGGCAGTTTGAGGAGCTCCAGTGAGCTGAATCTGTACCTTCATAAAAGAAAGTAGCTGTGGATCTGAAAGAGCGATATTGAAGTTAGGATATAGAGTCACAAAAACTGTGCCAGCATTCAGGGTGGTTTGGATAGTGCCAATACAAGCATGCTGATATTCCAAGAATCTAGTATCCAATAACACTATTCTGGCAACAACTAGTAAACCCTTGCGGCCATGAAAGGTGAGAGCAAGACGAACAGCACCATAATGAACATGAGTATATCCCTGTTGAGCCCATTGTCTGGGAAACTCTGGAGGAATCTGAAGAGTAACAAAGGCGAGTCACATGGGAACGAAGCCGGAACACCAGGCTTTGGCTCAAAGAGAATGCTCGGAACTATTGCAACAAGGCCTTATTGAAATCTCCAACTCTCAATGGGCTTGTGAAGCCTTTTATGTCAATAAGCGTGCAGAGCAAAACAGAGGAAAAATGAGATTGGTAATCAACTACCAACCTCTCAACTGCTTTCTCCAAGATGATAAGTTCCCTTTACCCTCCCGAGACTCCTCTTTCTTGGCCTAACCAAGGCCCACATCTATTCCAAATTCGACCTTAAAGCTGGATTTTGGCAATTGGGCATCCATCCTGAAGACAGATCCAAAACAGGATTCTGTATTCCAAACCAACATTTCCAGTGGAAAGTTCTTCATTTTGGCCTAAAGGTAGCACCATCTCTATTCCAAAAGGCCATGTGTCGAATCTTCCAACCAATTTTGTCAAGTGCAGTAATCTACATTGACGACATTCTGCTCTACAGCCCTGATGAGCAGACGCACTGTCAACTCCTTGAACAGTTCGCAGAAATCGTGAGGAAGCATGGCATTATGCTCTCTCAAAGAAAAATGAATATTGCCCAGACAGAAATTGAATTTCTTGGTATGCACCTCAACAAAGGTACATACTATCCAGGGCCACATATTGCTCAAGAATTATTGAAGTTTCCAGAAGAGAACTTCACGACAAAGCAAGTCCAGCAATTTCTTGGGATAATTAATTATCTCAGGGATTTTGTTCCAAACATTGCAAAGCTGCTGATCCCACTCCAGTCAATGCTAAAGAAACATCCCCTACCTTGGGGAAAAGCTCAGACTAAAGCAGTCGCTGAACTCAAGGAGATCATGCAAAATCTCCCACCACTGCAAATACCATCAACGGGAAAGAGAATTCTTCAAACTGACGCCAGTGACGAATACTGGGCAGCCATCCTACTTGAAGAAATTGATGGTAAGAGGCATCTTTGTGCTCATAAAAGTGGAAAGTTTTCTCAGGCTGAAATGCACTATCATTCCACTTTCAAGGAAATTTTAGCAGTAAAAAATGGAATCAAAAAGTTCGAATTCCATCTCATCGGCCACCATTTCCTAGTGGAATTAGACATGGCATCTTTCCCACAGATGACCAAGTTTAAACAGAAGCAAATCCCAAACTCTCAATTGCTTCGATGGGCTGAATGGTTTTCAAAATATTCTTTTGAAACCAAACATATTCCTGGAAAGAAGAATGTGCTTGCTGACTTCTTGTCAAGGCCAAAAGCACCAGCAGAAATCAACATGTACATCAAAAGACCTGCTTTCCATATGCTCAATCATGGTGTGAAGTATAAGATAGAGAAAATCAAAGACGTGCCAAGCTGGAAGTATCCACAAGAGATTATCGAACAAATCCATAATGACAGTCTTTCTAAGAATCTTGGAAACCTCATGTGGCAATGTCATGCAGACCTGTTCAGATTCAATGGAGGTTCGATTCTTTATCCTTTTGGGCTAAATTCGGATTTTCCATTCATACATCCTCTCATCTGGAAGGAAGATGATTTCCCTGACCAACTCAAAACGTTATTATGGTACTTAACCAATAAGTACCTAATGGCCATTGAAATTCCAACCAGAAGATTCATTGCCAACCTCACCAGAATATTCTTACTCGGAAGAAATGTCGAAAGAGAAAGTGATAAAAATCTCTTAGACTTTCTCAGCTGGTTCTATTCTCCTACTTATTGGAAACAAATTTTGGAGAAAGAACTAAGAATCATGACACCAAATCCCGAAGTCCACACCATCTTGTTCTTTCGACGTCCATGGTATTTCTCCAGAAATAATGGCAGCATCATCCATGCCCCACAAGAAATAGGAACTACATCCTATAGACCTCACTTAGACAGCAGAGAAGCTCGGATCCACCAGTCTTACCCAAGACCTGTTAAATTTTGTGAACACCAATACCGAGAACTCCAAAGAATCCTTTGCTAGGAAAACAAGACCATCCCTGTAGAAACCTGGAATTATAATGAACCTGCTGCATGGGATCATTATGATCTAGCCCCAGAATCTAAAGAAGCACTCGAAGAGTTTAGACAAGCCGTGTCATCACAGGAGCATGATATGACAGAAGCAGATGACATTGTCCAATCAACCCAGGACCCCTATGCTAGGTGGGAAGGTCCTCTTTCCCAGGATCCTTATGACCAAAGCATGAACACATCTTTTTATGCTCAACCTTCAACCGGCCTGACCAAGTATTCCCGCCGACACTACGGGAGATGACAATACAACCGGGCACAAGAAGAAGCATCACCGGGCACACGAAGAAGCATCCTCATCACACCAGCTGAACCAAATCCTCTCGCCAGAAGACCTTGTAGCACTTGAACAAAAATATGATGAACATTGCCTAGCAACAGTACACAGCTCGGATGACTCCGACTATGACTACAATGCTCATGACGGACGAGACCGCTGAATCCACTAATGTCCGTACAATTTCACTGTAGCAAATCACTGTTCACTTTTACTGTAGCACTAGGCTAGGGAAAGTACCGCATTCACGTACGATCACTTGTTCATAGTGTGCGAATAATTCCCTCCGGAAGTTTCCGGTGCCTCTGTTTGTATTCGGACCGTGAGCTTGGTCCTTGCTTGTGTTTGTGACCTCTTATTGTCTATATAAGGCAAGGAGGGTGTAGTGTCTTTGGCGAGTCCCCGAAGTAAAGTGAGTGTTTTGTGCAAAATCTCTATGGCTTTCTAAATTCTTCTTCTTCTCCGTCTGGTAGGATCCTCCGAGAAATGCAGCTCGGTAGATTAGAAACGACTCCATCCGGCATCTACGAGTGTCTCTAGGCTCTGAACTAAAGGGCTGAGTGGTTTTCTGCTAAAAGGCTATCTCTGAAGGGCTTGAACGGGAGTTGTTTGCCCACTGTGGGAAGGCATACTTGCAGGGAATTGACTAAGCCTTCCCTGGTTCTAGGTCTAGGTCCATTCATGGTATCAGAAGTAATTTAAAAATCAAGTGAATAAATGTCAAGAATTTTTACAGAATAAAAGAAATCTGAGCAAAATCGAGCTGATTGCGAAATCACGCTCTGATTTACAGCTTCGATTTAATATAACAGAAGATGGAAACTCGGAAAATACCATACAAAGCGACCGTTCGGAATCACTATGAAAGAGAGCAGCATTTTTCGTGCTTGTGGGGGAAATTAATTCGAAAAAAATTTGTGAAAAGAGCAAGAGGGAGAGAATTCGCGAAAGTGAAAAAAAAAAAGGAGAGGAAAAATCCCTCCTTTGTCGTCCAAGAAGAGTTTTCTCTTCTGACAACCTGCAAGAAAAGAAAGGGAAAAGTCAGTAAAAAAAGAGAAAGTGCAGGGAAGAAGTGACGTGAGTGAGGAGAGAGAGGAAAAAAAGAAAAAGAAAAAAAAGGAGGAAAAGAGGAAGAAGAAGAACAGTGTTACCTCCACCGTCCGCGTCGCTGCTGCCCGTCCGCCCTTGCGCCGGCTGCCGCGTCCGCATCACCGCGCCCAGCAGCTTGTGCCTCCGCATCCGCCCGGCGCTCGACTCCTGCAACAGCCGCCTCCGCGATCCGTCCGTCACCGACGTCTCCGCGCTCCACCAAAGCGTCTCCGCCTGCCACCGAGCACCACCGCCCCTGCTCCGCTGTGCCCGAGCGTCACTCAGCCTCCGCACCAGCTGCACCTCCACGCCTCTGCTCCTCCGACGACTTCGCCTGCAGCGCCCTCGACCCAGCACCAGCAGCCCGCGCCGCCCGCCATCGTCCTCCTTCCGGCGACCCCTGCAACCAGCAGCTAACAGCCCGCGACCCAGCGCCCGAACGCCTGCAGCGCTCTCGTCCAGCTCAGCTCGCCGATCTCCCTGTTCTCGCCGTGCTCGACGCCGCAGCCCCCGAAGACAGCAGGTCGCGGTCGGTACGCGACCCACCTCTGTAGATCGCCCTCCGCCGGTCTCTGCCGCGCCTTCGCCCAAACGGGACTGCTGCCCTTCCAAACCGACGCCACCGCGGCTCAGCCATCGCGACTCCGCCTCTGCAGCAACCGACGCCACCGCGGCTCAGCCATCGCGACTCCGCCTCTGCAGCAACCGATGCCGCCGCGCCTCTGAAGCTCGAGCCTCGCCGCTCCGCCAACCACCGCCGCGACCAGCTTGCTCCGTTGCTGCTCGCGACCCACAGCCCAGCCCCGTCGCCGAAGCCGCCGACGCCTGCAGCGCCCCTCGCCGCTCCGCCAGTCAGCGCCGCACACCTGTTGTGCCCTCGCCGGAGACCTTCGCCGACGCTTCAACTCGCCGTTTGCAGGACCTCCGCCTCAGCAGCTCGCCTCCGCCGCGCCGTCATCGTCGCCGCCCAGCCACCGCCGGAGCTCCGACGCCGGCTACCCTCCATCCAGCGGCGACCAACTCGCTGCCCCCGTCCAAGTTCCCCCTAGGTTGTTTGCTTTTCTTTTTATTTTTCATTTATTTTATATAATTTCATCTCATTTATTTAAGTTTTGCTACTATCGTACAAATTTGAACATTGGATGTTAATACTCATGAATCTTATAGGCATTACTCGCAGGGGTTTAGCCCAAAATTATTATAATTATTAATTTAATTCGTAAGGCGTCTGATCATTTTTTAATTATATTAATTTTTTGGGCTTTTTGATAATCTTTTAATTGTTAAATCATTATAATTATTAATTTGATCTATAAGACTTCGGATCAGATTTTTAATTATTTTGAACTTTTTGTCATGATGTTTAGGATTATAGTAATCGTTAATTTAATCTATGAGACAATAAGTTATTTTTTCAATTATTTGATTTTTTATTTGTTGAATATCTTGATTGTGTAGATGTAAGGTTTATTTCATAATTGCTTGTCTTGGAAAAAACACTAAAAAAACATAAAAATAAAAAAAATCATAAGATTAAATCTTGCATGGGAATGTGTAGGTATAGTAAATTAGGGTTGCATTCTAAATTTGCGTTTAGATAATTTTTGAAATAGATTAGGGTCGGATCAAAATAACCTTTTAAAATAAGATCTTAGATAATGTTTGTACATTTTAGTAATTTCATTTTCTAAAAGAATATTTTTCTAAGATAGGATAGGGTTTAAGTTATTAATCCCTAAAATAAATTAGAAAATTATTCATTTTAAATAGTTTAATTAGGGTTTTTATGAATTCTGAATTTAAAAAAAAATACAAAAATATTAAGTGCATAATTAGTTTGCATGTTAGGTTCATTTAATTAAAATTTGTTTGTTAGTAAAATTAGGACATGTAGTTAAAAATGCATTTTCAAAAAATCTGAGAAAATCCAAAAAGAAATTGTTTGTTTTGTGTGATGCAGTTCATTTTATTTGTTGAATGTTTAATAATGGTTGAACACCCGTGTGATCACCACTTAGCTTAAAAGAAATTCAAGCTACCTGCAAAAATATTTTTGAAAAATAAAAGAAATGGTACCGAAAGAGCATTAGAGAAGTCTAGTGTAACCAAGTCCTCGTATCCTTAGTCTCTGGTTCGTAAGAGTAAAATAATTCTCCAATTATTTTACTTAGG
Source organism: Eucalyptus guilfoylei (assembly GCA_016097605.1). Classification (NCBI taxonomy): domain Eukaryota; kingdom Viridiplantae; phylum Streptophyta; class Magnoliopsida; order Myrtales; family Myrtaceae; genus Eucalyptus; species Eucalyptus guilfoylei. Next base: position 34,939,816 of record CM027868.1, on the reverse strand, counting down.
TGTCTAATCGACCTACCATAAATCGATTAGTGGCGACTCCTAGATAATAATAATTTGCATATTGAATATTTGAACCTAAGTCACGAATTTGTATGGGCTTTGGGAGAGCCCAAGCTAAGTTTAAAGACTATTGTCCATTAGCCTAAACTTAGGTAGTGCATCTGAAAATTAGGTCGCGACAGTGAGGTCAACCTCGCCTAGCGACGATGAAGTCGATCCTCACTAGCTCTCACCTCTGGTTGGTCATTGAGGTTTGGCGACTGGCTAGAGAAAGATGAAGGGAAGGGAAAAAAAAAGAAAGAGAGAAAAAGGAAAAAAAATTAAAAAGTTAAAAATTAAAATATTATGAAAAATTGTACATGTCAGTGCAAAGTGCACCATGTAGGACCTATGTTAGTGATTTCTGATCAAAATTATAATGAATTGAATTGACACAGATACAAAAAGATTTAGGATTCAATTGACCTAAAAGAGATTTAGAACTGAATTGAAACAATTCCAATAAGTTTAGGGTTTTTGTGGTAATTCTCCTCTACAAATGGATTTCTTTAAATTTGCATTAAGACACACTGCAGATAGTTAATTACTCATTGTAAAACATCATATTTAGACACATCTCGTTTCACTAGGAATGGGTTTTCCCTAAATAGTTAACAACCTTTCACCAAAAGTTTGATTTTGGTTTGTTGTGTGAAAAAGGGTTCTGTGTTTATTTCAAATAGGAAAATCGTATGGCTTTTTGAAAAGAAGATGAAAAAAATGGAAATAACTTGAAAGACATCTAGGAAATTGCACGCGCAATGGCGATGATCTACTTCCATTATTCCACGCTACGAGTTTTATAGCCCCCACTAATTCGGGCAGTTAGTGCTCTGAGGATGGTTACAATGATACTTTTGAGATTCTAGATTATTCACAAACCAAATATTGACATCTAAATTTTGACTATTCTATTGAATTATTCATCACATAAAATTAGGAATTGACCTAGATCCCTAACTAAAAATGTCAAATATACATTAGGCGTTATGCATTGCATAAACATTGCAATTAGGTAACAGTAACATTTTGAACCAAACTTATCCAATTTAAAATTGTTCTTAAAAGAAAAAAAAGTCAGCGATTAGTCAAGGAAAAGGTAATCTGGTCAGGGAGGGGGATCTAAAAGCTTGAAAGTGGAGCCATTTCCATTTGAAACCCTGGATGGATTGAGCGATTCCCCTTTTTTTGAATGACCATCGTGGGCATGGGGCCTTTGACACAGAGAGTCTGGCATAAAGAGAGAGAATTCGTCTTCATCCTTGGGGGTCCTTTCACACAGAGAGTCTGGCACAAAGAGAGAGAATTCTTCTTTAGCAGAAGCAGAAAAAGAAAAGGAAGGGCATGGGGCCTTTGACACAGAGAGTCTGGCATAAAGAGAGAGAATTCGTCTTCATCCTTGGGGGTCCTTTCACACAGAGAGTCTGGCACAAAGAGAGAGAATTCTTCTTTAGCAGAAGCAGAAAAAGAAAAGGAAAGGTGGAGAAAAGGTGTTCACAAGCGAGAGAGAGAGAGAGAGATAGAGAGAGAGTGAGCGTCGTGGGTTAAAGGAGTGGAAAAAAAAAGTGGATGGCACTCTTTACTGTGACCTCACATCACTGTCCATATTGCATGATAACTGCTGCTTCTATTCAGTTGCTTCCCAACGCTGGCGAGCAGCAGTCCTCTCCCGGCGCTTCCTACAAAGATGTTGCCTCTGCCCGGTCCTTTGCTTATGTCCCTCCACTAACCGCAGCATCACAGTTTTGCTTACCAGCGCCCAATAGCCTTGTCGACGTTGTTCAGCCATAGCTCAATCCCGGTCAGGCCTCACCCTCTCTCATCCAGATAAGTCCAGCAAGTTCGGCTCTGGAGGCACAACTCCAGGCGACGTCACAGCAGCACCTGCACGGCCAATGAGGCACCCAACACGATTCAGTCCCCATCCAGTTGACGTGGTGTACTGATTCTTTCTTTTTGCGCAGGTTCTCGTTGCATTGGCTTGACCTCACAGTGTTAGAATCGCTCCTAGACCACCAACTTTCGATCGCCGGTCACTCACCAAGCGCCGACGAAGTCTTGATCATACTTCCTCACTGGTTTGCAAGCCTCGCTGCTGCCACCCTCGTGAAAGCAGAGACCTGAACTCGGTAATCTCCTTGGATTAAATTCGATTCAGATAATTGGTTCCCTTAGTTTATAATATATATTAATTCTAACTCAATTTCCTTTGATATGTTTAGACATTATTTGATTAAAAAAATATCATGTTGAGAGTAATTATAATCAAGAACATTGAGTTGCGAGACGTTACACCAGTTTTTATGACTTTTGTGACTTTCCGTCTTGAGTCGTGGTGAATTATATGGTTTATATGTTTTAATATTGCTTTGTGTTGATTTTTCTTTTTAATAAGCTTCCCTATTATAAAATAAAAAATTGCATTGCATATTATATTTTGATCGCATATCTATTTATTTACACTTTTAGAATTGCATATTTAGGATCGCATAGTATTTTAGAAGAAATTTTTTAATCTAGAATAGGATTTAATTTAGTTTATTTCCTAAAATGGATTAGATAATTTTATGTTAGGATTACTATTAAAAAATAAAAATCACAAAAAAAAATAAAAAATGCATAAGCATGTCATAGAATAAATTGCATCAAATTGCCATGTCATGTGCTACATCATCCACATGTGCCACATCATTTACCATGTCATCATGCCACGTCATCAATGTTGACATGTCACTTAGTGACTGCATGTTTAGGGTCATTTAATTAAGTTGCATAACATGTTAGAATAGTTCATTTTAATTTTGCTCATCATTAGAATTTGGTCATATAAAGTGTATATTACATGTCATGTTAAATTAGTTATCACATAGACATAATTTAGAATTAAGATTGTATCTCATGCATTGCATATAGCTTAATTATCGTTAAAAAAAACAAAACAAAACCAATAAGTTGATATTATTTTTAGAATCATGTTTAGGTTAGGCATGCATCTTTGTAATGAAAATTTTGTAGGTAATGAGGGTGAAATCATGTGAGGTTGTGTTTTGCTTTACAATGACGTAACCTTATTTCTAGCAATTTATTTATTATTTTGATTTACTGAATATTATATTACTGATTGTATACCCACATGATCATCTATTGCATGCTAATGACTTAGGATTAAGATCAACCAAGACTGTTGGCAAATTTTTTTTTGAAGTTAAAATAAAAAAAAAGTACCAAAGTGGCATTAGATCTAATGCCACTTTACTTAAGAAGTAAAGAGCTCTCTCACACTTTACTTAAGTGGGTAATCGACCTACCAATAATTGATTAGCAATGACTTTTGGATAATTTGACTTACATGTTAAATAAATTAAATTAAGTACCAAATTGTGATTGATATGGATTTGGGGGAGTCTACGTTTTTCTTTGAGTTCACCTCTGTAAGGTTGCGACATCAGCCTCATTCACAAGCAGTTACTTCTCAAACCGTTGAATTATTTAACAGTTGTTTGCACTGGTGTCTTCATTCCAAATCTTTCCGTCCACGCCTCTTCCTTCTCTGTGTCCAACACCTAGCCTATTTCATGATAGCTGCCCGTCTATAGGCTTTGTCACTGAAGAATGTTGCTTGTCTTGTTGACCACCGTGTCATATAATTGTCGATGACGATGTCATATAGTCATCGATAACCATGCCATAGAGTTGCTCAAAGCTACACCATGTAATTATCGATACTCTCCATATTTGAGTCATCTTCATTAAAACCAATTAACCGATCAAATTTCAGCATTGATCGATTTCAAAAAGTTCACTTTCCTTTTGGTAGAAACACATCCATACATAATATTCCCAATAACATCAAAAAGTTTCCCAAACATCAACCTCAGATATTACTCCGCAAATTGCAGCTAACTCCATTGGAGTAACTGCAAATGCACCTTATTGCTGGAAATTAAAAAGCAAAGGACAGCAACAACTCCCATCATCCGCCATATTCTCAAGTACATATGATCCGAACTGCAAACACACTAGTCTCTATGCAATGAGGAAGGGCAAGACGGTGAGCATGAAGGACTCGTAAGTGAATGTTGCTGAACCCGACAGCATGGTGTCTCTCTCCTTGAATTTCTCGGTTAATCCCTAGAACATAGAGATCAAAGGAAGCCGTCAGCATACTAATTGTATATAGTTCATATACTTGGTTTATATCATTTAGGTATTGGTATATACCCCCATCCACCAAAGCCAATCAAAAAGGAAATCAAACTATTTATGAATCGTACACGTGGTTGAATTTAGCTACAAAAGACAGAAACTGAAGTATATACCAAACTTTACAAACATTTTTATAATTTAATAATCCAGGCCACGAGCGCAGTGGCCATACTTCCCAATCAATCATGCATTTGTTTGTGGTAAAAATAGGGCAATCGTTCTTAAATGGAAAGGTGTAAATCTTGGGAAGTAATTAGTGAAAAAAAGAGAGTACTGTTCCAATAATTAGTAATTATAATAAGCTAGGACGTTACCTTGACAATGAGGCAGCACCTGCACGAGATAAAACCATGTAAAAGAAAGAAAATATTTAGTAACCCTAAATTTAGTATTTGGAAATGGCCCATATATATGGAAGAAACGTTAAGTAATTACTCAGGATAACATAAAAAAAAGATACATAGGAGGGAACGCACTCGATGAAGTTATCATATTCGATTGCCCGGCTTCCATCTCCACATTTGTCGAACTTACTGACCAGCAAGTCAACCACCACTGGTGGCACCGCAAACCCCATGCTCAAGAGTGCTTCTCTCAGCTCTGGGCCATCAATTTTCCCACTCCGGTCCCTGTCAAATCTCTCAAATGTGCCCTGAACAATCCTCCCTTAATTATAATTACAGATGAGAGATCTAATCAAAGATTATGAGGAAAAAAAAATTATGGCTCTTACCCTCCACATTTGAAGACAGTGAAATAGTCCTGTGAATTCCCTTGGCCCTGCAAAATATTAAGTATTTACTTTACAAATTTCATGAAATTTTCAACCATGCATCTCCCTCCCCGATTTAGCATCATTCTACAATTGACAAACTAAAAAACTAGGGTTTTTTCCAACTTAGAAGGAGAGAGAGAGAGAGAGAGGCCAACCAATTCTTCTGCTGTTCGTGTGAGTGAAGAGGTACATGAGAAGGCGAACGGTGCGGAGGCTGAAGCCTTGGTTGTAAGAAGAAAGAGCTCTCTGCAACTCTCTATCGTCAACCAGGCCACTTCCGTCTTGGTCCGCCATTTGGAAGCACGCGACCAGGTTCGGATCGGTGCCCGGCGGAAAGGACGACGGCGTCAGCGCCGCGAACGGGTTCCCGTACGGCTGAGCTGGCGGTGGGTACTTACCACCAGATCCATATGGCCCACCGTAGCCGTATCCAGCCATTCTCTCTCCCACACAAAAAAATGAAAAATGCTATTCCAATGAGCGGAGGAAGAAAGAAGAACCAGTGTGTGATTGTCTTTGAGTAGGTTCTATGTAGGGGTGAGGAAACCAAATTATATAGGTTCATTCTTGAAATTTTCGGATCACCATTTGGTAGAATTACAAAATTGCCACTTGTTTTTCAAATTTCTTGGTAGACCAGGAAACTCTAGCACTAAACCTACCTCGTCGACGCCTCGATGAATGCGTCAGTACAACTCGATTTTCGATATGACAATTAAAAACGATCAAAGATTACCGGACGATAGTCCAAGTGGCAATCACGGCACGTCCGAGAATTCGTCTTCTATGCTTCAGCAAATAGATTAATCATCTGCGAGGCAATTCCCGTGGACTGATTTTAATGCTTTAAGGTTAGGTGCTTTGCCGAGGTCACGTTCTGTTTGACCTTAATAACGCTTTATTAATGATAGATGGAGATCGTAGGAGACAACCTTTTCTTTTTTTTCTTTTCTTTTTTTTATGTATTTTTTATATCAAGACCCCTTGATGCAGTTGACTTCCAGAGTTCAGGACAATGCCTACCTGAGTATATATGACAATTTTTAACTACCCATATAGCTTGCGATGCTGCTCTGGACCTCATTAAAATCTTCTGACAATTTAACAAATTATATGCCCATTAATTGACCTGATAGAGAGAGAGAGAAAAGACAACAAAAACGAGAGTAAAAGAAGCGACAAAATGGATTTTGGCTCTTTTAGACCTCAGAGCAAACGCTATTAAGTTTTTCTTGGTCAGGGAAAGATATAATTCCCTCAGACTAATCCATATATTCACCTTTTAGCTGTGTATTCAATCACTATCTTCAAAAGAAGAATATGTATTTTGGTTATTATAGATAAATTAATCTATAATGTAATCTACTTTCTTCTTCGATATACATTGCAATTTGCAGAAAATGCATTGTTTGCTATTATTATGTTTTGTCAATCACCTTATTAGCTTCTTGATTGGCAAACCTGAAGGAAGTAGAGAGATCTTGTTCCTTTTTGAGGATTTTCATCACATGTCTAGGCTAAACCCCATGAAGACTGAGATATATACAGCAGGAATATTTCGCAACCATCTTGCAGATATCTTGGTTTTGCTTGAATTTAAGCATGGCAAACTCCCTGTTAAATACTAGAAATTCCTCTAACCCTAAGCAAGCCAATATAAAAGTAAGGTAGCGCCTCATCGGCCGAGCCTTGGCTGGGTGAGGGACCTCACCCAAATCTGGGGAGGCCAAGCTCGCCTAGCCACCGGTGGGGCTCGACCTACCAGATCTAGGCAAGGTCGAGCTTCGCCCAGCCTAGCCAGGGCTCGGCCGAGCCTCGCTCGGCCACTGGCGAGGCTTAGCCTGGCTAGATTTGACGAGGCCGAGTCTCGCCAATGGTGGAGCGAGCCTTCGGCAAGCTCACCGAACCTTGCCCAACTGGTTGTCAACAACTGGCGGCGATGGAAGAAGAAGAGAAAAGGAAGAGAAACAAGAAGGAAAGAAGAAGAGGAGAAAAAAAAAATTAGTTGGCTTTGATTCTAGAATTGTTTTCGAGAACAAAGAATCAACTTTCTTTTACTTCTTGATTCTACTTCAAATCTATTCCCGGGAACAAAAAATTTACCAAATGAATTTCTGTTCCAAATCTACTTCTGGGAATAAAAGAACAGAATCAAATGCTATTTGACTGGTTGCTAAACGCGCTCTAAATAACTGGGCTTCTTTTGGGGAAAATAATAATAATAATAAAAAGTAGCTGGGTTTCTAAGGATTTGTCTTTTGCAGGTATATTGCAGCTTGTACCATCTGTTTTGTGGAGTATTGCAAATTATTGGTCAACTATTTTCATTCACCCTAAGAAATTCATCAAGGGGAAGAAAGCAACTGTACATCTTTTCTTTAGAAGGGAAGTTCCACCAGGACTAAAGTTGCGAGAGTTGTGCTCAACAGGTGAATTCTATGAACATATGACAAAGAAGATAGATCTAATAAAATTTATCATAGGAGTGATAATATGAAGTGAAGTATTTCACTTCTCTTGCCAGTCAATATGATATATAAAACTTATCTGGATGACCGAACATTTTGTCCTTTTGCTCCTTTGATAGATTTAAAGTCAATAAAATATTATTATTATTATTATTAGGTGGCCTGCCCTATGGACGAATCGATGTTCCGAGGTCAGAGCTCATTATTTTTTTAATAGGGAAGACTAATTTGATGAGAAATATAAAAGAAATTATCAAATGGAGTTTGACGAAATGCCACTGAAAAATGGAGTTTGACGAATTGCCACTGAACTATATTGAATGGCAATTACATTTTCTTTCATTTGATCTTGTGCAGTATGTACATATGTCTATATGTCTGTATTTATGCATGTAAGTATGAATGATCTCACACGATTGGTGAGTGTATACACTGTAGTTTGCTTAAAGGTAGAACATATACTAAAAATTAGCTAAGGCACTAACTGTATGGACACAGCTGGTTTTATTATTGATGGGCAAAAATCATATAGATGAGCAAAAATTGCTGCCAAGATACTTGAAATGTTTAGACTAGTCTTCTAAACTGGTTTTTGTAGCTCTTACAGCATTCATCCTCTAATTGCCATCTTGTTCTTCCGATGAACTACTTTCTCTTAGGATATTGTCGGTAAGAAAACTACAGAGGTTATCTCTCAAGTGTTTCTGACGGCAAACGTAGCCATTTTGAAATAAGTTCAGCTGTTCCAGTTGAAGTTGTTTCTTATTTTTTGCATTTTCGTCTTCAATTACAGATAGCTAATACTATAATGAGTGAACAGAAAAGATAATTAAAGAAGTTGCAAGAAGACAGGAAATCTTTTAGCTTCATTCATTACAGATAATGCAGCAAATAACATTATTATGCTGCTGAATTGAATAGAACACCTCCCATGATTTAGTATGACAATAGAAACGACATTCATGAAGTTATCAACTCGACAACTGGGGAGTTCCCTTTATAGAAAAGAAACCCGAATTTATTTAACAAACTCAAACATAGACAGGATAGGTAGCCGGAACCCGTTCCACAAGATGATGGAGGAGAGATCAGAAGCAAGCGTCCAAGAGACAGCAGCAACAAAGAACAGCCAAACTGCAAATTCGCAATGAAAGAGAAAGAGTACGATACATCACACAACTGGAGTTAAAAATTGGCTTTTCAAAATCTGATCATATCGATTTCACCATAGTTCGCTAATTCTAATTAAACGGCTGTTTTTCTTCTTCTTATTGCTTTTGACCCTGAACAAACTAGATATAAACACTAAGAATTTATATCAAGAATTGACTAGAGAGAGAGAGAGAGAGCTAACCAGCCTTCCAAGAAACCGACACTTTTTTGGTCTTGGTGGGGGGGCGGCGGAGGCTGGACGACCGGAGGTGGCGGGGCATAGGCCGGCAGTGGGGGATATTGCTGAGCGTAACCCGGTGGTGGATATGCAGCAGGCGGTGGATAAGCATCTTTCGGATATGGTCCTGGCGGATATGCTACACTTTCACAGGGAAAGCCATAAACGCAAGTTAGCCCTAATCTGAAGTTCATCTTACCAGAGTCAGGTTTAAGCTCTAAAAGAAAACCAAAGATCTGCCATTTTTCCATTTTCAATCTAATCTTTGACTGCTGAGAACATGAAATATGCATCAACATTTAAAATCAGGAGATGCAAGCACTCATTTTGCGGAGTATTCAAAATCAAGAAACGGGGAAACAGAAAAAACGAAAGAAGGAGAGACGGATGAAGATGAGAACCGGATGGAGGCGGTGGTTGATTGTAATAACTCATCGTGAGAATTGAATAAGACGAAGACCTTGCCTCCTCTTCTGCTCTTACAAAACCTGCAAAATCTCGACGGAGATCTTGGTACAACGAAATGGAGCGAGAGATCAGCCTCTCTTTCCCCCTTGCTTTTTCGGCCTTTATAAAATAAGTGTATAATTGTAAACCTTTGCTCCAAATATAGGGGGTATCGCTAAGTGTAGTGACCATGACTTTTCCATCATCCCGCTAAATAATTATGGATGGAAATAGAGTACTTAATTAATGAACAACAAACAGGGGAGAATTATTATTAAAAAAAAAGTCTTAAATATATCATAATTATGCCAATTCAGTCCTAATATCTTTTTGAAATCAATTCAATCCTAAACATTTTGCATTTATGTTAATTCAACCCATCTGGCTAATTTTGGCGAAATGGTGCGACGTAGATTTTTTAATAATATTTTAATAGTTTTTTTTGGAAATATTTATAATTTTTTTCTTTTTTTCTTTCTTTTAGTTTGTTTTTTTTTTCCATCCACTTAGGGTTGGGGCAAGTACTAAGAAAAAAATAAGATAATAATAAAAAGTATTAAAAAGTATTAAAAAAAAATCTACGTTAACGCTAATAGTGCCATATCGGCGTTGACCGGTTAAAATTGATCAGATAAATTGAATTGATACAAATATAAAAATTTTAGGATTGAATTAGCAAAATAAAAAGGTTTAGAATTGAATTGGTATAATTAAAAGAGATTTAGGACTTTTTAGGTAATTTTTCCTAGCAAATAGTGATCTTTTGAGAAAGCTCTTGTTCTCAGACAATGAATTTCATTTCCCTAGCAAAAATTTAAGTTAATGAACTATGTAGATTCTCTCCAGTAATGACTACAAGCTTTGAAATGAGTAGAAGAATCCAGCCACGTACGAAAACGTGGTTACAAAATCAATTAAATACTATGGGATACTATAACAAGCTAATTAGCAAAGTCTATTTGAAAAAGTTGCCGAGGAATTTTAATCACATAACTACGAGGAAACCCCGCAGTCCTTACTTGAATCGGTCGCCATAGACAAAACCTCATGGGATGATAAGGTCAATCCCTCTCCCACACATAAATTGAGGCATTGCCTTAAGGGGTACTCGAACTCGCATCAGCTATACGGCCAAAGCAGCATCATCTACCAAGAAAGCAACCCATCAGGTTTTGTTCTCAAAACAAATTGAAAACAAATGCAAACTGAAGTAACTTGTCTGGATGAAATGTGAAAAATAATCACGTAGTCAGGACTACAAGTTCAATGTGGATGTACATTTACATTATGCATTGATACTATAAGGGCGTGCAAGTTCTCATAAGTGTTGACATGTATATCATTATATATGTGCGTGTGTGTGTGTGCTTTTTTTTTTGGGGGGGGGGGGGGGGGGGGGTGGTTGGTTGGGGTTAATGCATTTCTATCTTATGTTAGAAACTGTGTCAGCTCACCTTGTGAGATTTACCGATCAAAGTTGACTTGTATACAGTCTAATTCCAATTTTGTTTGAGTAGGAATCATTAGCTGACACAATTCATTGAAAATTAGTTCTTTCTCATTTACAAGCATGTAGGCTTTCACAATCGACAATCGTTGCACTCACTATCCACGAATTACAGCTTAGGCTGATAGAGTTATTCTAGTGTATTGTTTCTCATTGGCGAATAGCAAAGAACAAAATGAAATAATCTTTACTTCCCACATAATATGATGCTTACTTTAGGTGATAATCTCAATGCGTCAGTCATGACACCTAAAACATATAAACATTATTGACCACTTAAAATCCTCAATTGAGGTGCAATTAGGCTTTTTAATAGATCTCTGGGCCCAGCTCTAGTCATAGTCATGACTACTTTTATACTCTAGATTAAGAAAACCTAACTCATCAACTTGTAATTTTTGTCAATATGCATTCTTCCATGAGATCATAGAAGTTACTTTTGTCTCAATAAGTTATTTCAACAAATCTAGGGTTCACAACACTAACCCCACTACCTTCTTTTTGTCTCAGTAAGTTATTACAACAAATCTAGAGTTCACACTACTCCCTCGGTGCATGCATCGCACCTGCCTTTTTCTATCGATCCAACAATATGAATTTGTATGTGACCCACCCAGAAGAAGATGAGTGAAGGGCCTTCATGAGTTTAGAGGAGTGAATATAAGAGTGAATATAATTTTACAAGTCATAATGACTCATATGCAGGTGCAGATGTTGCCTCGCTATTCAATCCGAACACTCGCATTCAAGTTGATATCGAATATAAATATTTTCGAAGAATCCTCGTACCCATATTGCTATGAACATGCACAGCTCGAACTCCCATATTTTACCCTTTGACTTACTGGCAAACCGAATGTTAACGCACATAACTTACTCGTTACTTAACTTCGGAACACAGAAGGTGCGAACATGGCCATGTGATGATGTTCTTTCAAAGTGTGAACGCAAATAATTTCAGTCATTTTTATTTTCGTCAACCCGAATGTTACATATTCTATTACTATATATGCTGAATTTTCTCTTCTCTTTACTGTTTCCAACAGCTCGGACTCTCACCTTTTTGTCCCTCTTCCAGCGTTCATAGGTAAGAAATGTTGAACACTCAGGTGATGGCGGGACAACCTTTTGCACACCTTGACAAGACCGCCTTCCGGTGATCTTAAAAATCTCATTCCTTCGTATTGGGCTGGTGTATAAGGACTCTATTCTTAAAGTGCTCCCGACGAAACTGAAATTCAAAACTAAAAAGAGAGGACAAAGTCTCTAATCATTAAAGCTAATAGTAGATTTGGAGATATCCTAAATATCAATATTTAGGATATTTTCTTTAATTTTCCTATTTTGATTTTGCATTTCTGATTTAATTTTCTTAGCTAGTCATCTAATACAGCTTATAAATAAACCTATGCACTCTTTTCCACATATATCGATATATACTAAAATTTCTCAATTTTTATCTTCTGCATTATTCTTAATTTGGTATTAAAACCTCATTTCGTAAGACAACCCTAGTGTTCACTTCGCACACAACGCACCATGCACCCATAGCAAAATAAATCCATCCCCACCACTCAATAGTGTTCATCCGAGTGCCTCATTCTCGTTTGAGTAAGCGCCATGGTGGCCAGCGACACCTCGTCAAGTCGAGCTTTTCTTTTTCACTGAAGTATTTTTTAATGCCTCGAAGTTGCATATTTGCATAGTAACTTTTGCTTAGCAAAGCCTGGCTTATTCCACTTGTTGTATCCACATTCAATTACTTTTCGACAACAAAGTTGACCCCAAATGATGCATGTTGTTCGACTCCAATAGCAAAGTCGACCGCAAAGGATGCATGTTGTTAGCTATCGATTCTCAGCTTTTCACTTCTTGTTTCAAAAAACTGACACCGCCACCCAACTCGCTACTATCTGATGAACAACATGGTAAAATCTCATTGTCAACGGAAGCTTGGAGCCATCACATGCACTGCCCCACCTCGGATCCACTCAGCTCATTTCTGCAGCTCACTTATCTCATAGCAATTAAAGATTTTGCGACCTTTGTTCGAATTGCTTTTCGAACTCAAGTTAATTTGTTTGAACTCACATTGCGTTTGTGGGATGTTACAAATTACATAACTTCACTAGATATTTAGGATATTTAAGCATAAGAAAATAATTAAATTGCAAAAATGAACTATCACGCCTTGAACCCCCGAGTGCGCAAACATCCCTCAATAGTCATTTAGTTGCAACGTCTTAGGACGCGTCACCAATCCATTCTTTTTATCCTTTCGATGAAGCACAAGCGGAAGCATTATATATAAATACCCAGTCAAACATAATAACTGGGATAGTATAGATGGAAATAAGTATCTCAAATGAGGAAGCTCTTAGGAATACAATTATCTCCTATAACCATCACATACTTGACAACTCCGGATGCACTCATATCCCTTATGAGCGGTATGCTTCCTTATTCCCTGAAGATGTAAGTGACCTCATGGCTTCACCAGGCTTTCAAGGAGTTGAGATCCTTAGAGTTCTCAAAGGCATCAACGACTTCAAATATCCAAGTCCAAATAGGTATAACAATTTATTCTACAAGAAAGCCTGGCCCATCGTAGGGCATGACATAGAGAATGCTATTATGGACTTCGGGTGCGTTTGGTTCGGCATTTGGAAAGCTCAATGGGAAAATGCAAAGCAATTTAACCTAAAGGGTTTTGGAGGAAATTTCTCCTCAAGAAGGATGCTAGAAACTATAAATTCTACTTTGATATCCCTTGTGCCAAAGTTCCTGAATGCATCCTGCATGGCAGATTTCAGACTCATCTCATGCTGCAATATTTCATATAAAATCATATCGAAGTTACTTGCAGAAAGAGTCAACTATTTTCTTCCTTAGATTGCTGGCCTCAACCAAACTGCTTTCATCTCGAGTCGACAGATCTTGGAGAATATTTTGCTTTCCCAAGAACTCCTTCGCAACTACCATAAGGGTGACAAAGGTAAGCATGTGGCAATAAAAATTGACCTCATGAAAGTTTTTGACATGGTGAAATGGGAGGCAGTACTTGGGGTTCTAAGAGCTATCATCAATTCACCCCAACACTTAATTGATATGATAGCTTAATGCATAACTAAACTGAGGTTCTTGAAAAACCTCAATGACAAATAGGTGGCTACTTTGCTGGTCCCAATGGACTACGATAAGGTGACCCACTCTCTCCTTATTTGTTTGTCTTGGTTATGGAGATTCTTAACATAATTATCATTGAGAAAGTGGTTGTATCTTCTTTCAAGTATCATTAACGTTGCAAAAAAAAAACACTCACTTATGCTTTGCCGATGATTTGTTTCTTTTTACTCATGGAGATGCCGGTTCTGTTATTTGCCTTGTTGAAGCACCAGATGATTTTGCAAGTCTCACTAGACTACATTTTAACCTGGATCAATGCCAAATCTTTTTCTCTGGAGGTAGAAAAGGGTATTATATTGGATCACGTGCCTTTCCCCTCAGGTACCCTTCCCATTAGATACCTTGGTATTTTTCTTGTCACTAGACGACTCACGCACACAAATTAGAAGAGTTTGACTAATAAAATCTTCTTTAAAAAAAAAAAAAATAGAGAGAAGGCTAGGGCATGCAAAATATCATCTATGATGACTGTCTACAATTGGCCAAATCGATACTTATTTCCATATGTACTTATTGGATGCAAATTTTTCTACTTCCAAAGCATATCATATACGAAGTGGAGAAGAAGATTAGACAATTCTTATGGGCTGGAAATATGGAAGGTCACCGATCGCATGAAGTTGCTTGGGAAATTGTTTGCTTGCAAAAAAGAGAGAGAGGACTAGGGTTGCTCGATCTAAATCTATGGAGCAAAGTTTTACTAGCTTGTATGCTCTAGAGCCTCATAAATTGTCCATTGTCAAAGTTTTACTGGCTTGTATGCTCTAGAGCCTCATAAATTGTCGAAAATGTCCGTGCCGTTGGGGTTCCAATATGGAGTAAGTGTGTTCCTAGTACCAATTGTAGAGGCATTTCGATTATACAGCTTGAAGTCAAGGGTAGTATGGCATGGAGTTGGCGCGGTTTTTTTAATTGAGACTAATTTTAGCTTCAGTCATTTCTAGGCAAAGATATTGTTACAAAGAGTTACACAGTGAACTCAGTAGTGTGGGACCGGGTATGGGATGGTGTCAACTGATATGGATAGGAGGGGTCAGTAAACACAACTTTATCAAGTAGCTAGTTTGTAGAAATAGACTACCAATAGCGAAGATCATATCATGTTGGATGCCTATATTAGCAATCTATTGGAATTTCTATTTGGTTGGTCTAGAAAATTGAGATCATCTATTCTTTCAGTGCACGTGGACTAGAAGCATATGTCGTATTATCATCACACAATATGGAATCCATTGTTCCTTAGGAGAATGAAAGGATGAACTCCAATGGATGATCAAGGCTACCAAAGGCAAAGACTTGGTGATGAGACTTCTCAAAGTAACTTTTTTAACAAGCACATACTGCATTTGGTTGGAATGGAACCATAAACGTTTCCAAAACAAGTCAAATGATGTCCCCCTCATCGTGGCTTAAATTCGTAAATTTGTCAAAGGGCGAGCTTCATATTACAAAAATTTTAGACATTCTCAAACAAATGTAATTTTGTCTACTATATGAAGACTCCCTTACTCCATTTTTTCACATTTTTAGTTATCTATATAATGCTAGAGAATGTCCCTAAGATCCTGTACATCATCTTATAGATGATACCTATATTTCAAACCAAATATATATGTGTATGTGCACGTGCGCACTGCTAATAATAATGATAATAATAATGATAATAATAATAATAATAATAATAATAATAATAATAATAATAATAATAATAATAATAATAATAATAATAATAATAATAATAATAATAATAATAATAATAATAATAATAATAATAATAATAATAATAATAATAATAATAATAATAATAATAATAATAATAATAATAATAATACACGATTAGGTTTTTTTAATTGATTTTGTTTTGTTTTGAATTGGACGAAAATAACTTGCTTGTGATGGTTAGGTTAAAAGTGTGATCGGTTACCACGCTTTGTACCGCAATTAGTGATTATTTGATACTTATAAGATCTTTTATGTGGCAGATTTATATGTAGTTCCATCAGACAATGATCTACTATCTATATTGGTACACTGAAAGGTGCTTTCTTCACAAAATGGCCCATTGTTAATTCAGTTCGAGTTGATCAAAGCATTATATTTGACTTAATTTGGGGAATATTAGATACATTGTTTTACCTCAAAATTCAAGTTATACACGGTACACTTTCTTTGTAACTTAGATAAGATTTGATTATATGACCAGATAAGACACAGTCCCAACGAACCGTAGTTTGCGTCCATCACGAGATAGAGTTTTTGGATTACTGGAGTTGAGCTTTTGAAGTATTAGCGAGCTCCAACCTGAACTAGTTCAACCCAGCAAGATTAAGGTGAACTAGAGCAACCTATGTAGGTAGTTGACTCAAAAACTTAAGTCATTTGGCGCGTGAGGTCGATCCCTCTTCCACATTCAGGTGAGATCGAGGCATTGCCTCATGTGGAATTCGAACTCGTTCCGACGGCCAAAGCAGCGCCCAACCACTTTGGCAACGTCCCGCCGGCTTTTCCTCTCAAAAGAATTTGAAAACAGATGCAGGCTGCAGTATATTGTTTGGATAAAATGTGGGAAAGAATCACGTAGTCAGGACATTAAGTTTCAGCTGTTGATGAAGCTTGCTTGACTTGCTTCGTAAAATATAATCACGTAATCAGGACTCCAAGCTCTGTGTACACGTTAGTTCGCATTATGCGTTGAAACTACAGGAGCGTGCTGTTTCTTGTATGTGCGTTATTGCACATGTATATCATTATATGAGAATATAGATGTGGTTTATGCATTGCTAACTTGTCAAATTACAAATTGCGTCAGCTCATCTCGAAAGATTTACCAAAGAAAATTAATTTACATACATTACTTAGTTTGGTTCAAAATTTCTTTGAACAAGAGTCACTGAGGTTACACGCAATCATTTGAAAACTAGCTCTTTCTCACTTACAAGTTAATAGGCTTTCATGATCATTATTGTCAGTATCCACAAATCGCAGCCCAGGCCGGCAGAGTCGGTTCTAGTTCATTGTTTCCTATTGGCGAATGCTAAAGGACAAAACAAAAATCATCATCGCTTCCCACTTGGAATCACGATTATATTAGGTGATAATTTCGATATGTCGATATCAACGTCTGAAAGCACATAGTTATTATCAATCTATTTAAAATTCATAATAGAGTGAAAATTATAATTTTTTAAGAAATCACTGTACCCAACGCTATTCGTAGTCATGACTAATTCTATCCTTACAGGTTAAGAAAAGCTAATTCACCAACTTCAAAATTTTGTCGATATTCATTCTTCCATGTGAGATAAGGACTTACTTTCGCACCAAAAAGTTATATCAACAAATCTAGAGTTCACACTACTCAGCGCTTGCATTACACATGCCTTTTCATATCGATCCAACGATATGCATTTGTATCTAACCCGCACAGAAGAAGATGAGTCCAAGGTGAAAGGGCCTACATGAGCTCAGAGGAACGAATCATGATGAATCGTGATGAATGCAGGCCTAAAAAGGTGTCCCACGATTCAATCAGGAACCCTCGCGACCAACTCGAAATCGAATATAAATCTAAGACAGCTGGTTATATTCCCAGGCACGTCCTTATTAGACAAAAGAAAAGATTATATTAGGCGAAAAGTTGTTTAAAGAATCCTGTCATGCTATATTGTCTGAACATGCACAGCACGAACTCCCATAGTTTATCCTTTGACTTCTTGGCAATCCAAATGTGAACGCACATAATTTTCTCCTTATTCAATTTCGAAACTTGGGAGGTGGGACAAGGTCATGTGATGATGTTCTTTAATGGTGTGAACGCAAATGTTGTCAGTCATTTTGCTTTTCTTGAACCCAGATGTCCCATGTTCTTTTCCTATTTATGCTTAATTCTCTCTCGTGTTTCCCACAGCTCGGACCCTAACTTTTTTGTCTTGCTCAGACCTTCGCAGGCAAGAGGTGTCCCTTCATTTTTATTTCTAGTTTTTTTTTTTTTTAACATTCAGACGATGTTGAGACCACATTTCGCATGCGTCAGAGCGGTCTTGAGAGCACACTTCCCCCACACTGATCAAATCCATTGGAGATTTTTTCCTAAAACATCAGAAGGAGAATAACAATCTCACTTTTATCATTTTTTTTCAAAAGTAGACATATCATGGATAAGTTAGTTTCCTGGCTGAATCATCGATACAGCTTTTGCTTACTTCACACCAATGTTTGCAAACCGTAACGGGGGCCATACTAGACAGGCCACCAGCACACGGTTTTACTGGTCAAGGTGGTTTAACCGGAAAAACTGGACAGCTGGTGGAATGAGTGACATATAATATATTGCATTATGCAGTCACCAGTCACGCGAGACTTGATGGGCCATCAGCATGCAGTTCAATCGGTTCAACTGATTTAATCGGAGAGATTGACCAGTTAGTGAAATAAGTAATATATATCATAGTGCATTTTGTAGCCACGGGTCAAGGGTAGCTACATTGGTCAAGTTTTTGGTTTTTTACATATTATTTAAAGATAAAAGATGAGAAATGGTGCGCACAGTTTGCTAAATATAGTTTAAATAAATCACGTAGCCCAGTTGGTTGGAGGAGTACATCTATCCTTCAAATTGTCAATGGATTGAATTGCCATTTTTGCAACCACAATCTCTCTTTTACAACAAATGCTAAATAAGATCAAGAATGACTAAATACGAAATAGTCTGACCAGTTCTATCGATTTTGACCCCATCGGTACAGGGGCATGAACGGAACCAGAGGTCCAATCGGCTTCAAAAAAACATTGTTTGGGACCTCATCAAAAAGAATAAAAGTAAAGGAGATAAACAAAAAACCACTAACCCCAGGACATTGGCGCCACTGCACTAAGGATAGGCTTGAGCGTGAGACTCCACATTGGAAGCCAATTCCCCTTGTCCACGGAGTATGTTGAGATGGACGTACTAATTGTGTAGGAGAGTCTCAAAATTGTCTGGCGAAACGAAATACACTATTAATAGAAAAAAAAAATTGAAAAATTGTCCGTTGGGATTACTTGTAGTCATCTTGATGAACAAAGAATAAGTCAAGCCGACATTTTCATGATAACAATATCAGTGATTACCATGTATTACGTGGGAAGCAAGGATAAAATTATGAGCTTCCGTCATCTGCTGCATAAACTAAATGACAATAAGAGTATAATTGTTAAAAGGTTTAGAGATCCAAAGTAAGAGTTGACGTCTGACAAAATCCCATTGTGCATTCCAATTAAATGTCGCAAGAGGTCAGCAAAATGGCGTGCTCGATGTAGATACCGGATTCTTTTATTAGGGTTAAGATTATATGACTATTTCGGCTTTGCTATGGTCCTTGTTTCGTATTTTTTATTGTCTTAAAAAGTTATTTACTAATTGAATAACAAAAATTGCTAATACTAACGAATGTTGGTAAAACTTACAAAGATATCAAGAAAATTACCATCACAGATACTGCTTTTGTTTACCAACCTAGAATGTAATAAGACGTACTATTTTATATTTAATAAAGTGACAGGCCGCCTAGTAGGCAATGGTGCGCAGGCATAAAATCTACTCCCTTCCTATTGGGATAAAAAAAAAATTCATATATATATCTTTCTTTCTAATTTTTGTTATATGAAGAAGTGATTTATTTCTTTCTAATTTTTGTTATATGAAGAAGTGTCAAAATCAAGGGCAAAAAAGGAGTGCCAAACATTCCAAATACCAAAATTTGGTACGGGTGAATACTTAAGTATCAAAACTTTTAAAAAGTATACTTAAGTGTCAAAATCGGAAAAGAAAGAAACACTCAAGTGTTAACGGCAAGAATTTCCAGCCAAACTACTTATGTGACAATTTTTTTAAAAAAAATATCCACATGGCACTTACATGGCTAGAGAAGCCCAAAAACAACGTCGTTTTGTCCCCAAATTTGATTATTAATATAAATATTAATTTAATTAAAATTTAAAAAACTAAAATTATAAGAGGTGGGGAGAGGGGGAGGCAACATTCAATGAGGCCTCCATAGCTTTTGCCGCTACCGCCCCATGACGACGGTGAGGCTAGGGCTGATCGGTGTCACGCAAGCCTCAGCTAGTGACCGGTGACCCTGGTTGACCGCTGACAAGGGCTTGGAGGGCCTATAGGCCTATTCTAGAGGCCGATTCGACGAGGATTGCCGGCCCTCACCTAGAGGGGCTAAGGGCCACCACTAGCTATGGCACGGCAGGCAACCCTGCCTAATGTAGCCCAAGAACAACTACTCAGACAATAGGATCAAGAGAGTGACTTACACATACGTACGGAAACTTAACCACAAAATCGAGCAGAAATTTTTATTCTACACTAGTTTGGGAAAATGAGCATAACTTTGTCAATTTAGATCAGAATGACCTGATTCCAAGCCAAAAGAATGATGACTCAAAGATATACAACATTCATGTTTTGAGTTTTCTCAGATAAGCACTACAATTTTGTCGAATTTTGATGGAAGTTGGCGAAATGGGATTGGATAGAATGAAGAAAGGATAGAAACTTCAATGGTTTCTCTTCTAGGCCTCCAAGGAAATTGAAATGGCATCAATTCTTCAAATTTGATGGCTGCAACTTGTCAAGGATGCAGGTTTTAAAATCCCCAACTCTTCAAAAACAGAGTGAAAACTCTTCTAGGTTTTCAAAGGGGTTTGAACTTTTCAAAGTTCAAGAGAATTGCACTAGGCAAATTTCATTAATAAAATTTGGTCTCCCATTTACAGAGGTTCGATGACCTTTTATAGTGAAAATAAGAAAAGACTAGATTGAAACCTAGAAACTAATAATCATTTATGTACATGGAAACTATGAGCTATTGAATGTACAATATTTCCAATGCTTGTGGTTATCCCAAAATGTCTTGATAAAAGCTTCGATGCATAGAAAATGACCAAGTCAAAGATGAGGCTCTTCACTTGTGATGAGGTTTATTGACATTAAATTTATCAATGAGAGTGTCGTCGATCTTGAATGCGTGCAGATTTTCTTGATTGGACGAGTTCGACTTGGATATAGGTTGCATCATTTCCCCCCCTTTTTAGAAGAATTTGTCCCCGAATTCGTATCACCATTATTGGATGAATCACCCACATAAGGTATTAAATGCCGAACAACACGTCATGTATCTTCATATGAGAAGGAAGCTTTAGTCGATGCGTATTAGGATTGATGCGCTCAAGAACTTTTAGTGGACTAAGTTTTTGATCATTAAGCTTGTTGTAACCTCCAACAGTATGATGCTCCGATGGCAAATAAGCCCAAACAAACTCTATAGGCTCAAAGATAATTTCATGTCGACGTTTGTCAACATCCTTTTTATAAGCCTCAACTTTGCTCTCCAGCCTTTGACGTACTTCTTCATGAACTGTCCTCATTCGAGATACAATCTAAATAGCACTAACATTGACACACCGACACATCGTTTCCCAAAAATAGAGAATTTATTTGGGACACGTTGTATATTAAAATATATATATATTTTATATACATGATAAATATCATTTTTGTGATTATTTTGATTAAATTAATTCGATTCAAATTCACAAATAAATAAATAATAAAAAAGAGCCTAGAATGATTTTACACTAAAAACATTAATCCACCATTTGTTAGATCATTCATTATTTCAGTTTGACAAATTCAACTCCATCCCAATAATCCATAAAATTTGGAGGAAAATAAAACAAGCAATCCACATTGTGAACTCGCATGTCCAAGCGTGTCAAGAGAAAAGAGCAAAAAAAACAAACTTGGGGGTGAATTGTGTATCACGAAAAGTGAGAGTTGAAAGAAAAGAGAATACTAGATTTTTACTATTTCCCCCTTTATTATTTTTATTATTTTTTATTTATTTTACATATTTTCATTTTGACCCATCATTAATTGAAAATTTTTAAATTGATCCCATAAGTGTTCGAATTACATATCAGAATTTAGACGTAGAATTCCGAACTTGTATGTCGGAATTCTGAACTCAAGTGTTAGAGAGTGTCATGATAATCCAAGTGTTAGATTTTTCGACATGTGTTGATCAAGTATCGAAGAGTGTCGAAGAGTATTCGATATAACACCAAAGCTCTCGGAGAATGTCGATGCTTCATAGAATACAATATCTTCCACCTTATCAATAGACTTTGCAGCAAAAGGAATGGGTGCAAGATCAAGAGTAGTCTTCAGTTGACAATCATACACAATCACAAATGGACTATATCAAATGATATGATTCATTGAATAATTATAGGTAAATTCTCCAAGTGACAACTGAGTTTCCCAAGAGCGGGGGTTATCATCAATCAAAGTTCTTAATAGATTTCCCAATGACCGTTTGAGGACTTTAGTTTGTCCATCCATTTTGGGATGAAACACAATACTATATTGTATTTTAAAGCCAACATTCTTCCATAATTGCCACTAAAAGTGACTAAGGAATTTGGTATCCCGATCAAAAGTAATAGTCTTAGAAAGGCCACGCAACTTATAGATTTCTTTGAAAAATAACTCAGTAATCCACGAGGCATCCATAATTTTACGACAAGGAATGAAGCGTGCCATTTTTGAAAACCTATCCACAAGCACAAAGATTGAATCCATACCTCCTAGCGTACGCAGTAATCCAAGGACGAAGTCCATAGAGACATCTTCCCATGGGGCTTGTGGAAATGGCAATGACAAATAAAAACTAACATTAGTAGCTTGTCCCTTTCCTACTTGGTAACAATGATACCTCATCACATGCCAATATACATCACATTTCAAATGAGGCCAAAAATATTTCGTTGGGACAAGTTGCATAGTCTTGTCACGCCCAAAATGTCCATCATGGTGAATTTCATCGGTCACCCTTTGTCCAAGAGAACAATCCGGCACACATAGTTGGTTTCCTTTGAAAAGGAAGCCATCACATAAAGTAAAATTAGTAAGCATCTTGTTTTGCGCATCAAGAATGATAACGGAAAAATAAGGATCTTCTAATACAACTCCTAAAAGAAATCATATCTAAGAGTATTAGAACATATGGTATGAAGTAAACTCTTTTTTCAACTAAGAGCATCAGCAACGTAATTTTGAATTTAAGCCTTATGCTTGATAATAAACATGAACTCTTGAATATATTCAGCCCATTTTGCACGTCTAGAATTGAGCTTTTGCTGCCCTAAAATATACTTGAGAGCTTCATGGTAGTGTACAAAATAAATTCTCGATGAACAAGATATTGCCTCTAATGCTCAAGTGTGTGAAATAGTGCATAAAATTCCAAATCATAAGTGATGTAATGAAGTTTTGCTCCATTCAAATTTTCATTAAAGAAGGCAATGGATTGACCTTGACGTAGAACTCCTCCTATGCCAATACTTGAAGCATCAAAATGCACCTCGAAGACAAGATCAAAGGTGGGTAATGCAAGGTCTAAGGCTATACTCAACTTTTCTTTGAGAAGTTCAAAATTTCTTTGTGCTACATTTGTCCACTCAAAATCTCATTTCTTTATGTAAGATGTGAGCGGGGCTACAATGGTATTAAAATGCGCAATGAACCGCCAGTAAAAAGAAGCTAGACCATGAAAACTATGACCTTCATGCACATTTGTTGGGGTTGGCTATTCTTTGATTACCTTAATTTTAGCACCGTAAACCGAAATTCCTTCTCTGGATATATGGAATTCCAAGAATAGGATTTGCGGCACCATGAAATAACGCTTGTCAGGGGCTGCACACAAATGTTCTCGTCTTAACACTCGTAATACTTCTTGAAGGTGCTGCAAGTCCTCATTAGTAGACTTACTAAAAATCAAAATATCATCGAAATAAACCACAATAAACTTCCCAAGACATGGCTTCAAAACTTGGGTCATAAACCTCATGAATGTGGATGGTGCATTAGACAATCCAAATTGCATGATAAGTCACTCAAATAGTCCATATTTGGTTTTGAATGCAGTCCATTCATCTCTAAGCTTGATTCTAATTTGATGATATCTATTCTTCAAATCCAATTTTGAGAAGATGGTTGCACCAGAAAGTTGATCCAAAAGATTATCAACATGGGGATTAGGAAACTGGTACTTGATGGTGATCTTGTTGATTGCCCTGATATCAACACATATTCTCCAAGTGTCATTCTTTTTAGGCACCAAGAGAGCTAGAACAGCATACGGACTGAGGCTCTCCCTTATAAAACCCTTATTCAAGAGTTCCATAACTTGTCGCTACAGTTCTTCATGTTCAATCGACTCATTCGACAATGAGCTAGATTAGGTAATGAAGCACTGGGCATCAGATCAATTTGATGCCAAATGTCTCTCGTGGAAGGAAGACTAGGTGGTAAGTCCGAAGTAAAGATTGTTAAATTCTTCCAAAAGAGGCTGAACTTGATGAGGTATAGAAAATACAAGATCCACACTAGTTTTGTTAAGCAAAATATACACAATGCTCACCTCCTTCAAAGCACCCTTTACTTCTTTCATTGTGAGCAAAGTAGAGGATGAGGAATTCTCAACCAGAGGGATCTTAAAAGGTACGTCTTGAGAGGTTCCTTATTAGGTGCCAAAGTAATTTTCTTTCCTCCATACTCAAAAGAATACATTTCAAGATAACCATCATGAATAGTCTTTCTATGAAATTGCCATGGTCGGCCAAGAATAATATGACTTGCATCCATGAGTAGAACATCACACCATATCTTGTCAAAATAAGTAGAACCAATGAAAATATTGACAGGGCATCGTTTGGAAATGGTTACCTCGGTACCTTTCTTCAACCAAGACATTTTGTAAGGTGTGGGGTATTCTTTCGACTCCAATTTCAAATTGCTTGCTGCCACTTCTGATATCATATTCTTACAACAACTCAAGTCAATAATTAATTGACATACCTTCCCCGAAATAATGTGAGCTGAGTGAAAAATATTGGTGTACAACCGCCTATCTCCAATGTCATCTTTAGGAGTGAGAAAAATTTTCCTCATCATGGGAAGTTCGCTGGAATCAACACTTATTATTTGTTCTTCTTCCGCAGTAATCTCATCATCTTTCAAGTCTTCTTTATGTGGCTCCTCCGTGTTCTCATTCGATTCATTATCCACCATGAAAATTTTACCGGCTGGTCAATTCTTGTTGTTTTAGCAATTACTTGCACGATGACCTATCTCTCCACAAGAATAACAACATATATCTGAGGTAATTGGTTGTTTCAAATTGTTGGGTTGAGTAGAAAGCTTATTAGTGGGTTGTGTCGTAGCTTCGGCAACTTTGGCAATGCTGGCAGTACTTCCAGTTGCTTGATTTGGCGTGGTAAAGGGTTGTTGTCTCCTAGAGTAAGAATGCTCCATTTTGAGTGCCTGTTGATGTGCCTCTCCCAAGTCCCAAATGTCAAGGACTTCTAAGGTGTCTTGTATATAAAGTTGAAAGCCATTCAAGTACTTGTTAACAATCATCTCTTCCAAGTCTTGAATTTTGTTGCGAATCACCAATTCATCAAATTTATTGGTCTATTGATCCACCATTCGCGTATCTTGTCTTAGATTTTGGTACCTTCGATAGAGCTTCCTTTTGTATCATTTGGGAAGGAAATACTTTCGAATCTTGTCTTCCATTTTTCTCCATGAATTGATTGGAGCCTTGCTAATAGATTGGCGAGTCTACTTCTTACGTCTCCACCAAGCTATGACCTTGTCTCGGAATCGCATAGCAAGGATACCAACTCGGCGATCATCCAAGACATTCCTATGCTTAAAAACTTCGTTCACAAGTGTCAACCAATCGATAATTTCATCAGCAGAATCTGTACTTGAAAATTTTGGAATGTCTCTCTTGATTTCCTTTTTCCCATTTGACTCATAAACTTCTTGTGCATGATATGAAGCATTCCTCGTACAGGGAAACAGTTGAACTCTTTTTGAAAAAGAGGAGTCGCCATTGGATTCTTCGGTTCTAGAACAGGGTGGAGTGTTGTTTGCTTCAGCCGTCAGGCATTGAATTTCTCAAGTCAAGTCATCAATTTGTTGTTGCATATGTTGTAGCAAATTCTTGGCAAGTATTTGTACTTCATTCAATGGAATGGTTATGCTACCTTGACACCTTGCTTGTCTCGAAGGCGTTATCATTTCCTCCAAGGCTTAGATACCAAATGATGTAGCCCAAGGTCAGCTACTCAAACAATAGGATTGGAAGAGTGACTTACACATACGGAAACTTAATCATAAAATTGGGCAGAAATTTCTATTTTGCACTAACTTGGGAAAATGAGCATAACTTTGTCGATTCAAATTAGAATGACCTGATTCCAAAGCCAAAAGAATGAAGACTTGAAGATTCAGACCTTTTGTGTTTTGAGTTTTCTCAGATAAGTACTATATGCTTGTCAAATTTTGATGGAAGTGGGCAAAACAAGATTGGACAGAATGCAGAAAGGATAGAAACTTCAATTGTTACTCTTCTAGGCCTTCAAGGAAGTTGAAATGGCATCAATTCTCCGAGATTGATGACTGCAACTGTTCAAGGATGTAAGCTTTAAAAGCCCTAACTCTTCAAGAGTGGAGTGAAAACTCTTGTGGTTTTCAAGGGGGCTTGAACTCTTCAAAGTTCAAGGCAATTGCACTAAGCAAATTTATTAATCAAATTCAGTCTCCCATTTACAAAGGTTCGATGACCTTTAGGAGCTCTAAAATGTATATTATTTCCAATGCTTACAGTTATCCCAAAGTGTTTTGATGCATTGAAAATGATAAAATTTTTATGACAAAGTCAAAGATGAAGCTCTTCACTTGTGGATGAGGTTTATCGATATTAGGTTTACCGATAAGAGTTTCATTGATCTTGAATGCACACAGATCTTCTTGGTTGAACAAGTTGGACTTGAATACAGGCTGCATCATTGCCCGCCAACGATAGCCCTTGAGTTGACTAAGTGAGGGCCAACAATCCTTGTCGAATTTGGGGATGGCTACGACCCTCGCCTTAGATTTGGGTGAGGGCCTACAGGCACTTGCCTATTGTCAGCGAGAGTTGCTAGCCACTGGCTGGGGCCCGATCGAGCCTTGCCCCACCACTACTAGCCCTTTTTGGCGATGGTGGGGCGACGCCAACAAGGGTTATGGAGCCCCTTGCTAAATGCTGCCCCACCTTGGGTTTTTCTAATTATTTTTATATTTAATTTAATTAGTATTTATTTTAAAATTCAAATTTGGGGGCAAAATGATGTCGTTTTGCACACTGATTGCTAAGTAGAGAACTCCAGCGAGTCACATAGACTACATTTATTCTTAAAATAATGACACATCGAATCTTGAATAAAAAATTAAGTTAACAAAATGATTATTATAATTCAATATAAATAATATTTGAATTCTAATATAAGAGATTCAAAATAACAATTTAGTTATTTTAATTTAATCTTATTTTTATTTACATATTTGAATTTAATTCCATTTTATAATACAAATTCAATGTATAAATACACACACACACACACACACACACACACACACACATATATATATATATATATATATTACATATTTTAGGTATTTTGTATTTTAGGCATATTAGTACAGTTTACTATTTAATAAAATTTTATTAGAGAATGATAAATGGGAAAGAAAGAAATAAAAAAGAAATTAATTTAGAAAGAGAGGAAAATAAATAAATAAATAAAGTAGGCAAGAGTATCGCGAGAATTTTTTATATTTTACTTGGTGCCAATTCAGTCATTTTCAGCTAATTTTGACCGGATTTTGCTAACTAAGTGTTAGCCGACTAACGTAGATAACTTTTAATAATATATTTAATACTTTTGAATTTTTGATGTTCTTTTTCTTTTTCTTTTTTTCTATTTTCCTTCACCTCTTCCTTCCTCTAGTTGGTCGCCGAACCTTAGCAATCGGCTAGAGGCAACAACTAGCGAGGCTCTACCATGAGGGCTGCCTCGCACTGGGTAGCGAGGCTTGACCCTCGCCAACCCAACACAAGGCCGCCCTCACGGCCTAAGCTACCCCAAGTTGGCCTCATGCCAGGTTGGCAAGGCTTGACCCTCGCCAAATCTAGGGAGGGTGAGCCTCATTGCCCAGCGTGAGGCCACCCTCTCGACCACTAGTGAGGGCTCGAGCCTTGCCAATGGCCGGCGAGGTCAACCAGCCTTGCCCATGCTTGACCTCACGGCCATCGCCTCTAGCTGATCGCCGAGGTCTGACAACTGACTAGAGGAAGGAGGAGGAGAAGGAAAAAAGAAAAAAAGAAAAAGAAAAAAAATTCAAAAATATTAAAATATCATTAAAAGTTATCTACGTCAGCACCAATCGTGTTATGTCAACCAGTCGGCACCTAGTCAGTAAAATCCAGCCAAAATTAATCGGAAATGACTGAATTGGCACTAATTAGAAATGTTTAGGGCTAAATTGGCACCAAAAAAAGATTTATAACTAAATTGACATAAATACAAAAAGTTTATGACTTTTTTAACATTTTTACTGATAAAAAGTGATAGATTGCGAGATCTTTAGGGCTAAAAAATTTTCCATCTAAAAGCTGAATAATCCGAATAAGTGTCTCATGCATAGACATTAGATTATATAAAAATTACACATGTGAGAAATCTAAACAATTCAATCACTATTGCTAATTTGTTCGTAAAACTCAATGAATAAAATCAACTCATTAATTTTAAGTTGAGCTCAGGTGAGCACCATAATTATATTATATTCGCTAGTTTACATTAGACTACATTATACTACAATAGGAATAATTGCATAAGTCTTTATCGGAAACGAACGAAATTGGCAAAGATGATACGTGCTCTCCAAAGAAGGTGATGGTGCCAATCTCCCAAATATGTCGCACGCTTTGTGATGATTACTTACAAGCTCAAATACTAAAACATCATTTTTCAAGTCTATTCAGTCTTAATCAGATGATTATGTCATTTGGGGAAAAGGGATGTATCCAAATCGATCGTTTGTCGTTTTCTGGTAATTAGGACGTCGTTTTCTGGTAATTAAGTTGACTCGACCGGGTTTTACCAAGTGGTGTTCGGGTGCCATCCGCCGAACCGTACTCGCGCGAGTAGGCACTACCAAGAGTCCCGACCCCCCCAGAAACAGAAGTAATAGAAAAACCACTGAGGCGGCTTCCAGTTTTTTCCTTGAAATTTGAGAAGTCATACTTCGATTTGGTTTTCTCTTGTCTTGACTCTGAGAAAACCGGTCAGATTTCAATCTCAAAATCGCCTCTCTGATGAACACTGTACTCTCTGCAGAGGTAAGACTGCACTTTTTTTTTGGGGTATTGAAGACTGTACTCTTAACTCCTCATCTCTTTTTCTTTGCTTTTTTGTCCTTTTTGAATTCCGTTGATGATTTCGTCTCCTTGAACATGTCTCCTTCGACTTTCACTTTTCTTCCCTAATGTTCTTTGACTATAAGATCGCGCTTCCTGAATTGGGTTTTCCTTGAAGGAAGATAATCGCGAGGGCCATTGAGTGACGTCAGAAGAGGGCGAGATCTATCGGGGAACGAGGAGGAGGAGGAGGAGGAGGAAAGATTCCCAGTACGGAGATGAATCCGTATTCGAGCAGCAGCGACAACATCACGTTCGCCAAGAGGAGGAATTCGCTGATGAAGAAGGCCAAGGATCTATCGCGACTTTGCGATGCCGAGGTCGGAATCATCATCTTCGCCTGCACTGGACAGCTCTATGAGTACTCGAGTTCAAGGTCAGTGTGCATCAATAGATTCGACTCGCCTTGTCTCCCTCTCCCTTCCTCGCACATGCGCGCCCGCACACCCGCACGGGCACGCACGAATCATGATACGTGTGCATGTGCTTCTTCTTCTTGCAGCTTTAGCAGCCACTCTGGCGCAACTTTTTCTTCCATGTCGGGATTGATTTCTGAGATGACGACGCTGCTTCGACTTACACCTAGTTTTAGAGTTAAGCATCACTATCGGTTCAACTTTTTGAGTTTCTTTGTTATCTCTTCTCTCGTGTCACTAAAGCTTCATATGTTCAGTTCAGTTCAAACTTACTTTAACTGATTATTCATTACTTCAACTGTCTGCGAGTTGAATTTCAACACTGTTGTGACTCTTGTTTTTAGCTCAACTTTTGTCCTAAATTTTCCATTTCCTTCTCCTATGAATCAACCAAGTAAGTAACCGTCTAAAATCCACAAATCTTTTATATGCCTCAAGAGCATCAAATACCGTCTCCCATTCTTGATTACATCAATCTTTATGATATAGATCTCTTGGAGTGACTCTTGTTTGTTTTCAGCATGGACTCAGTCATCGAACGCTACAACAATCTGAAGCGGGAGGCCCAACCAGAACTGGATCAGCCAACCGTTGATGCGAAGGTACGTCACATAAACATCCTAGCCTTCGACACTATCACAGGAGAACACACATTGATGTTAAATTAGTTATCTGGGAATTTCTTCTAATTACTGTTTGCAGGTTTTAGAAGAAGAGATAGCAAACTTGAATCGTCAACTCCAAGGTCTGCAAGAGTACCACAGGTACATCAGTGTCACAATTTAAGAGCTTCCTACAGTAGTGTGTATGCAAGTATCCTCATAGTCAAATACCTATTATGTATCTGCGAAGTAGAAAGGAGTGAATGAATTAAAGTCGAGAGGCATTTGGATAAGTGCAAAGTCTTTATTCTTGTCAAGAACTAAGTCTGCCCAATTAAGGTACAATTTAGTGTTTTGACTTTCAACTTCTTGAAACATTTCTCTTTAATTTTCTAAGACTATAGTGCTCCCATTTATGTTCATACTCTCATCAACTTAATTTCTACCACTCTAATTTTTTGGTGCTTTTTTCACTCACTACAGTTCTCTCAAATGTTCACTTTTTTCAACTCTAGGCTTACATGGACTAATAATAGTAGTTCCTCATCCATACTTATGACTCAGTACCATACTTCAGCATGCTTTTAATGGGAGACTTTTCTTAAAGCCTCAAAAGTCTCTTTCTTTTTTCACGTTCACAGTTCCCATGCACATATATTTGGTTTGAGCTTATCAATTATTAGGCATTAGATATATCTCCGACTCCAGATCACTTGTGTATGAGCCTCAAATTAGTACAACGTATTGTAAAATCATGCAAGGATGAGTAAGGCTCGACCAGAGAGGACAATATCGAGCTAGCAACAGACTTGAGTGGGGCTGCCTTCAGGGGTAATAGAGCCAGGATGAGAATATTAGGCATCAATATGTTCCTCATATCCCATCGCACATGTCTTGGTTGTTATCCACGGTCTTATACTACTTCAAATTAGTTTGACAAGTTTCAAAACCAAAAGCAAACAATGTCAGGCAAGCGAATGAACTGAGTTGGGCTGCCTTATAGACTTTGATCACTTTCTAACACTCCTTATCATTTCTGTAGAGCATAAAATATAGTTTTAAACAATGTTCTTTCCTCTGGAGAAATTTAAATATATGCTTCTCAGTTGGCGTTTTTGAGATGTGACCAAATTTTTCACCATTGCAACTTTAATCTTTGATACAAATCCTTCAATCCTCCCCTGGTCTGTCTCCATTTGCATAAATGCCCTTCTTGTTGTGTTCCTGCCTGTCTACTATCAATAGAAAAGTAAAATGTGTTTTCTCAGTAGCGGTGATCCTTTGAACATAAATCCAAATCGTCAACCATCTTCACCTTCTTCCCTAGAATCAGCTTCACTCCGGTCTAACACCAGTTTATATGGCTCTATTTGAAGCTTCACTCAGGTTGGTTGACCTGAGTCGGGCTATCTTCAATTGTGTTAGAGATAATTATGAGATTCTCCACACCTTTCTTGATTGTGCATGTATGTCCCTTGATTGTGCACATCCCTAACATATTTGTCGGAGCCAAGATGAGTCTACGGTGCTTAAGTTTTTGATTTGTTTGTTTGGTTATTATATTGGAAGAAATCCATACTCAAGTTTGGTTTTTTTAATTTAACCAGAGTCTTCCATAGAAACATCTATGGCATGGCTCATATTATGATGTGGATGATGTGTAAATGCAAACCATCTTCTTTGATCAAGAATTATAGTATGAGCAGTTACACATAAGGAGGCTATTTGAGTACTTGCAGGCAACTGATGGGTGAAGACCTCTCTGGCTTGAGTGTGAAGGATATACAGAATTTGGAGAACCAATTAGAAATGAGCTTATCGACTATCCGCCTTCAAAAGGTACTTTTGGGCATAGTATTATCATCCCATTTATGTTAAACAACGAACTATGCATTTAATCATCTCATGTTATACTGTGATTCAGGAGCAGATTATGACGGATCAAATAAATGAGCTCCATCGCAAGGTCTTACTTTGGCTATAGATCCCAGTTATTCTTTCTCCTAGTTCAACCGTAAGTCAGCTAATACTGGATTAATTTACTGCAGAGAAATCTCATTCATCAAGAAAATATAGAGCTGCAAGAGAAGGTAAATCTTATTGACAAAGAAAATTCAGAATTCTTGGAGGTGTCTTTTTTTTTTTTTTTTCTTTTTTTTAGGGGGGGGGGAGGTGGGTGTCAAACTGGAGAAGATGTTGATTATGTATGTGCAGATACACACAACTTGGGCACGCAGACGGACATTCTCTGATGTTTGTTTCGAATGTTTTATGTTACCGGGTTCTCATCTTATAAATAAGGATATTTGTTTCAAATGATATACTTACACAAAGTTGACAGCATGTGTCGACATTTTGCTGGTCTTTGCCATAAGCAAATAATTTTCTTGATGTGGAGTGAACCATATATTAAGCCTATCTTCCTATCTTGACACTGTTGACAGGATGAATCATATTGGCTGTATTAGTGATTATTTTTTCTTGGTCTAAGCAGTTTTAGTGAATATTATGAATTAGGTTTTCACTATATATATATATATATATTTTTGGCGGTCACCTTAACATTTTTCAGTGTCAGATCCACAGGGAAGGGAGTTCTAGTAGTGAGGCCAGCAGATTTCATGTATCATATGGCATTAACACCGGAGATGATACAGATATACCAATTCCTTCCCCTTCGAGACGGCCCTCGCGTCGAAATAGGAGCGCAACTCCTCCGGTGACCACAGAATTGGCGTGAGTTGTTTACTCCTTTACACTTTCAACGTACAAGCCCTGAATACTTTTTACGCCTTACTTTTGTCGATATTCTTCAAGAAGACATTAAATCGAAAATCCTTTTGACAGGTTACGATTATCTCGACCAGGCGACTTCACGACTCGAGATGATAATGATTAGCCTCTGTGCTCCCTCAAGTTTAAAGCACTGATTGCTGCCAGTTTTGATGGGAGCAAGCAGATCTTTAATTTCACTTCAACGGCCGGACAAAACCTAAGGTTTTTGCAAGAGATTCATACTACGTTTCGCTGTATCGATTTTATGTCCTAATTGCTTGTAAACAGATGATTACCCTGAAAAAGAATCTGGGCCAATTTCCAAGGTTAATGAATCCGAAGATCCAGTTTCCAACTATCTATTTTTTTCTGTCATGGTAACAGATATAAAATTACAGTCGGAGTCGCAAGTGAAGGGAGCGAGTGAGCTTACTAAGATACAAGGAGATGGTCAGTAGAATGACTCGGTTGCCTTCATTTCAACCATAAACTTTGATCGAGCAGTTCGTTTTTTTCTTTTATTTTCCTTTTTAGAATAACGCACATTAATCATAGGTTTTTTTTTTTTAATTTCCGTAATCCTACAATTAAATTTGGTGGGTAAGTTCTATCATATGACTCAGATTCACGAGTATGTTACATGGTTATTTTATGATAAATCATTGATCGATATCTTGCTTGATTGGAGCATTTAGTGCCTCTTCAATTTCGTAAGGTGGACCTTGAGAAATGGTTCTATTTGAATCCCACTATTCACTTTATACGAGAACACTTACCGAATGTGACAAGAAACTTCATCTTTTTCGGAGAGTTCTAATGCATGTGAGGCATACGAAAAGATCAAAATATGTATAATTACGCATGCCATTTGGTTACTCTAATTATTGTTATGGATACACTTACCTTTTTTTTTTTTTGTTATATAATGCATTCTCAACTTTTCAATATGTTTACATAACTTTTTCAATATACAAATACAGAAAGGTACATCTTCGGCAATTTCTTAAATACATGAGAAAATTGAAATTTCAATGCATTAGATTATTCGTAATTTTTATTCATGGAATTACAAACAATTTATTGAACATGGTTATTAAATGTATCTGATCGATACTCCATTACCAAATAATAATAATAATAATAATAATAATAATAATAATAATAATAAGGAATAGTATATGCAATGAAAAGTTATAAATTGTTACATCAAACTTTAATATCGTTCTTATTATATAACAGTAAAAACACTTAAGCATTGACAGGGACGTGGTCATTTACCCTCTAGTAACAATTCTCTAACTCGATTGATACAAAGCAATCCAAAAGTATTTGTGTGGACCCTAAATTTTGGCAACCAATTCATCATTTGTTAATAATTGTTAGGCCTGCCCGGCCTCTTTTCCTTTTTCTTCTCCCCCTCCTGGGCCGGGCCCAGCCCATTTTCTTTTCCGGTTTCAGCCCGCTCTATTTCCCTTTCGGTTTTCTTCTTCCTCTCACGCCCTTCACACGAGAGACGGAGAGAGCAGAAGACGACGACGTACAGAGCAACAGCGCCAGAGAGCAGGCGTCGACCAAGGCTGGCGGTCGGGGGCCAAGCCGGCACGGCCAGCTGGCGGAGGCAGGCGCCATGCACGCCCGCCGGGGGAGCTTAAAAGGGGAAGGTCGGAGAGAGAAGTCCGGGGATTTTTTGGTCCACGAGCTTTGGGTGAGAGGAGGCCGACCCGAGTCTCGGCCGCCGCCGCCGGCTGGCCAGGCGGAGGCCGAGCTCTCGGCCTGGACCGGCTAGGGCGGTGCGCCCTCGGCCGGCGAGCGTCATCTCTGTCGCGGCGCGCTTGCAGGAGGGAAACAGCGAACCGGGTTGGTCAGGCCGGGGCCGGGTCGGGCCTGGTTGGCGGGTCTGGTTGGCCCGGGCTTGTTGTGCATGGGCCGGCTCATTTTTTTAGGCTAGGCTGAATTTGTCATGGTGGATTTAGTGTGTGTGCGTTTCATTTGGGCTTAGTGGGTTTAGTTTTGGTCTGGGCTTGAATAGGACAGTGGGCCAGGCTGACCTCATTTAGGGTTTTAGGGGGTTTGGGCTTGCTCGGACTAAGCTCACGTGCTGAGCCCAGACTGACTGAGGGCCCCAGACCCCAGATGGCGGAACCGGGTTCCTATTTTCGGAAAATTTTATATTTTCTAAAAATTAGGAGAAAGCTTTAAAAATAGTTTTTGAGTAGTTTTCACTTAAAATGTGTGAATATCCTTGATCAAAAAATTGTGTTCAAAATTGAACAAGCTCCTATGATTTTATAAATAAGGTTTGAATGTTCTTAAAGACAAATGTTAGGTTGCTTTTTGCACATTTCAATTTCAATTATCACTTTATTGCGCACTTTTCGATATATTAATTGTGATTTCTCTTTAGCCTTGTTCAGGAATGGGACTTTTTCTTAATATGTCCAAAAGGCTAGATATATCTAATGTATGAATATATATAACGTACTAAGTGGAAATTAGCAACATACTAATTGGATATCAACAGTGTATGGGAAAGCTAGGTATAAGTAATTGCAGGTAGAAGCAAAACACATACAACCTTTGACAACAATTTTTTCAGACTTCAAGATTATTATTTGGAGATATTTTATCTCGTCCCTTGATGGCTTGTGATCCAATATGGATTTCTAATTTGAAAGATTTTGATTTTCCATTAATCTAAAATATTATCTTCCCAAAAATATTCAATCACGACAGATAACTTGATTGATTATCAATCATCGCAAAGGCAAGATTCTCCCCATAGCTGAGGCACTTCAATTTTGGGAACCAAGATGTGATTTTATGGATAATCAAATCTATGATGATTCTCATTTATCAACCTCAACAATTACCCAAACTTCTCAACAATTGTCCAATGGCTAGATTGGAGATTGATCCCCTTGAAAATTGTTCAACGGGAGCCTTGGATGGGAGGAGTATGAAAGAAGACCAAGGCGTTATAGAGAGATATCAAGATTTCATAATTCCATATTTCGAGAGAGCTTTACATCTTTTTCCATTGTTTTCTATGAGCTTAATATTGTAATCTTTTGGGAAGTGTTGCTATAATTAGTACTTAGGTGAGAGATAGTGAGACCTATATATGCTTGGATATAAGTAGCACCATTCTTGAGGAAAAGGGCTTGAGTATAAGCAGCATACTATAACTTCTCAACTCTCGATTAATGGAATCCAGCAAATAGGATATTAGTCTAAAATAGTGACCGTAGATTTATACCAAGCCGAACCATTATAATAACTGTTCTCTATTTCTCTGATCATATTCATTTATTATCTGATCGAAACATTGTACCGTATTGCTTGATTTAACTAGAATATGCTTATATTAACACTTTCTTTCACCTGATAATTTTTATATCAATCTAGGCATCTTTAGATCTGTAATATTTTTTCAAGATTTCTCAAAATCACCTATTCACCTCCTTAGATGATTATGTTAGTTAACATCAAGAGAAAGCGAGCCTCCGAAAGAGAAGAAATTGTCTGAGCAACATTTCATAAAATTTAATCAGATATTTCCACGACGGATACAATTCCCTGCTCAAGGAACCACGTGAATTCGGTGCGACCACCAATCAGATCACTCAATTTTTCCAGGGTTTAGTTTAGCATTAGTCCGTTAACGTGCTTGGAAAAAAAACGTTGCAGTTTACACTCTGGGCCGGCTTATTACATCGTGGCCCAATGTCCATCATAGACATGGCCTCATTGACATACGCCACAATCAGGTCCACAAGAATTTTGTCACTACTTGGACAACCCTTTAATTTTCCTTATTTAAATTCGAACATAATTACTTTACCAATATTATATCCATAGCACTTAACACGTCCTTCGTCTTCTTTCTGCCCGCCCGAGCGGATCATGAGAAAAGCACATAAAGACATGGACGGGACAGAGATCGAGAAAAGCACATCTAGAATAATGCGCTGACAAATGAATAGATGAATAAAAGGACACAGAACTAGTCAAATGCGTGATGATTAACGAAATATTCCACGATGTGTTCACACTTGATATTTTATGCTAATCATCTATGGTTGCGACTTGAATCTCCTCGATAATCCTAGCAACCATGTTGTCCTCCGACCCGTCATATTCATGAACAAGTCAAATCCTAATGATGTTATCCGTATCTGCCGTGTAAACTTTAATTTGGTACTCGCAAAAGATAGTGGTGATACTACATGCATGCACATTTTATTAGAAGTCCCTTTCCTATGCTATAGTTTATAAAGGCCGCTTTCTAATTCGTTATTAGTTTCACTTAGATGCGCAATTTAATAAATGCAAAATGCTTGCCTTCTGTCTCTCATTTGTGTTTGTTTAATGTAGTTGCGGTGGATACTACTTCAATTCTAATGAAAATTGCATCAACTATGAGTATTTAGTTTCTTTTCCATGGAAATGATGCAATAATCTCTGTCATCATTGGATGGACTCTCTCAACTATAACTCATTGCATAAGTTTACTCTTACCTTCTAGAAATGAATCAATATTATTGGACGCTATTTTAAAATTGTTTCTTGTTGTGATTTGATCTACTTGATCATTTTTATATCATCCATCTTTTATTAAATTTCGTGATTCAAGCATGTGTATTAACTTTTCTCACAATTCATTTTAATTTGATTTGTTGAGTTCTAATAGCCTAGCACTATGACGGTCATAATAAGCCCAAAACAGTTGCTCCTTGTTCCTTTGTAATATATTGAGATTTTGTGGGATTACTATCAATTGTTCTAAAAGTTTAAACTATTAGATAAATACAAAATTTATATCTAATTGAGGGTTTGCCCTTCGTTACATAAAAAATTTAAAATATGAGATATTTTGGGCTAGTATGATCTAGTTCCTCCTTATGAATCAAAAAACCCAACTGATTATTCTAGATTTCAACGGTAAACGAGACCGGTTCCCACAAAAATCGCCCAAAACTTATCAGTTTAGTTTGATTTACGGTTTAACTTGGGATTGGTGCTCACCTTTAGCAAAAATAACGCATGCTAGAAGTTCTAGAGACGTCAAAAGAGAGGTCGTTCTATGTTTGAAGTAGGAACCCCAGAAGGATAGGCTCATGCATCCTGATCTTAGATGCATTGAATGACTGAATTGTTAGTGTGTAATTGCATCAAGAATTGAAAGATATTGATGTATTTTTAAAACCTCTAATTGTGCCGCCACCGTAAAATTACGTAACTCGGATATTTCTCATTTTTTATATGCTTTTCTTGGTTATCTAAAATCAAATTTAGAGTAGACTATAAAGCTAAATTATGGTCGCGAGAAAGATTTAAATCAGTATATATTCTTTCGATTTTCTTGTATTAAGAATACCATTAGCCAATTTATTTTACATAGAACATATTGTTAGTGATTAATTAGCTTTAACTGAAGAAATATATTTTATCCATGACTTGAGAATTACAAGTTTACTTTTGACCATATGCAGTACAAGATCGTTAATATATGGTGCAGAGCAAGAAAATGTCTTCTTGCAGAACCAAGCTCACATCTCCCCCAAGTAGAATCAACTAATCATTCGTCTTTCCATTTTTTAACTTATAAAAGCCACACAACTGTTAAATCACGGTACCAAATTTAACGCATACATTATCCATTGGCCATATTATGCACTGCACAGTTTGTTTTATTGGATTAAGTATATGTCCATTGAGAACCTATGATAGGAAAATTTTTCATAATTAACTACATGAATCAATTGCTAAAAACAGGTGTCGAAGAAATGGTCTTAGACCGGGGTAAGTGGATCTTAGTTCTCATATAAACAGACACCTCTCTTTATCCCTCTTTGCCCTATCCAAATGGTTTGTCGCACAATCACAATGAAATATAGAATAAACGCGAGAAAGAGAATTTGAGATACAATGATTTATTCTGTTTCACCCTTAAATTAAGGCTACATCCATAAGAAAATTCTGTTATAATTAGCACTTTACACCAATCTATTGTACTTCATTATGATGGGAATAAATAAGAATTTGAGTGAGCCTTTCGTACCAGTCTATCAATGGGAAGTAGGAATCACACCCCAACACTTTTCCACTTGGCAAATACTCCACGTGCTTCTTTAGACATAACACAATTGTACATCATCTAAACTTTTCTACATTTACTGCCTTGGTAAAAGAAAACTGCACTATTCACTTGTGCATCAATTTTTTTTAGCACTATAACCTTCTGTTCCACTTTCTCATGGATGAAGTGATATTATATGTTGATGTGCTTTGTTTTTGTACAAAAGCCAAGATTCTTCTTAGCTCTCTGACTATGGGGGCCCGTTCCATCATATATCGATTGGGAGTATAAACCACACCCTAAAATCATTCAAAAAAGCCTCGAAATAATGGGCTTTGTGATAACTAATCCCGTTTCATTAAAAAACTTGCAAATATTAAAATAATTTACTTTGCCTCTAAGTTCTTCCCCCCTTATCGTGGACCCCCATCAAATCGCAGCCCTACTTACGGAAAACTGCACTTTGAAGGGGTCATTTTCAAGACGACCGACGACTTTCTTCAATCTCCAATCCTGTGAAGCCATCCATTTAAAACCCTAACCAAGAACGTGTAAGTCGTACTGATCTGTTGTCTTCTTCTGTTTCTGGAAGTTTATAATCACAAGGGTTGTCAGAGAAACGCCATTCTTCGGCATCATCTTTCATTTCAGCCAGTTTCTCATCATTTTTTCTGATCCTTTCTTGAAAGAAGGAACCGTCATCCTTTTTGATCTAGAAAGATCTGCTCACAAGTGGTGAGAAGCGAAGATGGTGAAGGGGAAGATCGCAATCCGAAGGATTACTAGCTCGAAGAGCAGGCAAGTGACTTTCTTCAAGAGAAGGACTGGGCTACTGAAGAAGGCAAAGGAGCTCTCAATTCTTTGCGACGCTGAGATTGGCGTCATCATCTTCTCCTGCACTGGCAAGCTTTACGAGTACGCAAGCACCAGGTCAGCTCTCTCTCTCTCTCTCTCCATCACCAACTAAACTTTTCTTGGTGCCTGATAAAGAGAGCAGAAAAGAAGTAACAATTTTGGTAGGAAAAATTGGGCATATGAAATCCATTGGTGGTCAATATTTCCCTTTTTCAGTCCAATTAACTGCAGCCTCTAGCCGAGATGGAGATCAAAATAGCTAGATCTTGTGCTTAAAGATATTTTGACTTTTTAACCCGTTTAATCGTTCCAACAAGATTCATTTATTTTCTCGAGAAACAGTTATATTATTTTATGTAATACTTCATTTTGACAAAATATGGGGGAGAAGTATTTCAAAAATCGAGTTTCATCAACTAGTTGCGAATCTCAATTTACCTTGGACCAATTAAAAGTGCCGATGAAACTAAGGGAATTTTCGTTTTGTCTTAACCTTAGAATTCGTGGAAAAAAAAAAGAAGGAAGAGAAATCTTCTTTAAAATTTGTCACAGAAGTAAAATTTCTTCAAGCTCGATGTCTAGTCTTTCATTGCTCAGAATCTGTTTGCTTACAATCTGATATAGATGAGGGGATTGCAAATAACTAAATAGTACCAACGAGTCTATACAAGAAGGATGTGCCTCGTGGATTTTTCATGAACTTGACAATCTGCAAGAAATCTGTTCTTGCATTTTTCACGCAGCATTTGAAATTGTTCTTGTATTTTTTCTTTAGCATTAATTCAGTCATCGAGCGTTATAACAAAATGAAGCGAGACAACCAGCAACAACATGGGACTGCTGCGGAGATCCAGGTAAATGGCAAAGACCCAGTAAAAGCTCACTTGTTGTCTTTAACTAGTAATAGCTAGCTATTTCTTTTGTGCTCTCGTTTACTTGACCGAATTGGAAGTTCAACTTTAAGTCACATCAAAAGATTGCACACGTAATTTCGTGAATGGGCAAGATATGCTAATCAATGATGGAGAAGACCCAAACAATTAGCCGAACTAGATTTGTGAAAATATCATATATCATATTTCTAGAGCTTTTAAAACACTATATCGCGAGACATTGTATATTTTTTGTATTTATTATGAGATCACTGTCAATCCTTTTAAAAGATTGAGGTAATTAATGGAGCCGTAATTTCACTCAGTTTCTCTAAGCATGTGCATGTTGGGACTTGGTTGATCACTGAAAGTTACTTATGGTAAGGGATGCAAATTGATGACAGTCTTTATATATTTAATTATATCTAAGACTTCCATTTTTGATATCATGTGAAAAATTTTATGGGACATTACAATCCATCCGAAAGCTTATTCTCGACATATAGGTAGAGCATGATGCAAGTATGTAAGGTAGGATGGAAGCTATTATATAAGAAATGTTAATCTTAAAGCACCACCAATTAGAGCAAACAGGATGAGGATTTGTACTTGAAGTTGAAGAATGGAAAATAAGATGAACAAGACAAGGTGAACGAGATAATCAGTTTCGAGAAAGGGAACATAAAGTATTAGAACTCGACTTCGATACTAAAAAAATTTTGTGCTCCGCTCTCACTAGCCAAAGGGTTAAACTAGTAGACAGATGGGTAAATCGTGTGATTTTATACTTATATTCTTTAAAAGTCTCTCTTTTCTACTAGCTCCGCCAATTCTTGTGTTGCAAACATTCAAACAAAACGGAGAGAGCTAGATTAGTACTATTCAGAGTAAAAACGTGAGTTTAAACGGTCAGAGAGCAATTAAAGTTTAATGCAGCATCCATATGGAAAAGTAATAATCATTTGGATGAGTCTAACTGCGTGCACTAATTTTAATCCTTCAGTTTTTGCAAAAGGAGACGGAGAGCACGATGCAACAGCTGAGGTGTCTGCAGAAATACAACAGGTACATCTCCTGCTTAGTTGGTTACAAGTTGCCTTTTCCATCTAACCGAGAATTAATTGAACTTGGAAATGACCGGCATATAGTCAGAATTTTCAATAATTTATACAAGCTAAGGTTCACTAATACTACAAGTGGTTATATATTTAGTTCGAAATATCCCACGTCATTTGATTTTAGGTTTATATATATATATGGTTTCCTTTCATCTATGAACTTGTACTTTTGAGTTTGATTTTCTAGCATGATATCAGAGCCAGATTCTGCCCAATTTATTTCACATGTGCATCCACCATGGTCGTTAAATTTCATGTGTTATTTCTAATCCAACTTGCACATGAGAGTTCAATGTAACTAGGACCACACTAAAGTGAGGGAAATCATAGTATGACAACCTCTGATAGAAATTCTTGTCTATACGTGCGTAAGCTTTATTTTAAATGTTGAAAAACCATCTGAAATATTTTCTTCTGTCCCCCAACTTTAATTTGAAGTATAATGAAAACCCAAAGGAGACGAAAGACATTGCAAATGCACGAACGGATGCCATTGTCAATGTTGGCTAGATTTGAAGTCTTAAGTAACCATTAGTGAACGTGCCTGCAGCTAACAAATATGACCTTTTTGTAACCGGAGGCTCATTGGTAGAATTCTTGTTTTAGTCTGTTGATCGCGAAGAAATGAGGTGATGATTAGTATCATACGGATCATGTCTATACATATAAATCTAAACAAGTGTTCACTCTTGTATTGGTAATCCGAAATTCATGTATGAAAAATCAAGTTTCCTACTGAAACTTGAGGTCCTCATCCCAAAAATGATGTATGTGATTACAGTGTTTCCTGAATGTTTTGTCAAAAAATTGAGCATTTGCAGTTAATTTGACCATCCTCGAGTACACAGGCAACTGATGGGAGAAGAGCTTTCGAAACTAAGTTTGGAGGACATGAAAAACTTGGAAAATGTGTTAGAGATGGGTTTGAAGAATATCCGCTCCAGGAAGGTAATACATGCGAAGACCCTGTCATTTGTTCTGCAAGAAATATCCTGATTCGTTTTATTTAATTCATTCTCGGCATGCTTTTGTGTAATATGATTACTGTAATTTGTTACTGTTCATCTAAACAGGACCAGACTTTCATGGAAGAAATGAGGGAGCTAAAGAGAAAGGTTCCACATGGAAAAATATCCGCTCTCTCTCTCTCTCTCTCTCGTTAACCTACATCAGAATGGCTTCATCCCTGTAGATAATTGATTTCTTTTCGGGTTGCAGGCTGATGACGTTGAACAAGAAAATGTAGAATTGCGGAAGAAGTTGAGAGTCTTAAGTGGAAATCACAGAGAAATTAAGGGGGAGGTACGTACACTTTCCTTAAAGCCCATAGATCAATCAAGGAATTGTTTGCCTTCACTACGAAATTTCTATGTTTCCGACATTTATCATACACATGGGTCAAAATAAAGGAAAATATTTGAACTAATTGTCACAAAATAGACAAGCCAATCCGTCATTATATAGATTTCACATGACCATATGATCAAAGGGTGAGACGTACAGCCACCAACAGGCATGCGGCTCTGTTGGTAAAGGGTTTACGAGGGGGGGGGGGGAGGGGAGGGAAGAGGGGGCAGAAAGTAGCACGTCCGGGATTCAATCCCTACGAGCATTGCACACATATGTTCATGGAATAGAGAGGAGTAGACAGAAAAAAAAATCAATCAACTCATAAGGAGTGTTATGCCAAATCCAGGTTCAATCCCCCTAAGCAATAAACACACATGTACATAGAAGAGAGGAGTATGACAAAAAAAAAAACTGATCACCCCATGAGTAGTGTTATCTTTATGGAAAGAAAAATGCGAACTCACGTGCTTCCCACAAGGGTTTGCACTGATAGGGATGTCATGCTTCTACAAACAGTTAGAAGTATTTTCTCAAGAAAAGACTTTCAAACTCCTAAGATAGGGTTTCCCAATGTCAGAATCATGTTGTTTCCAGTAATTCTTGAACCTTGGACTCGATGGTTTTCTCAACTTAAGAATATCTAAAATTGGTTCCTCTGTCTCAGTTTGCTGCAGAAACTAGTTCGAGTAAAGAAATGAGCAAGAGTAGCGATCAAGCAATGCCGGATAAAGATGATCAACCTGAGTGCATCCATCTCCAACTAAGCTTGCAACCAAAGCCCCATCTTTTGAATGCGCATGAAACCGAAAGTAAATAACAGTAAGTAATTTGCTTTGCCTTGCAGATTTTGAGAAAAAGAATTGGTTTTTCAAGTGGATACAATTCATATTCCATGTTACTCTTTCTTCCATTATATGACACAAAAATTATTGATTGCATGCAAACTGCAAGATCACTTCATCCTTCGTTGCATTTGATGGCAGATTGTCATGGCCGTTGAGGATTGTCGGATACGCTTCTCAACAAATAAATTCCTATGACGGTGTACTAGCTAATAAAAGTGGATCCATGTGGTGTAAAATTACAATTTCTCAAACGACGTATACCTTTTGCATACGTTTAACCTTAAAATCAGCTATAATCTTAAACCCATGTCAATTGAAATGAACTATTGTGTGGAATTTGTTCTTCCATTTGTACTTGCTTAATAAATGCGACTATCATATAGTAGATGTTATATATCATTATTACTGTTGTGATCAGTGAAACGACAAACACGAGCATTATAGTATATACCAGGTGCATTTGCAGTCCATGCCTCTAATTTTTTCCTTCGATCAGGGTACAAA
The DNA here is from genome assembly GCA_016097605.1 of Eucalyptus guilfoylei. Lineage (NCBI taxonomy): Eukaryota > Viridiplantae > Streptophyta > Magnoliopsida > Myrtales > Myrtaceae > Eucalyptus > Eucalyptus guilfoylei. The sequence goes on along the minus strand of CM027868.1, from coordinate 34,895,014 downwards.
AGGGTCAACATGTCAACTTGTGAGATTGGGAGATTCAGTGAAATGCAACCTTCGTGCGGATTTATGAGGTATGAAAACCTTGGAATGCAGGAAGTGAAGTGAGCTGATTAATAAAGTTACAAATCATCAAGTGAAGATTTTGGATGTATCATGAGTGGACTTATGACCATCAATGTTTTTACCTTACTTATCAGGAGAATTATAAAAAAGAAAATTCTTAAGCGTTTGCTTCTTCCAAAGTACGCAGAAGAGCTTTTAGAAGCGTTTTTCTTCCTTTTGGCCTATTTTGGATGGTCCCTACGACACAAGCTTGTGGGTAATCAATTTATAAAAGAACTGCTATCACGTCCAATGAACTCATCATCAATCCATATAAGACCTCTAACCGGTTATGGATAACGGTTATGAATTATCAGAATGAGCACATCGAACGGTATTATTCCAGACTAAGACAACAGTGGTAGCAAGATCAAAATGCAGGAAAGATGATAGCTCATGACCATGAACGTCACACATGCCATAGAAACCCTAAATCATCACTACTCTCGCCTCAAGCTGTTAGACATGTGCCATATTATTTAACAAAATCACGTGTGAGCACAAAAAGTTATAGGGGACCGAGGATCGAGGGTTTCAAATACAATGGATCCTGCTTCTGGTTTTACGAGCGTGAACGCACGACTGTTTACTTGCCCCTAGGCAGAACGAACCACGTGGATCCGCCAACATATATTTTGCCTCGTTTTTCTTCCATTTAGATTCTTCGTATGATGGGACAATGCGGTCCATACCATAATTGATTATTCTTGTACCAACTCGCGATTTTCAGACTTCGTTTATTTCTTAAGTTTCAATTATTAAAGTACAAACTAAGTGAATTCTTGATATTATGTGTGTCCATAATATGATGGATTAAAATAAGGGAGGGCATCTGCCACTTCTGCAAATTCTTTAGCTTGTGTCACAAGAAATACAAAAAAATCTTTATATTGTTATAGTTATGCTAATTCAATCATAAACCTTTTTTTTTAAATTGAATCCTAAACTTTTTTTATATTTGTATTAATTCAGTCTATTTAACCAATTTTAACTGACCCATATTGACGTGACATGACCGATGTTGATATAAAGAATCTTTAATAATATTGCATGTAATTCCAGTAAGATATATATGGCACGTAACCTCCTAATTCAATCAAATAAATCAATCTTCCCAATTTTATAATTCCTCATGTGCCATGCATATGCAATCATAATTATCTCTAACAAGATTGACTGAAATTCATTGTCTCAGACTTAGTTCAAATAATTCAAATAAACTTAGGCCCCCTTCAGTCCATTAACTCCAATGAAAAATCTATATGCAATTTAACTAATATTCTTTTTGGTAGGGTTCATGATCAATCCCTATCTATCTAAGCAAGGAATGCCTAAATGCATTGTCAAAATTTGGCTGCCAACATATGTTAATAAAATACCATGTCATGCGATATTATTATTGTGGCTCGCTTATTCAGTATAAGTCAAGTACAGCTGTTGATGAGGCTTGCTTACTCAAAAAGAAATTTCATCTTCATTTAGGTATTAGATGATGGGGAGAAAGAGGGCTTGCTGGCTTGGATGATCATAGTTGTCCAATATGTCTTTGCTGACATTGCATCATCTCAAGAGACCATATTGGATGCCAATGTAGGGAATTCTTGATAATTTAATAGCGTTAGCGTAAACGGTAGCATTTTTTGTTTGCAATTTCAGTGAAGGGCTCGAATTTAGGCAAATTTCAAAAGTTCAGATACTTCATCGAATGGAAAGAAGTTTATGTACTTAATTGTAAAACGGATAAATATTCAATTATTTACGGTGTCATTACACCTATTGCAATAGCATCTTATCTCTCAGTACCAAATTCGGAACTCCTGACCTAGGGTTCAAGAGAGAGGCACTCAGGCCACGGGGCCGGAGTGAAGTTGTAGAAATATGAACTTGGTAATTCGTTTGGGAGAGAATTTTTTATGAGTCATTTAAGTCTTAAGAATAAAAGCCCGCTAACAAATGAAGTAGCATCTCTCTAATTACGAAGTTTAAGTACCGGAAAGAACTTTAAACGGATTAGTCTTGTCACAACCAAAGAACGTGGGCCGGATTGAATTCTTTTTGAATGATAGTTGGGAATCGATGTCCTTAATTTTGCGTTAAGACACATTAGAGGCAGTTCATTTGCAACGGATTATATTTAGACACATCCATACATTATATCGAATAATATTGAAATTAATTGCATGACAAAAAAAAAAAATGCCCCACATCCTTAGTTATACTCGCAAATTGCAGCTAACTCCATGGGAGCCATTGCAATTTACCTTACTGCTAGAAATAGCGACGAAAGAATCGAAACAAAAAGAAATCTGAAAATCACACAAGCAACAATTCTCATCATGACTCTCAAGTATACCAAGCTCCAAATAGACTAATCTTGGGAGAAGGACACTATGGCCCTGTTTGTTTGTGTTCTTTTTTTCTGGTCATGAACACAATTTCTATTTTTTTTTATCTAGGGAACAAAAAAAGAACAAAAACGTGTTTGTTTGCATTTTTGTTCCAAATCTATTTTTTTGTTTCTGGGAACAAATTTGGAACATAAATAAGAAACAAGAAAAACTTGTTTCTTGTTCCTAGAACACTTCCGAGAAACAATTTTTCTCTCTCCTATTTTTTTCTTCTCTTTCTTTTCTTCTTCTTTTTTCTTTGGCCGGTCATTGACCTCGGCCATGGCCGTCGAGGGCTGGTGACGCCGTCGAGGGCCGGCGACCTCACCGGAGCGTCGCTGGCCCCCGGCGAGGCCAAGCGTCGCCGGCCCCTAGCGAGGCTAGGCCTCGCCAGATCTGTAGCTCAGCCTCGCCTTGGCTGGGCGAGCTCGGCCTTATCGGATCTGGGCAAGGCCGGCGACCGGCCAAAAGGAAGAAAAAAAAAAAAGAAAAACAAAATAAAAATATTAAAAAATTAAAAGAAACAAAAAAAAATTATACAAGTTTACCAAACGTGTTTCTGTTCTTTTTCTATTTCAGGAACAAATTTACCAAACGCGTTATCTGTTCAAAAATTGTTCCTCGGAATAGAAATAATTTTTTCTATTTCTGTTCCCTGGAACAATTTTTGAATTGAAACGTTATCAAACGCACCTATATGTTTAAGAGTTGTGTACGGTGCTCACTTTAGTGCCAAAAGTGTTTTCTGTATCACTTAAGTGCCACTTAAAAAAATGATCATTTAAGTGCCAACTTCGATTGAGTCATCGAAAATTTGACGTGGTCATATTTTATTAATTTTTTAGTCCTACGTGGCTCGACAACGCGCCCAGTTAGTATATAATCTCTAAACGGTGTTATATAAAAGTTGTAAATAGTGATCGTTTGAATGCCAAAATTTATTTAAAGTGGTCATTTCAATGCAAGTCGTCGTGAAAAACCGATCACTTCAATGCCAAGGGATGAAGCTAGTATGAACATCTAGATGGGGTGAATATGTGTTTAAAAGAAAACTTGATAAATAATTGCGGAATACAATAAGTCACTAGTAAAGTCTGAATAAAGATCGGAATTTATTATGCAAGTCACCAGATTTCTGAAATAACCTGTAAAAATGCCACAAACATAATTAAAGAGAGTTAAGGAAAGAGAAGATTGTATATTAAATTTATAATGGTTCGGCTTAAATTGAGCTTAAGTCTACTCTCCCACACTGATAGCCTATTGACTGGATTTCACTATAGGATCAATAAAAGATTACAACTTATGAGTGTAAACAATTAGTGGTAGATCACACTATTTTACTAAGACGCTCTTTTTGTGTTTTCTCTCTAGATCACAATTTGAATAGCTCACAGATGAAGATAAGTAATCGAGAACAACTCCAGACTTTGGAATTTTAGATTCACATCCCTATCCTTCTTGACTGAATGGCCTCCTTAGATACTCCTCAATGCCGCACTAGCCGTTAGTCAATCACTGAAGGAAATTCTTCTAATCAACCCATTGGACAGAATGCTTCAAAGAGATCTGGTGACAGTTAAAGACAATGATGAAATTTCCATTTGATTCTGATCGCCTATATAAATAGAATCTTGGTTTCTACAAGTGATGTTTCCTTATTTGGAGAATTGATTTTGTCAATTTATGACAGTCAATGTCTATATGTGTGTGTGTGTGTGTGTGTAAAGCGAAATCCTTTGCCAAAAAACTAGCCGTTGTTGATTAGTTTCCAAATAAGTCTCATTCTGGATCCGTGTCGTAATGTTGATGATTCTAGTTCTGGACTTTTCCTCATTTTGACCTCAACACTTTTTGGACTTGTCGGAGCAGGATATGTTTTTGGGATAAAATAGTCTTGACAAAAATCCTCAACAATAGCTCAAAAACTTACTTATACCAAATGTGTTCCAATATAAGCGTTAGAACTATAAAGTTTTGTCGACTTCAAAATTTGGTAGGAGGTTTCTCAACATTAAGCACGCCACATGGAAATACCATATGGACTGGATTTTTTAAAGAATATAGTAAGTCATATAAAAAAAATTATTTATAAAAATCACGTATTATTTTTTTTGATGGAATTTCTTGCCGTTAATACTTAAGTGATCGTTTTTTCTTCGATTTGGCATTTAAATAATTCAGCAAAAACTTTTGATACTAAAGTGAGCGATGTACACAACTTTTGGCATTTTTAATGTTCTTTGCCCAACTAATCTCTATGCAATAAGGAAGGGCAAGACGGCAAGCATGAAGGCCTCGTAAGCGAATGTTGCCCAACTAGAAAGCATGGTGTCTCTCTCCTTGAATATCTTGGTTAGACCCTAATATTAGAGGTAAAGGAAGTTGTTAATATACTAATGGTATATATGTCTTGGACTTAGGTATGTCAATTCTGTATTGAAAATTATCTTGACAATGAGGCAACACCTGCATGAGATAGAACCATGGAAAAGAAAGTAAATCTTTAATAATTATTGATTAATTTTTTGGAAATGGAACGTATATATTTAACAAAGATATAGGAGGGAGCATACTCGATGAAATTATCATATTCAATTGCCCGGCTTCCATCTCCATATTTGTCATAATTAGTGACTAGCAAGTGAACCACCACTGGTGGCACCACAAACCCTATGCTCAAGAAGGCCTCTCTCAGCTCTGGCCCATTAATTTTCCCACTCATGTCTCTGTCAAATCTCTCAAATGTGCCCTGAACAATTGTCCCATAATTATAATTACAGATGAGAGGATCTGATCAAAGACTAGGAGAGATTAGGGTTCCTACCCTCCATATTTGAAGACAGTTAAACAGTCCTATGAATTCCCCTGGCCCTCGGAAAATATTAAGCATTTCAGTGCAAAATTGATTTAAACTTGTCGCTCACTTGAAAAGAGAAACCCAAATATGCGGGAGGTTATGACTATAGATTTTTGTGTAGAGTTAATGGCTTTCTAATCTTAAGTAGCACCGACACTGACATATGACATGCGACATGACATGAAACAACACGCCGATACGTCGTTTCTTAAAAAATAGAGAATTCCGATATGTTAGGACACGCTATATATTAAATATATATCATTTAAAAATTATCATTTTTCATGATTATTTTAATTAAATTAATTCAATTCAAATACACAAATAAATAAATAAAAAGGTGATAAAATGAATTTACGCTTAAAACATTAATATGCCATTTGTTAATATAATTCATTATTTCAATTTGATAAATTCAATTCCATTCCAATAATTCATAAAATTTGGAGAAAAAAATAAGTAATCCACGTTCTGGACTTGCGTGTCAAAGTACGTTGAAAGAGAAGAGGAAAGACAAATTTGGGAGGTGAATTATGTGTCAAAAGAAGTGAGAATCGAAAGAGAAGAGAAAACTAAAATTTTCTTCTTTCCATTTTATTATTTTTATTTTTATTATTATTATTTTATATATTTGCATTTTGATTCCTCATTTAGTAAAAATTGACTCAATGTGTGTCAAAATCACGTGTTAGAATTCTGAACTCGCATGTTGGGATTCCGAACTCAAGTATCGAAAGAGTTGATTGTATGTTAGATTTTTTGACAAGTGTTGACTGAGTGTTGGAGAGTGTCGGAGTGTTTGATGGACACAAAAGCTCTCGGAGAATATCGATGCTTCATAGCTTTGATCATTGTGGGAAGTTCTAGCTAAGGGCTACTTGCTTAACTTAATAGTTTCATTTACTGGGCATTTTCACTATGCGTAGTTTTCTTTCACTGTAACCTCTTCACTAATTTAATGCAAGTTAACCATGGATCTAGCTCCTTGAATTTAGCATCATTCTAGGATGTGACGACTTAGGTACAAAATTAGGGTCCTTCCAAGCTGGGGAGAGAGAGAGAGAGAGAGAGAGAGAGAGAGAGAGCGAGAGAGAGAGAGGCCGACCAATCCTTTTGGTGTTTGAGCGAGTGAACAGGAACATGAGAAGGCGAACAGTGCAGATGCTGTTCGCCTTCGTTGTAAGAAGAAAGAGCTCTCTGCAACTCTCTATCGTCAACCAGGCCGCCTTCGTCTTGGTCCGCCGTCTGGAAGCAAGCGACCATATTTAAATCAGTGCCCGGCGGAAAGGACGATGGCGTCAGTGCCACGATCCGATTCCTGTACAGCTGAGCTGGTGGCGGGGACCCACCGCCACCTCCATATAGCCCACCATAGCCATATCCATCCATTCTCTCTCTCTCTCTCACACGCAAAAGGAAAGAAAATATTCAAATGAGCAAAGCAAGGAGAAGTGTGTGATTGTCTTGGAGCAGGTACTAGCTACGGGTGAGAAAGAGAAATTATATAGGTTCATTCTTGAAATTTTGGGATCACCCTTTGGTGCAATCACAAAACTGCCGCTAATTTTTCTAATTTCTTGGGAAACCATTAAACCCTGGCACTAACTCTGCCCCCTGAACACTTCGGTAAATGAACCTAACAATTGACCGTTCTTTTCATACAACTTTCTTCATTTTCTCTATGACAATTTGAAACGGTCAACAGATTGCCGAACGATGATTTAAGAGGCTATCATGCAGCCCTAAGAATTTGTCTTTTATGTTTTAGCAAAAAGATTATCCATCTTCGAGGCGAATCCTGCGGACTGGTATTAATGCTTGAAGGTTAGGTGCATTGCCAAGGTCACGTTCTGTTTGATCCTAGTTACACTTCACCAATGATAGATAGAGATCTTACAAGACCTAACCTTTTCTGTTTGCTATTTTATATGAAGACCACTTGCTGCATTTGACTTCCAGATTTCTGGACAATGCCAATGCGAGTCTATATGACAATTTTAACTACCCATACAGCTTGCGGAGCTGCTCTGGACCTCAGTAAAAATCTTCTTTCTTTATGAAGACATTTTTAACAAATTATATCCCCATCAAGTCTGACCTGAGAGAGAGGAACAAGGGACACAAAAAACAAGCACAAAAGAAGAGATAGAATGGATTTTGGCTCTTTTAGACCTCCGAGCAAACTCTTATTAGATTTTCCCTGGTCAAGGTTAGATAAAATTCTCTCATGACCATATCCATACCTACACCTTTTAGATATGTATTCAATCATTGGTTTCGAAAGATGTATATGTATTTGAGTTGTTAAAGATAAATTTATCTATAATTTGATCTACTTGTTGGGAGCACACGTCAAAAGTCTAATACATTCACTCGGGAAAATCGTCAAGAGGAAACCCAAGTTCGAGCATGTCAACATATCTAGTTGAACTCACTTTCACTCAAAAGCTTGAGCCAATAAGTTATGAGCCAACTAATAATATATTAACTACTCTACACCACATTAATTCTCCTATGTGTAATTTCTCTAATACAACTCACTCACACACGTGCATCCTAACAATCTCTCCCTCATGCGTGAGCTAAGTGTTAGGCTCACTGCCCCTTAATTCAAGTATTGTTCCACATCAATTTAACACGTGCATCCTAACAATCTCCCCCTCACACGTGAGTTGAGTATTAGGCCCACTCTTCATTAATTCATATATCCTTTTGCATCAATTTATGGGTTCGTGTTGCTACACCACAATGCCTACTTGTCTTGAAATTGCAACCATGGGCTCCGATACCATTTGTTAGGAGCACACAGCAAAAGTTCGATACATTTACCTAGGGAGATTGCCAAAAGGAAACCTAAGTCCGAGCCTATCAATATATTCAATTGAACCCACATTCACTCAAAAGTTTAAGCCAATGAGTTATGGGTCAACTATGATATATTAATTACTCTGCATCACATCAATTCTCCGATGTGAGATTTCTCTAATACAACTCACTTACATGTGTATCCTAACACTACTTTCTTCTTAGATATACATTGCAATTTGATTTTTATGTTATGTCGATGATCTTGTTATCTTCTTGGATCGCAAAGCTGAAGGAATTAGAGAGATCTTGTTGCTTTTTGAGGAGTATTATCACATGTCGAGCCTTAAGCTAAATCCCATGAAGACAGATTTATACAGCAGGACCATTTGGTGAGCATCTTATAGCTATCTTGGATATGTTTGGATTTAAGCATGGCCAATCTACCTGTTAAATTTCTGGGAGTTCCTCTTAACTCCAAGCAACCTGAAAGGCAACTATCGCAAGCCTTTGATGGAAAAATACTGCAGAAGGTAAGTTGCTGGATTCTTAAGCATTTGTCTTTTGCTGGTTAATTGCAGCTTGTGCCCTCTGTTTTGCAGGGTATTGCAAATTATTGGTATCATGTTTTCATTCATCAAGGGGATTGAAAGCAAGCATATGAAGGAAATGCCACCAGTACTAAAGGTACAAGAGTTGCGTGGAAAATAGCATGTCTTCCTCAAAAGGAGAGTGGATGGGGGCTAAAAGATCTTTACTCACTGGAATATTGATTGTATTTTGCATCAGATTCGGCTGCTTATCACCAAGGCAGGTTCTGTGTGGGTGTCTTTGGCCCATTGATAATTATATGATCAGGGGCGGGGGCTTTAGGACACTGCCTAACTTTGCTGCTTCTTCTTACTTTGGGAGAGCTACCCTAAAGCTAAAATCATAAACTCCGCTCTTCTCATAGTTTTGCGAGCTATGAGATTCACCATGCTATACAATGTGATAATAGATAGAGGACTCGTAAGTCGGGGAAAATGAATTTGAGACACACTGTTCAAACGTCGCTTTGTGCTAATTGGGGAATTTTGTGTTAACAGTCTTCTAATCTGAGAATCTTTCAGATGTTGAGGTACAAGCTTTAGCCCCGACTGTTGCACGGTTTCGAGCATAACTTTGTTTAAATCTATCTTTTGAGGTTACATGTATATTAAACTATTGATAAAATCAATGACAACATTGCATTTGTATGGGGCAAAAGAATTGGCAAAATGAGTTACCATATGGACATATGTGGCTTCTATTTCTTTTCATTTCCCAGCCCCATTGATTTTCTTGTTCATTATTACTAGAGTAGAAGGGAAATTTAGAGGGGTTAGACACAGGTTTATATTGGATGGCGAACCAGAAAGCTGTCTCAATCTCTATAATTCAACATCATCTCTAACGATATTCAGAAATGTATATGTGGAAGTAATTATACAATGTCCTGATTATGATGGTATAAACTCCCTCCACAGCATTTTACTCTATTGAACGGCACACTTCATTTAAGTCTTTAGTATACCAATTCAAAATGTGCGACCAAGACCTTACCAAATTGATTTGTATTATGCGACGGACTTGGAAAGTACATCCTTAATGACTAGGTTTTTGAGAATATTGAGTTCGAGAATGTGACAAGAGTTCATTTATCTCCTTTCATTTTCGGAACCATGTCACAATTTTAGTCTAACTATGAATGTATATCACCTAGATCTAGGAAGTATATTGATCTCGAGGAACAATTTATTCAAGTTTTTGCTTAGCTTAATGTAAAATCGTGAGTTTGTTAATTTTCGTGGTCAATGAGTGAATTGTGTGAACATGTGACCAAGAGCGGTTGATCTTGATAAAATTTTTTTGTCTAAGAGTAACAATATGAAGTAAAGTATTTAATTCTCTTGCCAGTTTGTATGATATATAAAATTTTATCTGGATGGCCTGACATTTTGTCATTTTGCTCTGGTGATTGATTCAAAGTCAATAAGATATTGTCAGTATTGGGTGGCCTGCCCTATGGAAAAATTGATATTTTGAGGTCAAAATTCATTATCAAGGAAGGAGTATGGCAAAAAATATAAAAGAAATCGCTAAATGAAGTTTGACAAAGATAACTAGCAGGAGCCCATTCCACAATGGTGTTGAGGCGGAGATGAGAAGCAAGCGTCCAAGAGACAGCAGCAACAAAGAGCAGCCAAAATGCAATTTAGCAGCAAAAGGGAAAGAGTAGGACACATCACATAAGCGGCATCTTAAATTGGCTTGTCAATAACTGATCATATCGTTGCATCATAGTTCACTAATTCCAACTAAACCGATGTTTTTCTGCTCCGATTACTGTTGACCCTGAACAAACTAGATACGAACATGGGGAATTCGTTTCAAGAATTGACTAGAGGAAGGGAGAGAGAAGGCTACCGGCCTAGCGCATATGCTGGCGGGGAACATTGCTGAGAGAAACCTGGCGGTAGATATGCAGCGGGCGGTTGACAAACATTATTTGGATATGGTTCCGGCGGATATGCTCCACTCCCACCGGGAAAACTCAATAACAAATGGAACCCTAAACATAAGTCAGCCCTAATTTGAAGTTCGTCCTACCAAAGTCAGGTGAAAGCATTAAAAGACGAGAAATCTGGCATCTTCAGTCAATTTTTTTTTACTTTGTGAGCATCGAGAATGCCTTGACAAGTAAAATCAGGACACGCATCCATTCATTTTGCCGAGTATTCAAAATCAAGAAACGAAAAACAGGAAAGGAAAAGAAAAGAAAAGAAAAGAAAAGAAAGATCACGAGATGGATGAAGATGGGAACTGGATGGGAGCGGCGGAGACCATTGTAATAAGTCACCGTGAGAGCCCGATGAGACCAAGACCTTGCCTTCCCTTCTGCTCGTAGAAAACCTACAAAACCTTGACGGAGATCTGGGTGCAAAGGAATGGAGAGAGAGACCTGCTTTTTCCCCCCTTAATTTTTTGGCGTTTTCAAAAAACAGGTATAATTTTACTAGTTAAATCGAAGAGGAAGGAGTGGAAAGAGAGGAATGAGAAATGAAACCGCAATGAAATATGTGCTACTACCAATAACAATAATAATAATAATAATTCACAGTTAGGTTTCTTACTGATGCCATGATAAGGTTTTTTCTTTCCCTTCTTTTTTTGGGGGTCAATACGTGGTTAGGTTGGATTGCACGAAATTAACTTGCTTGAGATGGATAGGTTGAATAAATGATTGGTAACCACACTTTTTACTGCGACAAAGTGATTATTTGTTGCTTATAAGATTATACTCCACCAACTTTCAAATCTTTATAACACTTTTTGTATGCAGTTTTATAAAATAAAATAAAAATATCACAAAAATTACCCAAGGTTAATTCGGTAAGAGTTAATCAACACATTATATTTGAGTAATTTGATTTAAGAATATTAGAGATGTTATTTTGACTCAATTCAACTTATACATAGGACATTTCCTCCGTAGCTAAAAGAATATTTGAGTATTGATTAGACAAGACACCGTCCCAATTAACTGTAATTCGCGTCCGTAACGAGATAGAAGTTATAAGATTACTAGAGTTCAGCTTTTGAAGGTATTAGCAATCTCTAACTAGAATCGCATTAAGAGTTCTACCCAACAAGATCGAGTTGAAGTAGAGTAACCTACATAGGTAGTTTACTCGAAAAAATTAAGTCATTTGGTGCCAGAGTATGTACATACAACACCGCTATAAAAACCGTAAACCAGAAAATGTAAATATTAACATTAAGTAATTGCCAAATTATTGTTCATACGCGCCGGAACATTAAGGAATTGCTCTTGTTAGCTGTAATGTTCCCACCTATAAACATCCTGATTTTAGTACCGAAGAGTTGCTCCAAATATGAAAGGCATCACTGTGTGTCGTGACACATATTTTTCCATCACCCTGCTAAATAATTCTCAACAGTGATATTTTATTTAGGGTGAATATCACGAAAATTCTTAAACTAGTATGTTTGTGACAAATTTACCTTAAACTAATTTTTTGATCGCCAAAAACCCCAAACTCACCAAAATCCTCAAACTAATACATTTATAATAAATGTATCCTCTATTAATTTCTATTAAATTGAATTAATACCACGAAAAATCACAAACCGATATACTTATAACAAACACAAATTGATACACATGTGACAAATGGAGAGTAAAACCTCAAACCAGTATGCCTGTTAACTGTCACGTGTTATTCAACTCAGAAATTTGATGTTAAAATTTAATGAAATTAACAGATGTGTAAATTTATCATAGGTATATTAATTTGAAATTTTTCATGGTTAAAAAATTAGTTTGAGGTAAATTTGTCACGGATGTATTAGTTTGAGATTTTTTATGGTATTAACTTTTCATGTATTAGGGATATAAAAAAATAAAAAATAAAAACTTTTCATGTGTTAGTTTAAGTAATGTACTATAAATATGACCCTTTTGAGAAATCTTTTGTGCTGAAGCAAATTTATCAGCCTATATACATGACCAAGAGTATTTATTAGTTAACTTGATAGTGAGGAAAAAAATGTCAATAAGTGGGATACCAACGATCACACGTGTCATCACCTAACACCGCTTTTGAAAAGTTTTTATTCAATGACGATACATATATGAATTTTATTTCACTTCCCCAGCAAAAATGGTAAGATATACTAAGTAGACTCTCTCAAGTAATGACTAAAAGCTTTAAGTCCAAAACCAATTACACAGTACTTAATTCAATTCTTAACTTTTTAATTTAATCGATTTAGTCCTAAATTTTTTAATATTTTTTTTTTCAATATAATCTTTCTAGTCATTTTTAGCCAAAAATCACTAATGTGGACGCTAATAGTCCTACGTGGTTTGTTGACACTAACATGGATGTTTTTTGCATTTTTTTTTTAAATTCAGATATGTTTTCCCTTTTCTTTTTTTCCTTCTCTATTTGTACTTATCTTTTCCTTCTCATATGTGGCCGGTCTCAGCGATAACCGAAGATTGGCCATAGGCAAGGGTGTCAAGGCACTGGTTGGCAGTGTGGTGCTTGCCCAAGTGAGGGCAGCCCTCACCCTCGCCAAATCTGGGCATGGAGCAGCTAGCAAGAAAGACAACCGAGCTGAGTCCTAATTTTTTCCTAGCGGCTAGCAAGGGGACAACCAAGCTGAGTACTATTTTGTTCCTATGCCGATTGAGTGAGTGAATAAGAGAGGATGACACCGATTGAGAGAGAGAGAGAGAGAGAGAGAGAGAGAGAGAGAGAGAGAGAGAGAGAGAGAGAGAGAGAGAGAGAGAGAGAGAGAGAGAGAGAGAGAGAGAGTCCAAGTCCATAGAGAGATTTGTTCACTTGAGAGAAAATTTCAGGTGTATGGAATCGCCACCTCACCATCCACATTAGACTTGTTTTTTTTAATACAAACGCCATGTTTGATTCAAGATTTTATTTAGAAAGCCACTTAGGATTTTTTTTCTTTTGCTGGAATTTATCGCTGAAGATGCTTAAATATTCGTTTCTTCTCCAATTTGACATTTAAGTAATCTAGCAAAAGTTTTGGCATTAAAATGATCATTGTACGAAAGTTATGACATTTCTAATGTCATTTTCCCAAAGAATTCAAAGAAACATAGTTAGAAAATCAACTGGATACAATGAGGAACTATAACAAGTTAATCACCAAACACTACTTAAAAAAGTTGTCAAAGACATGTCTAGCTTTGTTTGATCATAACAGTGAGGGGAACTGCACATTCCTCACTTGCCTCGGTTATGGCAGGTAATCCATCACGACAGCGTGAGGTCTAACCCCTCTTCCACATTCTGATGAGATCGGGCGTTGCCTCAGGCAACACTCCGCCGGGTTTTGTTCTCACGTAGTTAGGACTATAAGCTTCAGCTTTTCATGAAGCTTGCTTAACTTTGTTCATAAAATATAATTATGTAATCAGGACTATAACCTCTATGTACATGTAAGTTCACATTATGCATTGAACCTAAAACAGCGTGCTAGTTCTTGTAGATACCGTTATTGCACATGCATAACATTACATGAATTTGTAGATGTGGCTTACGCATTTCTACTTATTATATTATGAACCTGCGTTCGCTCATATCAGAATTTCACCAAAGAATGCTGACTTATATACATTATTTAGTTTGGTTTAAAGTTTCCTGAGCTGGATTCACTGCACTGGCACGCAATTAGTTTTCTTTCTTTGGGTCAGTAGACACATGACTATTTGAAAATTGGCTCTTTGTCGTTCATAAGTTTGTAGGCTTTCATCAAATCGTGGCTCAAGTTGATAGAATTGATTCTCGTGTGTTGTTTCTCATTGGCCAATACTAAATGACAAAATAAAAACCATCATTATTGCTCATTTGGAATCACGATTGTTTTAGGTGATAATCTCAATGCGTCAGTCACTATATCCGAAAATAGATAAATATCATCGTCCATTCATAAATGACTAGGAATTATAATTTTTTAAAGGATCCCTCTGCCCAACACTACTCATAATCATGACTAAGTTTATAATACTTTTTGGTTAAGAAAAGCTAATCCATCAACTTCAAAATTTTGTCAATATGCATTCTTCCATGTGAGCTTGAGAGCTCACTTTTGTCTCGATACAACTCACTTAATCAGACCACTTACAATTAAGTTGCCATAAAATATAAATCTGAGACTGCTAGTTATATTTCCCAAGTACGTCCTTACGACTTACAAAACTATATTAAACAAAAAAAATTACATTAGAAGAAAAGTAGTTTAAAGAATCCTCTCGCGCCATATCGCTATGAACTTGCGCAGCTCGAATTCCCATAATTGTGCTGAAGGAAATTTAAAATTATATGGTACGTTATATTTAAGTAGAATACCATAAATTTTGATCCTTTGAGAAATCTTTTGTGCTGAAGCAAATTTATCAGCCTTTTACATGACCAATAGTATTTATTAGTTAAATTGACAGTGAGGAAAAAAAAAAGTCAACGAGTTGGATATCAAAGATCGCACTTGTCATCACTTAACGCCGCTTTTCAAAAGATTTTATTCACTAACGATATATATGTGTGTGTAAATGAATTTTATTTCATTTCCCAGCCAAAATTATAAAATATAGCCAATTAAGTCATAAACCTTTTAAGATATATCTATGAATACTATGTAGACTCTCTCAAGTAATGACTAGAAGCTTTAAAAAATGGAGAAATTGTCCAAAAAATCGTAAACTTATTGCATGATAATTAATTCAATCCTTAACTTTTTTAATATAACCACTTTAGTCCTAAACCTTTTAAAAAAATTTCAATATATTCATTCTGATCAATTTTGGCCAAAAATTGTTGATGTGGACACTAACAATTTTACGTGATTAATTGACACCAACATGGATAAAATTCCAAGATTTTTTTTTCTCTTTTCTTTTTTTCCTTCTCTATTTGTACTTGTCTTTTCCTTTTCATATGTGGCCGATCTCAGCGATAGCCGAAGATTGGCCATAGGCGAGGGTGTCTAGGCCCTTCATTGGTACTGAGAGAGAGAGAGATGTCTACTCGAGAGAA